>CM034532.1:20290693-20708297 GCA_020002185.1 Paraescarpia echinospica
AGGAAGTTCAAGCTGTGCCAACAACTGATGCAAAGGTGTTCATCATTGGCAAAGGAACAAACGATCTATGCAGGAAGTTGTAGTATGCCAGATATCAAGATGTGTACCAGTAAACAGATTTTTTTGAGATTTTTGAAGAAAAAACATTTTGGATTTTTTTTTATAAATTGGAATTTACATACAGAACAGTTAATAAAAGTGCAATTAGAAAAATTATAGAGAAAAATGGGTCGAGAAACAGTGCACATGAGTAACACCAGGAAAGTCACCAACCTCTACTGCAAGCATCGCTTAGCAGCAGCTACAGCCGCTCCCCTCATGTTATTCACGTATCTGGCCATGCCAAATGCACTCATGTGCACACCATCTCTCGCGTAATTTTTCTCTTTTGTCAACTTACGATGATGGAAGAAAGTTATGCTTTCCGAGTCAGCGATCAATGCCCGCACCTTATTCGTCACAATCTGACGAGCACGATCAAAATCAGGCCTAACTCTAAATTGGCCAAACTGTACAGGTATATGAGTTAATATCTCGCAAACTACTACTTGGGCCACAGAAGGTATTGTTAGCAGTTCGCGAGCGAATGCTACAATACCCTCTGCCAACTCCTCAGGTACCCAACCATTACCTAGATCATTTGTCCCAATGTCAATCAGAACAACAGTTGGTGCAACTGCCCGCACAGCTCCCAGTTGCTGAAAGAGGCCATCCAAAGTAAGACCCCATTTCCCTTGGAAAATGACCTTTCCAAAAATATTGCCCAAATCAAGATCCGGTCGATAGTATCTGTAAATGTCTCCACCTACCCGACCAGCATGACAGGCACTGCCCATCCGTCGCACAAAACTGTGCCCAACAATCAGCAAAGTTGGTCTTGTCTGCATGTCCTGGAAAAAAGATATATCTCATGAATATAATTACATATAATGGTTTTTGCTTGACATGGTTTCTCTTTGTAAAAGCTGTGCAACGACGTCAACGTGGAAACCTGATGCACAGTTTCTTCTAACACTTAATTACATACTGTGCACTACTATCACATCAGAATTTTTTTTAATGTCAAAAATGTGAAGTGAATAAAAAATCTATTTTCTTTACATGTTATTTTTTGAAGTTAATTAAAGTCAATATTTATTACATACTTGTGAGGAGAGATGGCAGCACTAATACAGGTCTGTCATTCCTTGTCAAATAAATATTCCTTGTGTTTGGTGTGTGGTGATTGCGAGACTGAAGGTACCTGTTCGCCTGCCTTAGTAGCTGTGTGCTCTGCGGTTGGAGTGGATGTGTGCTCTGCGTTAATGGGAGTGGTTTGTGGCTGGGGTATATTACTTGTTGATTTCAGATATTGCACTAACCCTTGACACCCTTTTGGGAATACCCTGAATTTCTTCACTCCTTCAACAACAGTCCTGATGAGATTTCTAAGTGACAAATAGGGGCATGTTGTTAAAATGTTCATGAGACTGTGTGTTGCGTTATTCATGTCATTGTTTGCAGAAAGATATACACAATATAAAAAACCTTTGCTAACACTTACATCATCTTTACCAAGTACACAATTTTCAAATGTTTTTCTGGCATATGCATCTAACTCAGATCTATTTAGGAATATTGCTGCCATACTTTCATTCACTCTTTAATCACACTATTTAACTAATGACGTTAGTTAAATAGTCACTTAACGTAATGTCCTTAAGTTAAGTTCTTAACTATCTTGACAAAACCTTTGATTGATACTTAAGATAAGAGTCACTGTGTTTGTAAGATCAGTCAATCTCAAAATATCTGAAATAACAAGACAGTCATGTATTATACAATGATAAATATCTTTATTCTACATGTAAAATCTTGATTGCAAAATCTTGTAAAATATTTTGATATCCCTGCCCTTGTTACTTATGGCTAAGATAACTGTAAAATTCTACATGTCACCATCACAAATATAATGCATTGCATGCTAAACACATTGACAACTTTTGATGAATCATGGTACATCATTTTAATTTAAAGTGACAAACTGATTAAATAATCTATATAATAAAACAATTAATTGATTGTTAGTTATTTTAAATATCAGCCTTTCAAAACAAATTGAATATTAACAGGACTGGATATAAAATTTGTATTTTCTAAATTCTAGCAAGCCTAACTCAGTCAAACTAAAATGTATAAACCTAACTCTGACTAACAAATACTACTAGTTGACAACATCATACTAATAATACTACGATTACTAGTAATAATAGATCATTAATTAATATTAATAATAGTTGCAGAATTGGCTTGACCCGTATAACTATAAATTATAATCATTAAATAAATTAATAACTTAAGTATTATTATTATTATAGGCCGTATCTTAAAGTTAAATCAGATACTGTTGTTTTTGTTTTCACTAAAAGGCAGACATTAATTAAATAAGTCATGATCAAGGCGCTCCACGATCTCAGTCCGCGTCTCCGGTGACGCGCTCTCGGTCATATTGACACAGATCGCTCAAATGTCACATGTTTTGAATGGCGCAAAAACCACATTGCACGAGCATTCACGCCAACGAAAATTTCAACACATACTAATTTAATCCTATAGATCTACCTACAGACATAATCGTTCGATACAAATCATTACTAGACTATAAATTTTGCAACTGAAACACAGCTATGTCATCAAATCGATTAAATTTACCATAATTTTGATCAAATTTGAAAAAGAAAAGGACGTACAGAAAGTTCGACTTACCCGCAAAAGGAATCCCGCTGCGAATGACGTAAACGACCGGGAAAAGAGCGCGAAAATAGAGGTTGAAATAAAACACTACCCAGGTGCCGAGTAAACGAGACGGCGCTGCTGCGACGCTGCTGCGCGCACATAAAAACATCGCGGTAGCAGGATTCATTGAACTGCCTACTGTAAGTAGGCACTTCAACAAAAAATTTAATATCATGCTAGAACATTGAGAATGGGCTTAAATTAAAGGTAATATGTTAAGGATCACATAACTGTTTATTTTATTAAGATACCTTTAATAGATCAAAATATATTGCGATTTTAAGACGGAAAAACTGTGTAATTGTTGTGTATCTCTTACAATGGTAAAATGGACTCATTTTTGTGTTTTCTGTGGATAAATATTTGCTTTAAAATGTCATAACTTTTTTATTTATACAGATATTTAAATACTGTTTTCAGGGTTTTCAAACACATTGACCAGAGTAATAAATTTACAATATATAATATTTTTTTGTAATAATTATAACCAAATTAATGCAATTGATTAGTTAATTTTAGTAATGTAGCATGCAAACTCAACAGACCGATACATTCCAATTAAAGGCCATAATGCCTATGATTATGAAGATATCTATACATATTATACAATGTGTATAACCACATTAATGATGGTAATAAATATTCATTAACAAATCAATTAATAATAATTTAATTAGTCAATATTGGGTAATTAGCACGCGATCTCGACAGACCGACACATTTCAGTAAAAGGCCATATTGTCCATGATTATGAAAATATTTGTATAATTTATGCATGCAGTAAACCACATTAATTATGGTAATAAATATATACATTAACCAGTCATTTCACATTAACAGTAACTTAATTAATAAGTTAATATTGGCTAATATTAGCACGCTAATAACTGACCGCTACATTTCGATGAAAGGCTGGAATGTCCATAATTATGAAGACAGTTATATAATTTATGCAATGTTTACAACCACATTAAACGTTATAATAAATATACATTAACCAGTCATATAGCATTAACAGTAACTTTATTAATAAGTAAATGTTGGCTAAATATCACACAAACTCAACATATCAATACATGACAATGAAATACAATTGTCATACTCCTAGTTCACTGTGTCTATGTGTGACTGTGTCATGACAGGTTGGATGACTGTTGCAGGCTCTGTACACACCAGTAATCAATTGTTACTGCTTCATAATGTAATGTTGTGCATTTTAACATGAACTTGATGAACTAATGTTTATAAATTGTTCACAGTATTCTGTCGCTGAATCCAAATGTGCCAAATGCAAGATTGCTTTCTGCATTACTCCCCATGGCCCATGGGAGTCAAGCCATGAAGAAATCTGCTCTGCTCATAATAGTCTTTTTGTAATACTGGAAGTTGATTGTCTCATAATGTAATGCCAGTAGGCTGCAAGATCTGTGCAGCAAGGTTCATATTTCAGTATCTTGTAAAATAACGTTGTGTTCTTCAACATGATGTCTATAAGTAATGTTCATGTCGTGTTGAATTGACACTGTTCAATCTAGATATCAGATATATAATCAGTCAGCTTAAATGTGTACGTATGCAAGCAGGTGATGGGTGTCATATTCAGACGACTCTGTGGCTCGGTACCTTCGCAGTCAAACACAGTTCAGCGCAAGATCAGTGTCACTGCATGTAATTGCGAACAATATCTGAAATAAAAAGGCAATTGTGAATCATATTATGATAACTGTTTTGATTCTGCATGCAAATCTTGTGAAATACTTTTCACATCCCTGCCTCTGTTACTCAAGAGAGCAGTGTGAAATTCTATTATAATGCATTAGGTCACACATAAATTCATAATAATTGTGATATTTGATATGTAAAACTGTGGTGTTTAATGTATTGCGTGTTGTCACACAATGAAACAAATGATGCTACAACTGATCAAGGCATTTATTGTTTGTATTACATGTTTTACAAAAAATTTTGCAGTGACTGTTTATCTTGAAACACTTTATAAAACAAATTAAGTCAAATATTTGACCACAAAAACAACTTTTCTAACAAACTGTTGATTTAATAGGTAAAAACAATTAATTAAAATTATGACATAATGAAATTTATATTATTTCTAAGTCTAAATAAAAGCATAACCATAAATAATGGAATAAGCAGCCATATCTACTACGCCCATCACCCCTGCCACCCCTTGTGGGCAGTGTGGCTATGCATATTGGGCCATGGGCATGACATGGGCTGGCATATACTAGACTAGTATAGGCCATATTTTTACAAACAGCAAATATAAATCTAAGACAAAATACGCAGAATTGACAAGGATATTATTTAAATATTATATAAATAGTACAGGTTTTGTACTTGTAGAGATTTCAATCCAAATAAATAGATTAAATCACGATCTGCCATCTGGCACCGCGCTGCAGTGACGCGTGCAAGACACAGAAATTCCAAATCATGACAAATGTGACGATTTTTTGAACGGCGCAAAACCATATTGCGCAACGGAGTGCAGCACCAATTTTTTCAACACAGACTAACTAAAGCTAGTAGATGAAGCTAAACACAAAATAGTTCTGGCTATCCTCGGCTATTATAAAAATAAATGCAACTGAACACAGAGGTGATCGCAAAACAGCTGTAATAGCTGTACAGCTGTATAGCTTAAATTTGGTCAATTTTCAAAATTTAAACGACGTAGACAAAGTTCAACCCACCTCCGACAACGACACAGCAGTGAATGATGTCAGTGTCCGGAAAAGAGCGCGAAAACGCGAGTTGAAACAAATCGATAACCGGGTGCCCGGCAAACGAGACGGCCTGCGGTGACGGCGAATCGACGCACGCGAAATGACCCAGTTTGCGGAATTCTTTGAAGTGCCTACTGTAAGTTGTAATGCTGACGAAGCGACCAATGTTGTGACGCCGAGGCGACCTAAACACCGCCAATGCGATCAAAATATTTCGCCGACGCGACCAAAAATGTTGCCCAAGCGTCCAAGAATTTCGCCGAAGCATGCAAGAATTGTCCCGCCGACGGAGCAACGCAGCCGATGCAACCCAGAACTGTAGTATAGAGTCCAGACGGCAGGCGGACAACTCGGCCCTCGGACAAGTCGGCCCGAGACAACTCGGCCCGGGCCGAGTCGTCTCGAGACATCTCGGCCCCATCCTGAGACAACTCGGCCCCCGTTCTGAGCCATGCCGGGGTCCGTCATTATCTAATATCTTTGGAAAATGGACTTAGCGCATTTTGGAATCCGGCTTTTCAATTAACAGATGAAGTATGCGAACCAACAAATGTGTGTAAGATGGGGTAGTCATGTGTCAGACAGTATTTATGTAAGTAATGGAGTTAGACAGGATGTATTTTATCCCCCTATTTGTTCAGTGTTTATGTGGATGGTTTATCCACTGTACATAATGGTTGCAATGTAGTAAGTTGTGTAGGATATAATTGTGTAAATAATATTATGTATGTTGATGATCTTGTAGTATTTGGTCCGTCCAGCAGGGAATTACAGACCCTTCTCACCGTCTGTGATCAATATGGATTATCTCATGACATAAGGTACAATGCCCAAAAGAGTATGATCATAATAATTAGAAACAAGAGTTGTAAGAATGTTAAATTTCCAAGTTTTATCTTGGTAACGACAAACTATGAGAGGTAGAATCTGTAAAATATTTGTCATATTTCAAATAGTATGCTAGATGACAATGATATATCTAGACAATGTCGCCAGTTGTATGCACAAGGCAACATGTCAGTGCCATGCTTCTTTTTAAAACGAAACTGGTTGTCACTGGTTGTTGTTTGTTTTAAGCACAGCGAACTAAGACACCGGCGAATGGTCTATGATCGGTGTGTGAGAGACAAAGCATAGTAACGTCTTAACACAACTTTAATAGGATTCCACCACCACCTCCACACACAATGGTAATATCTTAGCACACAGGCGGCTACAGTCCTCATTTACAGACGGCTCGGAGCATACACATTGCCACAAGACTTAAGCAATTTCGAAGTCGAGATTTCGCCAGCTGCATATCTAGCCCACAGACGAAACAATTATATTCGCACTCTATACTAGGGCTATATGGTAGCAATCATAAAGTAAATGCAGTAAATATTGGTAGCAACTATGATCATAAAGTAAATATTGTTCATGATGTAAATACACTAACGTAAAATAGTAAATATTGTTCAAGGTGTAAATATGCTGACGTAAAAAAGTTACTAATGGTAGTTTATCTCACAATGAAATTGTATTTGCAGTTACAGTCTAGCTTTCACAGGAAACGTCAATGCTACAGATAACGTTCACATCAAAATTTACTACCAGTTATGCATTGTAGCATGTGTAGTAGAGAATTGTGGATCTAATTCAGTCTTTTCCATTACCCACCTAGCTTCGAATTTGTGTCAGAATTGGAAGCATCATTATAGATTTAACAAGATTTAACAAGATTGCCACCCAGAGAATTAACTCTAGGTGGCAGGTGGACAAGGAAGCCCTTTGGCTTATCGAGAGTCCGACCCTTTTATCTATGTGTATCCCGCCCGTCTGAGGTATGTGTCGATTTTATTTTAAACATATTCACGCTACTAGCACCCACACAATCAGCAGGTAATCTGTTCCATTCATTTACAGTCCTTTGTGAAAATGAAAACTTTCTTATATCCAATCTACTCTGCTCCTTTGCCAATGTAAGTTCATGTCCTCTAGTCCTTCTATCTTTCTTAACTGAGAAAAAAATATTTCTATCAATATTTTCATAACCCTTCAATATTTTAAACACTTCTATCTGATCTCCTCTCAATCTCCTGGTCTCTAGTGTTGTTAAACCGCATTTTTTAGGCGTATTTCGTAACTAAGATCCCTCAGTTTTTGTATCATTTTAGTTGCTCTCCTCTGCACTCTTTCTAGCATATCTATGTCCTTCCTGCTATATGGCCTCCACGCTTGAATACAATATTCTAAATGAGGCCTAACTATTGTTTTGTACAGCGGTATTATTAGCTCTTTTTCCTTATACGTTATGTTTCGCCTAATTAATCCAAGGATTTGATTTCCCTTTGAAGCTGCAATTCCGCACTGCTCTGAAACCTTCATATCAGCACTAATGGTTAACCCTAAGTCCTTTTCTTTTACAGTAGTACTTAGTACAGTACCCCCCAATTGTATATTCTACTTCTTCGTTCCCATGTCCTGTGTGGAGGCATTTACATTTCCAAAAATTGAACAGCATTTGCCACTTTTCAGACCATTTGATCAACTTGTCAAGATCATCTTGTAAATGTTGTCTATCTCCATCACTTTTAATCCTTCTAAACACTTTTGTATCATCTGCAAATTTCAACACCTTGCTTATTATTTCATCATCCAAATAGTTGATATATATTAAGAATAATATAGGACCTAATACTGATCCCTGTGGTACCCCACTCAATACTGATTTCCAGTTTGAAGCCTCCCCATCAACTACTACACGTTGTCTTCTGTCAATCAACCATTGTTCTATCCAGTTTCTTATACCATTTCCTATGCCATGGGCCTTTAGTTTAAGCAGTAATCTTTGATGTGGTACTTTGTCGAAAGCTTTTTGAAAATCTAAGTGAAAATCTAAGTATGACGATGATCTACTGGTGATCCCTCATCTACCCACTTAGTGATGTCTTCCAAAAACATAACATATTTGTTAAGCATGACCTCGCTTTAAAAAAACCATGTTGAGATGGGTTTATCAAGTTTTGTTTAACAAGAAAATCCACCATGTGATCTTTTATTAGTCTTTCTAACAATTTACAAATCACTGATGTTAAACTCACTGGTCTATAGTTCTCTGACTTGTTTCTCGAACCTTTTTTGAATAACGGTATAATGTTTGGTTCTTTCCATTCTAAAGGAACCACTCCCTCTTCTAATGACAAATTGAAAACTGTTGCAAGCGGTATGCTAATTTGTTCTACAATTTCCAATAGTAGTTTGGGTGGAATACCATCCACTCCAGGTGATTTATTAGCCTTCATAGCCCTTATTTTCTTACCTACCATTTCCGGGGTTACAATTAATTGTCCTAAATAATCTGAATCTGCCCCCTTGAACTTAGCCTCTGGTACTGGCAGTGAACTAATATCTTCCCTGGTAAACACTGAACTAAAGTACTCATTCAGGTCTTCTGCCATTAAGAATCCCTCTGATATTATATTTCCAGCACTATCTTCTAGAGGACCGACTTTATCTTGAACTTTCTGTTTGCTTCGAACATACGCATAAAAACTCTTGCTGTCATGTTTTATATTACTAGCTAATTGTTGTTCATAGCTTCTCTTTGAATTTCTAATTTCAGCTGTAGCTTGGTTAAGTGCTTCTTTATAACTGTTATAGTCTTCATCATTTCCAGTACATCTGTATGACTTCCACATCATTTGTTTGTACTTAATTTTTCTAATGGCTTCTTTCGATAAGTGTTTCTTTTTGGACCGTTTTCCTTGTTTTTTGAAGGGTACAAATTTATCGACCATGCACTTAATTTCACTCTTTAATACATTCCAGCATTCTGTTGCCGTCTTATTTTTCAGTGTGTTATTCCAGTCTATCTTTGCTAAATATTTCCTCATGTCCTTATACCTTCCTTTGTGGAAATTTCTCCTATACTGCTTTTTACTATTCCTTTCTGATTTTACTTTGATGGTAAAATGTATCTGGTTGTGATCGCTACTCCCCAGTGGCTCACATATCTTGACATTGTCAACTAATTCATTCTGTGAGGACAAAACTATGTCTAACACATTCTCACCCCTGGTTGGTTCTAGCACATGTTGAGAAAGGAAAGTATCTTGAACTAAAACTAAAACTTGTGGTCCTCACTCCCCATACTCTGAAGAGATTTCCATTGTATATGCCCGTGGTTAAAATCCCCCATAATAATACAGTCCCGTTTGCTTACTTCCCTTATAGCGTTTTGTATTTTTTCATTCTCTTCTATGCTTATGTTTGGACTTCGATAAACTAACCCAACTGTTAACGTTGAGTTTCCTGTAACTATGTTACACCAAACAGCTTCTTCGCAATCTGCTTCTCTTTCTAATTTTATTTCATAAGCCTGAATAGATTCTTTAATATATAAAATAACTCCACCTCCCTTTCTTCCTATTCTATCTTTTCTAAACATTACATATCCTGTCAGTCCCAATTCAGCATCTGATATATCGGTGGTGGTCCAGGATTCGGTTATACCTATTATATGAGGGTCAATATCTTCTACCATAATGTTTAGTTCATTTCTTTTGTTTACTATACTCCTTGCATTTAAACAAACACATTTATATCCAGCTTCAGAAGAGTTTTCCACACTGTTATTTGCTGATTTATTTGTGCTGTCTTTATCTATGCCTCCATTTTCAGGCTTTTCTGTGAGTCCCCCCTGCGAATCTAGTTTAAATAGATACAACCTGTCCCACTGTCAACAGATCGCAGCAGGTTCTCTGAGAAAAATGCTGCCCCCTTTCCACTAAGATGGAGGCCATCTCTCATGTACATATCTTCCCTCCCAACAAAGTATCCCCATAAATCTGTGAATCCCACCCCCTCTTCGTCACACATCTGCTCAACTAGTACGTTGATCGCCATCCTCTTACAGTTTCTATACGTTGCCCCCCTTTCTCCCATTACTGGCAAAATTCCTGACAGAATAACCTGTTCAACTCTCGTCTTCTGTAGCTTCCTCACTAACTGTCTATACTTCTGTACTATCGCAGTTGTTCCCTCCCTGTCTGCATTATTTGTTCCTACATGTACCAGTATAGACCCCCCCTTGCCATGTCCCAATACCTTCTCTACCCTGTCAGTTACATGTTCAATCCTAGCCCCCGGTAAACAAACAACGATGTCCTTCCCCTCGCTCAGTGCCTTGTCCGTCTTTCTCATAATGGAGTCGCCCATAAACACCCTCTCTTTCCTCATTGCCCCCTCTATCACTGCCTTAGAATAGCTCCTTCTTCGGTTTGCATCTGTCTGCTTGTTGTCTTTCCCCCCTGTCGTCTTCTCTCCTGTCACATTCTCTTCCGATCCATTCTTTCCTGTCGCTTTTTCTCTTGTCACCTTCCCTTTTATCGACTTCTCTTCTATCACATTTTCTCTCACTTCCTTTCGTCCGTTCTTCGTTCGTCCCATCTCGTTTTCCTCTCTCCTCTCCCTTCCCATCTTCCCTCCCTCCTTCTCTACGGTCACTTTCTTCCCTGTCACCTTCACGCTTGTCACGTTTTCTGTTGTCGATTTTCCAATTTCTTCTCCTCCAATCACCTTCCCTCCTCTCAATCTCCTTTCCTCAGTTTTCTTGCCACTGCTATTCTCCTTCAGTCTTGCAGTATTCTCACCTCTCTCCCTGTCGTCTCTCTCCATTCGACCTGCCTCCTTGCTAATTCCCATCTCCATTCCCTTCACAATATCTGTCAACCTAACTATCTCCTTCTGCAGACACTCTACCTTCCAACACCCAATGCACTGAAAGGTGAATCCTTCCTCCATGGTTTCTGCCCATGACTTCCCACAGCCGGACAATGCAAAATCTACCCAGCTGTGGCAGTGATCGCACACCAAGTGTCGCTTTGCCTTGACTTGCCGCTTGCAAGGCGCCATATCCCGATCAGAAATTATTTAATAACTTAACTAACTTAGTCTTTATAAAGACTGTTTCCTGTGTACTACAGCACACTTTAGGTTACAAATTTCAATTACACAGCCAACTATTTATCCTGACACGAACGCTATCATTACCGGTAGTGACCTAATTTAAATACAATCAATTACGTTACGTTAGGCTGCTTTATTTATTTAGGTTACGCCGCCCGACTATCGCCCTTGCTTAATTTGAACAACAATGCTACCTAATCAAAATATCTAGCAAGTACTGGCTTACACAGATATTATCTTATGTAAGTAGTTTGATGGTTGTTACTTTATCTCCTATATATTCTACCACATAATCAGGTTTGTTAAATCTTGTTTTCAAATTATCGAAGCCTAAGTGAGTTACCCTATTATCACTCACTATACTAAGGTATTCTAAAATACTATAACTAACTAACTTTAAGCACAACTGCTACTCAATATATGTTTATTGCAACTTTATGAATGATATTAAGGCAAGAATAATACTTAATGGTGTGTGATGGGACACAATGGGTTAAGTTGCCTGCTACTCTGTCATTGTTTCATTGAGCAGATACTTCTGAAGCGAATGTAGTTGTTTGTCGGCTTCTTGTTTACTACGACAGTATAAATGTGTGAATGGACACAGAGGGGTAACTCGCTTGCGACTCCGTCATTGTTTCGTTGAGCAGATAATTCTGAAGTTGTCAGAATGTATCATCCGACTAATCTTTTCACACTTTCTATAACAACGAAGATTATGCAAACAACTGGAATATATGCTAACAACTTAGATTTTTGGGAAGTGATTACAGTATGGACATTCACAAGGAGCAATATCAATATATGCGTCACACACCTATCGTAAGCATTACGATTATGATCGAGTACGAATACGATTACAGTCATTTTTCAACAGCATCTTTAATAATCTTCATGATCAAAATAGATGATTTGTGAGGTCCATCAGTCAGTCAAGCTATACGAGTCTCATTGCTGTTTCGAACTTGGCTTGTACAAAACTGACACTCAAGATCTGCTCGGTAACTATCGACTCTGAGCTATTTTAATTCATGTACTCGTCATCAAAGGGAAGGTAAACCAGTCTTGTCAGAAAGTGCTGAAGTTCAAACACTCTATGTGTGTGTTTTGATCTATGAAACGACACAACGAGGTAATTGGCATGCTACGTACTCTCGGAGTACGTGTGAATAACTGAACATTCATGCGATCTGGTGAAAAACTCTGATCAAAGACCGTTGGGTGGCTTAGTTAGTTTAAATATGAATAAATAATTATGTTAAATATTTATCGTCTCGAGGCAACTCCGCCCCATCAGGTCGGCTCGATGAAAAAGTATGACGGCAGATGAATTCCCATTGTCTTTGAGAAAAAATACACGCACGCACACACACATGCATTAATTTTTCATCGAGCCGACTTGCGGGGGCCGAGTTGTCTCAGGATGGGGCCGAAATGTCTCGAGACAACTCGGCCCGGGCCGAGTCGTCTCGGGCCGAGTTGTCCGTGGGCCGAGTTGTCTGGCATTCGTCCAGACCAAGGCTTAGCGTCAAGACAAGCCACAAAAGGCTTACACTAGCCTTTTTACACCAAGGACTAAGTGTATAATTTATTCGCATTAGTTAAAATATTGTTGACCTCACCAACAGATCATTCACAAGTTGATTGACTTTATCATCTATGGTTGACTGCACCATTTTCTTGCCGTATATTTCGTAAAGAAAGATACAGGAAGTTTCTCCTAGGAAGTCGCCATTGCTGCAATGCACACTGGGAACAATTTTCAGTCTTTTCTCTCAAAGTTTTTAATGCATGTTTTTATTTTATTTTAATACACGAGCTAACAACATGTGCAGTCAACACAATAATAACATTGTTTGCACGGTTAGGCCAAAAAGTGTACATGTGCAGTGTCACCTGGCGGATATTGTTAGAGATAGGGTGATTCACGACCCGGATATCCGGACATCAAGTTGGAACTTCGCTTCAAGTGGCTGAGTGGCTTACGCTGTAGGTAAGTAAAAATTAAAATATGTGCTTAAATATCATTTAAATGATATTGTATTTAAGAATGGCATAATCAGCTATTAACATGGTATGATCTAAGCTTAAAATGTTTAGTACTTGATGCATGCTTATCGTGTAATTTTCAGTATAGTTGCACGAAGTTGTGGTATGTTTGGTATGCTATTTATTTGTAATTTGACCTATTCAGATATGAGATAATCGTCGTCTGTGTCTGACGGGCCGGCATGCCAGCCCGCGGGTGGGTCTGTTTTGTAAGGTTGAAAAACATTTTTCAGTTGTGTAAAGGCATGAATGGTCGGAATTAATGGTTAAAGGATTATATCCGTGCAAGTTGACTTTGTAACTTTAAGTTTAAACTGGGTCTGGAGTGTTATTACTTTTAAAATAAATTTGTTGTGATGTAATATAACTATAATTTGTATAATTACTTTCATCTGTATTGGCATAATTAGTCACATTATATGCAATTAATTACTTGTGAAGCTAGGTGTATTTGTTTGCCTAATTTCAAATGATATTTATGGCTGGGATGTGGCAGTGGTATTAACTTCCAATCTCCATGGGTCTGTTTTGAAGCCAGTCTGAAAGGCAGAATCACCTACCATTTTTTAGAGTCCCACTTCCTGCTCAGTGCCTCCCCCTTATGAGTCAATCCGGGTAGATGTGCCTCTAGCTTTCCATGGTGTATTTGTTGTAGGTTCTAGTTCTCGTGCACACACAGACTGCCATCATGTCGAGCCGTAAGACAAAAGGAAAGACAACGAAGAAGAGGGCCCAGCGTGCCACATCAAATGTGTTTGCCATGTTTGACCAGGCCCAAATCCAGGAGTTCAAAGAGGCCTTCAATATGATTGACCAGAACAGAGATGGCTTCATTGACAAGGAGGATCTCCATGACATGCTAGCATCCTTAGGTTAGTTAGAGCTTACAATCCTTGCTCATTGGAGAATACTCTCAAAGTTTTCTTAAACAGGATTTCAAGACAGAAAATGCGTGGTTTTATAGCTTTTAAAAGTTAACCATAAATGGTTTGAATTGAGACTTGATGTTGGAATGAAAGGACTACATTAATGATTACAATTAAGTGAATGAGATATTATGACTCGGTCATATATAACAGAGTTATTGATGGTGGACTAGAGGCTGAAGCATTAACTGTTTAATGGTCCTAGTTTAAATATGAACAAGATCCTGTCCAATTTAGGTGACTAAATGTGATTGTAGTTGAGTATACATGTTATGGTGTGAAACTGTTCAAAAACAAAAATATCTACAACTTTGATAAACACTTAGACAATGTAGGGTCAGTTATTTGTGGGCAATGCACATGTTTATGTTGTGTTATTTCAGGTAAGAACCCATCTGATGCGTACCTGGACCAGATGATGGGCGAGGCGCCTGGACCCATCAACTTCACCATGTTCCTCACTATGTTTGGAGAGAAGCTGAATGGCACAGACCCGGAGGATGTCATCAAGAATGCTTTCGCTTGCTTCGACGAGAACAACACAGGTTAGTGGATCGTTTACTTCATGTGAGGGCTTCTTGTTGTTACTGCATTTGTAGTGTGAACGTACAGCTGTATTTTATTGATATTTGTCATCAGCCCTGGTGGTGACAATTTGGCCAGTCCGAAGGGTTTTTTAGAAGACCAGACTTGAGTGTCCAGTGGACTGACAGTGGTGGTTAACGAACATATCAAAAGTGTCGTTGTGGCTACTATTTATTTAGCCTGATTTTAACCATTATATCATCATGAAATCATACTATTTCGGCAGTTAATTGTATTCCCATATTGTTGTTATTATTGAAGTGTGTAAACCCTTGTTCTAGGCTTCATCAATGAGGACCGGTTACGTGACCTGCTCATTACGATGGGTGACCGCTTCACAGACGAAGAGGTCGGTATACCAGTACAAGTGTCACTATAAGTATAATGTCACCACTCCAATTATGATTGTGGTTTTCTTGTCAATTTACCATGATGTATTGATTGTATTTAGTTATATTTGTAGTTGAAGAGTTATAGAGTAGATTAGGTGGTTTGTAGGTGAAGAGTTATAAAGTAGATCAGGTGATTTGTCAGATTGTCTCACTGTCGTTATCGTACAAGATGATCCCTCATACCAATAATGATATTTATATAGCAAGCACCCAATTAAACGAGACTATGCCGTACTTACATGTAATCAGAACTTTAAATTACAATATTGGTATTAACCGCACGGAAGAATAATTATCACCAAGCCCATTAAAGGTTCAGTTTAAACAGACAGACATCACTTTGTTGCTTCAGTCTTTCTTGTTCCTCCAACTAGGAACGGTATTGGTGTATGATGCAGGTTGACGACATGTACCGAGAAGCCCCAATCAAGAACGGCAACTTTGACTATGTTGAGTTCACGCGTATCCTGAAGCACGGCAAGAAGGACAAGGATGATGACTGAGGACTCAGTCTCAACTGTGCCTTTGTTAAGTCATAGTGTGGCCGCAGTCATGGCTTGTCAAATGACGAATCTGTACTCACCGTATTGCAGTGTCAGATGTTCATGTACCGTGTAAGTGCTACCCATAATGCATGTTCGTAAATACAACACCATATTGACATATTAATGGACCAGCATGTAGGTTTTGTAATGTAGTGACACATCTTTAGTTAATGCATTATTTTCTGTGTTATTAGCGGCTAATACTAGTACTTAACCAACAATTTATGTTATATTTTGCTAGTATGTATTTAAGGTATATTCATTAAGTAGTCGTTACAAACTAATCGCAGTTTTGGATTTCAAAATATTTAGTCTGGCCACTCATACGCAAAACATTCTGTCAGTACATTAGTCTTGCGTGAATGCATTGTAACCTCCTGTTTGCTTTAGCCTGTTTATATTTATGATAATTTTACTGTCATAGCTTAAATGGGGAATTGATTTGGAAAGCTAGATAGTGTTATTTCTTGCTCAGTCTGTATATACAGTACATGCATATTTTTACTGGCATTTTCATAATTACATGTATTTATGGCTGTACTAATAAAAGTCACAGAAACCTGTGAGTGTAGATTCAAAAGTATATTGTAGAAGAAATCTTTTCAAGGATTCATGTGTTTAGTATACTGAGAGTAGCCACACCATTACTGCCAAATAATAATTGTCTCTGCATTCCACGAATGATTGTTGGTTGTTTATGGTATTTCATCCGTCTGGTGACTTGTGTCATTATTTTCAGATGCAACTGCGTCATTGTATGACAATGCAATTCTGTCGAAGCATTCCTAACATGCAAACATTCTTTACTGTGTTATGGTTTAAATCATACTGATTCAGACCTGCTGAATGTACTTTTACATGAACCATTATTGGCACCTCTGGACTATAGATTTGTAGTAATGTTCTTGACACTAGTTGCAGGAAATATTGACAGGTTTTCCCTTGATGAAATTGCTGACATTCCTCACTGTTCGCTTCGCATGCACAGTGCATTGATACGCAACACGTGTCACAAGTTTCTACTGACATATGCTTGTATATTGAAGTCACGTTATAATCTCGTGCTTCTGTATTGAAGCTACGTTATATTCTATTAAGGCCTGATAGCTTTGGCAGTCGTAAAAATTACAGGCCACTTTTGTTACATTATGCACTAAGTATACATAATTAACTGGCATTATATTTCTGTAATGACGCCTATTATTAAAACACTGAAAATCTATGTTTTGTAATGTTTTATTTAGAAACCACATATTAAACGATTGCTGCTGTAGCACTGCTTTGATGGACAAGTGTGAGGTCAGATTAGACATTTCAGTTTTAATTTTCTTTGCATACTAGCTTACATGTCGACCCAAGGAGCAACAAACCATGGCTCCTGATGGAGAATGGATGAATACTAGCATACTAGCTTACATGTCGACCCAAGGAGCAACAAACCATGGCTCCTGATGGAGAATGGATGAATACTAGCATACTAGCTTACATGTCGACCCAAGGAGCAACAAACCATGGCTCCTGATGGAGAATGGATGACTACTAGCATACTAGCTTACATGTCGACCCAAGGAGCAACAAACCATGGCTCCTGATGGAGAATGGATGAATACTAGCATACTAGCTTACATGTCGACCCAAGGAGCAACAAACCATGGCTCCTGATGGAGAATGGATGAATA
This sequence comes from Paraescarpia echinospica, assembly GCA_020002185.1. NCBI lineage: Eukaryota > Metazoa > Annelida > Polychaeta > Sabellida > Siboglinidae > Paraescarpia > Paraescarpia echinospica. The sequence goes on from CM034532.1 coordinate 20,308,341, forward strand.
CTAGCATACTAGCTTACATGTCGACCCAAGGAGCAACAAACCATGGCTCCTGATGGAGAATGGATGAATACTAGCATACTAGCTTACATGTCGACCCAAGGAGCAACAAACCATGGCTCCTAATGGAGAATGGATGAATACTAGCTTACATGTAGACCCAAGGAGCAACAAAGCATGGCTCATAAATGGAGAATGGATGAATACTAGCATACTAGCTTACATGGTATTGGGACATGGCAAGGGGGGTCTATACTGGTACATGTAGGAACAAATAATACAGACAGGGAGGGAACAACTGCGATAGTACAGAAGTATAGACAGTGAGGAAGCTAAAGAGTTGAACAGGTTATTCTGTCAGGAATTTTGCCAGTAATGAGAGGAAGGGGGGCAACGTACAGAAACTGCAAGAGGATGGCGATACATGAGAGATGGCCTCCATCTTTGTGGAAAGGGGGCAGCAGTTTTCTCAGAGAACCTGCTGCGATATGTTGACAGTGGGACAGGTTGCATCTATTTAAACTATATTCGCAGGGGGGACTCACAGAAATGCCAGAAAATGGAGGCATAGATAAAGACAGCACAAATAAATCAGCAAATAACAGTCTGGAAAACTCTTCAGAAGCTGGATATAAATGTGTTTGTTTAAATGCAAGGAGTATGGCAAACAAAAGAAATGAACTAAACATTATGGTATAAGATATTGACCCTCATGTAATAGGTATAACCGAATCCTGGACCACCACCAATATATCAGATGCTGAATTGGGACTGACAGGATATGTAATGTTTAGAAAAGATAGAATAGGAAGAAAGGGAGATGGAGTTATTTTATATATTAAAGAATCTATCCAGGGTTATGAAATAAAATTAGAAAGAGAAGCAGATTGTGAAGAAGCTGTTTGGTGTAACATAGTTACAGAAAACTCAACGTTAACAGTTGGGTTAGTTTATCAAAGTCCAAACATAAGCATAGAAGAGAATGAAAAAAAAAAAAACGCTATAAAGGAAGTAAGCAAACGGGACTGTATTATTATGGGGGATTTTAACCACGGGCATATACAATGGAAATCTCGATCTACAGAGAATGGGGAGTGAGGACCACAGGTTTTTAGTTCAAGACACTTTCCTTTCTCAACATGTGCTAGAACCAACCAGGGGTGAAGATGTGTTAGACATAGTTTTGTCCTCACAGAATGAATTAGTTGACAATGTCAAGATATGTGAGCCACTGGGGAGTAGCGATCACAACCAGATACATTTTACCATCAAAGTAAAATCAGAAAGGAATAGTAAAAAGCAGTATAGGAGAAATTTCCATAAAGGAAGGTATAAGGATATGAGGAAATATTTAGCAAAGATAGACTGAAATAACACACTGACAAATAAGACAGCAACATAATGCTGGAATATATTAAAGAGTGAAATTAAGTGAATAGTCGATAAATTTGAACCCTTCAAAAAACAAGGGAAACGGTCCAAAAAGAAGCACTTATCGAAAGAAGCCATTAGAAAAATTAAGTATAAACAAATGGTGTTGAAGTCATATAGATGTACTGGAAATGATGAAGACTACAACAGTTATAAAGAAGCACTTAACCAAGCTACAGCTGAAATTAGAAATTGAAAGAGAAGCTATGAACAACAATTAGTTAGTAATATAAAACATGACAGCAAGAGGTTTTATGCATATGTTCGAAGTAAACAGAAAGTTCAAGATAAGGTCGGTCCTCTAGAAGATAGTGCTGGAAATATAATATCAGAGGGATTCTTAATGGCAGAAGACCTGAATGAGTACTTTAGTTCAGTGTTTACCAGAGAAGATATTAGTTCACTGCCAGTACCAGAGGCTAAGTTCAAGGGGGCAGATTCAGACTATTTAGGACAATTAATTGTAACCCCGGAAATGGTAGCTAAGAAAATAAGGGCTATGAAGGATAATAAATCACCTGGAGTGGATGGGATTCCGCCCAAACTGCTATTAGAAATTGTAGAACAAATTAGCGTACCGCTTGCAACAGTTTTCAATTTGTCATTAGAAGAGGAGTGGTTCCTTTAGAATGGAAAGAGGCAAACATTATACCGTTATTTAAAAAAGGTTTGAGAAACAAGTCAGTGAACTATAGACCAATGAATTTAACATCAGTGATTTGCAAATTATTAGAAAGACTAATTAAAGATCACATGGTGGATTTTCTTGTTAAACTTGATAAACCCATCTCAACATGGTTTTTTTAAAATGAGGTCATGCTTAACAAATATGTTGTTTTTTGGAAGACATCACTAAGTGGGTAGACAAGGGATCACCAGTAGATATCGTCTACTTAGATTTTCAAAAAGCTTTCGACAAAGTACCACATCAAAGATTACTGCTTAAACTAAAGGCCCATGGCATAATAAACTGGATAGAACAATGGCTGATTGACAGAAGACAACGTGTAGTAGTTGATGGGGAGGCTTCAAACTGGAAATCGGTATTGAGTGGGGTACCACAGGGATCAGTATTAGGACCTATATTATTCTTAATATATATCAACGATTTGGATGATGAAATAACAAGCAAGGTGTTGAAATTTGCAAATGATACAAGTGTTTAGAAGGATTAAAAGTGATGGAGATAGACAGCATTTACAAGATGATCTTGACAGGTTGATCAAATGGTCTGAAAAGTGGTAAATGCTGTTCAATTTTGGGAAATGTAAATGCCTCCACGCAGGACATGGGAACAAAGAGGTAGAATATACAATGGGGGGTACTGTACTAAGTACTACTGTAAAAGAAAAGGACTTAGGGTTAACCATTAGTGCTGATATGAAGGTTTCAGAGCAGTGCAGAATTGCAGCTTCAAAGGGAAATCAAATCCTTGGATTAATTAGGCGAAACATAACATATAAGGAAAAAGAGCTAATAATACCGCTGTACAAAACAATAGTTAGGCCTCATTTAGAATATTATATTCAAGCGTGGAGGCCATATCGCAGGAAGGACATAGATATGCTAGAAAGAGTGCAGAGGAGAGCAACTAAAACGATACCAAAACTGAGGGAACTTTGTTACGAAATACGCCTAAAAAAATGCGGTTTAACAACACTAGAGACCAGGAGATTGAAAGGAGATCAGATAGAAGTGTTTAAAATATTGAATGGTTATGAATATATTGATAGAAATATGTTTTTCTCAGTTAAGAAAGATAGGACTAGAGGACATCAAGTTACATTAGCAAAGGAGCAGAGTAGATTAGATATCAGAAAGTTTTCATTTTCACAAAGGACTGTAAATGAATGGAACAGATTATCTGCCGATTGTGTGGGTGCTAGTAGCGTGAATATGTTTAAAAATTAAATCGACGCATACCTCAGACGGGCGGGATACACATAGATAAAAGGGTCGGACTCTCGATAAGCCAAAGGGTTAATTCTCTGGGTGGCAATCTTGTTAAATGTTGACCCAAGGAGCAACAAACCATGGCTCCTGGTGGAGAATGGATGAATACTAGCATACATGTCGACCCAAGGAGCAACAAACCATGGTTTCTGATGGAGAATGGATGAATACTAGCATACTAGCTTACATGTCGACCCAAGGAGCAACAAACCATGGCTCCTGATGGAGAATGGATGAATACTAGCATACTAGCTTACATGTCGACCCAAGGAGCAACAAACCATGGCTCCTGATGGAGAATGGATGACTACTAGCATACTAGCTTACATGTCGACCCAAGGAGCAACAAACCATGGCTCCTGATGGAGAATAGATTAATACTAGCATACTAGCTTACATGGCGACCTAAGGAGCAACAAACCATGGCTCCTGATGGAGAATGGATGAATACTAGCATACTAGTCGACCCAAGGAGCAACAAACCATGGCTCCTGATGGAGAATGGATGAATACTAGCATACTAGCTTACATGTCGACCCAAGGAGCAACAAACCATGGCTCCTGATGGAGAATGGATGAATACTAGCATACTAGCTTACATGTCGACCCAAGGAGCAACAAACCATGGCTCCTGATGGAGAATAGATGAATACTAGCATACTAGCTTACATGTCGACCCAAGGAGCAACAAACCATGGCTCCTGATGGAGAATGGATGAATACTAGCATACTAGCTTACATGTCGACCCAAGGAGCAACAAACCATGGCTCCTGGTGGAGAATAGATGAATACTAGCTTACATGTCAACCCAAGGAGCAACAAACCATGGCTCCTGATGGAGAATAGATGAATACTAGCATACTAGCTTACATGTCGACCCAAGGAGCAACAAACCATGGCTCCTGATGGAGAATAGATGAATACTAGCATACTAGCTTACATGTCGACCCAAGGAGCAACAAACCATGGCTCCTGATGGAGAATGGATGAATACTAGCATACTAGCTTACATGTCGACCCAAGGAGCAACAAACCATGGCTCCTGATGGAGAATAGATGAATACTAGCATACTAGCTTACATGTCGACCCAAGGAGCAACAAACCATGGCTCCTGATGGAGAATAGATGAATACTAGCATACTAGCTTACATGTCGACCCAAGGAGCAACAAACCATGGCTCCTGATGGAGAATAGATGAATACTAGCATACTAGCTTACATGTCGACCCAAGGAGCAACAAACCATGGCTCCTGATGGAGAATACTAGCATACTAGCTTACATGTCGACCCAAGGAGCAACAAACCATGGCTCCTGATGGAGAATGGATGAATACTAGCATACTAGCTTACATGTCGACCCAAGGAGCAACAAACCATGGCTCCTGATGGAGAATAGATGAATACTAGCTTACATGTCGACCCAAGGAGCAACAAACCATGGCTCCTGATGGAGAATAGATGAATACTAGCATACTAGCTTACATGTCGACCCAAGGAGCAACAAACCATGGCTCCTGATGGAGAATGGATGAATACTAGCATACTAGCTTACATGTCGACCCAAGGAGCCTGGCAAACAGGACCTGGACACCAATGGTCTTCTTTCTACATTCTCTTATACGGCATTTGGTGTAAATATTATTTGGAGTGGAAAAACTGGTCGCATATCTTTACAAGGTAGGAGCATAATTATGTAGTGGGGTAGTTGGTATGTTCCATTTTACTTACTGATGGAAACCATGGCATGCAATTGACTTGACAAATACACATTTATTTCAGTTATTTGAATGATTAGTTAAAGTTGCAACTGTAGTACAAGTGATGTTAAGAACTTTCCATCATGACAGGTTCCTGTTGCACAACTCTGTCCAGTCGTAGTGTCATCATTCTGCGTCAATCTGTTTTCATTTTCTTACAAATTGATACTTTCTGTTGAGATTAGATTTACACATTGTTCATGACAATACTGCTATTCAGTCATCTCATTCAATTAACAAATTCTGCATTTCACCAGAAAATTTACCCCTTGCACTGTGACGTACACATCGAATGGCCACTTACGTTCATTCCCCAAAACTGTGCAGCATTACATTGGCGGATGGTAGCATATATTGGCGGGTGGCAGCATGTATTGGTGGGTGGTAGCATTTATTGGTGGATGGCAGCATGTATTGGTGGGTGGTAGCATATATTGGTGGATGGCAGCATGTATTGGCGGGTGGTAGCATATATTGGCGGGTGGCAGCATGTATTGGTGGATGGTAGCATGTATTAGCGGGTGCCAGTTTGGTCATCACTCACTGCAGTAGCAGTGTAAGCAAATGCCCGTTGTGGCTATCAGAAATTGGCAGCGTGGTAGACAGTTTCTTGGAAACATATTACATTAGTTAATTTGTATTAAGTTTCCCACTGTTATTGTTCTTATACAAAATATAAGAACTTCAGTAGAAAATAATAATTCTATATCTTTAACTAAGTCCCATATTGAGGGGGGCGGGGTGGAACCAATACTAAAGACTACAATTTAGGTTTTAGTAAACTCTTGAGATCGCCCCAAAGTGTCACTATACAACCTCCTTGTAGTTTCCACAGGTCTAATCTACAGCAGTGAAGTATGTGGGGGCTGTGTCACTGATCAGTTTTATTACCTACTTTCAATCATATATGAGCATGTAGAAAAAGAACAAACAGAAACAATATTTATAATCAACCGACATCCTGGTTGTAGTCGTCGACAATCTGGTACGTCTCAGCTCGTATCCAACAATCCAGTGGCCTCAACAGTGTATTAATAATAATTATTACATATTTACATTTAATGTACATGTGTTTTTTTCACTGGTCACGGTCGTACATATTTCCTGGGTAAGAAACACATTCATGCAGCCAGTTATTTATCCTTTGTGTAATTTATAACCAGTCAGGACCTGTCGACCTATACACTTATCAACAGTCTGGTCGACTTCAGTCCAGTGTTGTTCCCAATTAATTATTAATGGCACATTTTGGACATGGAGCATACACCATAACAAGTGGTGTAGAGTGCACAAGATGACTTAGGGTTACCCATCATGCAAAGGGCAGGATTCCCAAACAAACGCTGTCCCTTTTTCCCACAATGACACTCACATTCCATTCAAAATATTTATGAGATGTCAACCAGATTATTGCTGATGAAACAGCAGCATTGTAACAGGTCCAGTTATTAAGTCCAATTAATGTTCAGCAGGTAAACTACATGGTCAAGCACATAACTGATATTCCACCGACTAAATATGACAATTTGTAAAAGCGCATTAACTGTTCGTAAATAATAAGACATTTTTAAAATGTTCATGCATACAATTGAAATATTCACAAAACAAACATTCACAAAACAAACATTCACAAAACATTACATCATTAATTAACCTAAAAACATATGTGAATTAACCACAGTAACTTAAGCATTATGCAAATAAACTGAATGCACAAAATTAACAACAATACATAAGCACGAGACGGGAAGTAAAATCCTGCTGAAAACAAACGTCTGTTTAACTAGTTTAAATATTACTTCTACACACTACAGCTATCATACATACATACATCAGCATTTGGGATATTCAAATCAACCTTAGCTGTGCTGTAGATGTTTATACTGCTTCGTGCTTTCTAATTGTAGCAGTCTAATTCCTATATATATAAATCATCTGGACTGACCATCAAACATGTCTGGTAGACAGGATGTGTTGAAAATAGAAACATTCTGATGACATGCTGCAACACTATACAGTCATTCTCTGGTGGTATGTATGTGTGCATGTATGTAAGTTCAACTGCCTATATATATAATATTATATATATATGTATATTATTCTTTCCCACCATCACAAGCAGTATTATTACCGAGTATTCAAACAATGTTGCTTAAATACAAGGCTTCAAAATTTACTCGCACACAAAACCTGTGAAACAACTGTAGCAGTCTTCTAGCGTCAACTAGTGTACCAGTGATTTCACAACCAGGGACAAAGTAAATGGCTTAACTGTACCTACAGCAAGCACCTTGATTCCTGCATAACACAGACCGTAACAGCATAGTGTCCCACTTGACATGTATGCCCATCTAAACCTCTTGCCAGAAACATATCCTATATTTTTGAGCAATTTTAATCTGTGATGCTGAACGTAACTACCCGTGTGCCAGCTCTCAACAAATAACCTTCGAGCACTGTACATGTCTGCTATGTTACATGACTAATCATTTTGTTCAACTTGCTCGATGTACGGCAAAGTCTCGGTTACAAATATGGCAGCAACGATTCACCAATGCAACATATTTCTGCCGATGCTACACTCAATACATTCGACAAGAATTGCAATAACGGTTCATACAAAAATATTTTCTAAAATGTCACCTTGTTGAAGCTATGTAAAAATTATGGTTCAGAAACCATTTTGAATCTACCCATTTGTAACACAGTAGTCCAGTTTAGTTGATGTCACATGTGTAATACTTTGGTGAGTGGGAATGCAAACATTAACATATTACCATTTTTATGAAGACTGTTTTCTTGTTAGACATTTATGTACGTATAAAACGGTGCTAATATTTGTTTCTTTTAAATTATATATATCGTTATGTATCGTTGTAGCCATAGTTGCAAACAGACCATTTTTGCATAACACCAACGTCTGATTTTGAATTTTCCCTCAGCACCAACAGATCAGAACACACTTCATGTCAAGTTTATATGAACACACACGAGAACGACGCACCACCTTTGTGAAGCCGTACATCTGGCAGGAAAAGCTTGGCAATGTTTGCAGCTGAAGCGAGGCCACTACCAACAACAACAAATACCATAAATAAAATCAAGTAAAATTGACCTAATTGCTGCTAGTTCAGTCTATTGCGATGCCACAGAGTGAGTCCTCGTCATGCATGCTCAGTTCAACCACGGCGCCGTCGTTGAACTGGAATGATACTCCTCCATCAACCACCAGCCACCCGTCCCACATGCGAGACTTGATGTTCATTCTGAAAGCGATAAGACCTTTAGTAAAACTCCATCCACAACTCATTTTGCCCTTCGCAAATTATGTTCATTGATGCGACTTAACTGTAATGCTTAAGTAGCAAGTTATATGCGGTCGGTTTAATAAGAGTGCAGTTTTGTTAAAAACATCAACAGAATTTATAATAATTAGATTGGACAACTTGCGAAAATGTGAACACTCTTATGTTAAAGTATATAGCAGGGATCGAACTGGAAAAAGATATGCATGTGCCCTTCTGGCACATCGGATATAGAATTATGTGCCTTTTTGATGTGCCCCAAATCAGTTGATTAAAATTTTATTAATTAATTTGCATGATAGTACAATCGCTAAAATGACCTGGTAAACGTGAACATTAATTTTTTTAATATTAGGCATTTAATCATGTTATTCTTTAACTTGTTTTGAATTCTATTCAGGACTGCCTACATGACGTATTTCTAGGTACAAAGTATATAACTATCAATATCAAAGTGCTCTGAAATGTTCAGGTTTTTTCAAAATTTGAAACGTTACAAAACTAAATACATTCTGGGTAGGTGTGCACCATTTTTCGTCGACTGGTCATGCTACTACAGTCTACAGCTTCACGGATAGGGAGATTCTAACTGAGAAATACGATGCAGCAGTTTGTGACATTGAGTGACAATGATTCACATATGTGTGAGCACCAACTAAACATATTCAAAGAACCATGTTGATTAAACATTAAAAATCTCATTGATACACGGTGAACAGATGTATGCAATAGCCCTACTCAGTCTGTGGTTGAGATTGCATCGGTGCAATTTTGAGAGGAAATTGGATTATAAGTTGTGGAAAAATCACTCAATTAAATTATACTATACAGTAAGACTATTACATGTAACTTACATGTAAGACTAGAACACAGCATTGTCTTTTTTCCAAAGTTTATGACCCTGGGTGACGGGGGCATTTGTAATAAATGCACTTTTTGTGAGCCTTGGTGATGGAGGCATGATTTATGAACAAGCTTTTTAAAGTTTTTTTTTCGTTTATAATGCACTCCAATTGTATTATTTATCAAACATACATGAATTTAAAAACGTTCACATATTGTATATGTACGGATGGATATTATTTTGTATAGATATAAACAGATTGCACTTTGTTCGACAAGAGTTGAGTGTTGACGATGGGTGATAATATGGTGTCAGCAGCAACAAACACTGTTCACTGTGCTCGACTAAAGCTTATAAACAATGTCAACGACAGGCAAAGGGTACGCAAGGCACGAGGATATTAATTAGACTGTTCTTAGTGTCCAGTCATCAATGTAAGATGTGATTTAAATAACTCCATTCAGGCCATTTTTTAATTTGTTGTCCATGCGGTCGTTGTCTGTGTTTGGTTGCAGACTGGAGCAAACCGGAGGGCTATTTATGCCTCAAAATGCACTAAGCCTAAGATGCAATATTTTGATGCCTGAGATGATGTGGAATTATTTAATTATCGCATCAACGTGTCAAATTTAGGCAAATCTATAGTTAATAGCGGAAAATCGAGGTGGGTCTGGATTCTGCACAACCGCCCCTCAATTTTCTCAGTCACAATTTTGTTGTATGCATCTTTTGGGCACATACGAGAAAAAAGGATGCAGCATTCCAGCATACGTGTCATTGATGCGTTTCTGTGCTCCGGGAATCCCCGATATAGAACCTGGCCTCTTTTACCATTTCTCCTGGAATTTCAATTGTGCAAAGTTTGTGTGATTATTTTATCAAAAGTAAGTAAGAGTTTCACAATCGAGCTAGCATGTCAAAGTAGTAGGCTTTTGCTAAGAATCTACATAGAGACGAGCAAGAACTTGAAGTTAGGAAGGTTCTTTAAAAATAAGAAAACATTTCCATAACATTGCCAGAAGCTAGAGACAAAAAATGTTGCTATATATGCCACAAGTGCATCACTTGCCAGTGAAAAGTTTTCTAAACAAAACATGTTGTAGCATTGGTGAACAATCCTTGCAGGAAAGAATGTTATTATTTCCTTAACCCCAGTTCCCTTCATGTAGAAAAGCAAACATGTTCATTTAATGTGTGACACTAAATATTAATAAATATTAAATAGGTTGATACACAACTCTTCAGGCAACCCTTTAAAATACTGTTTTGTATGCAAACAATTATTTTTGACAGCCAATAAGTGATTTTACCTTGTAGAGTCTTTCATCAGTGTGTCAAGCCAATTTCCTCTTGAGGAAGTTGGTTTGTCTCAGTTTAAACACATTACAATATAAAATCGAGTACTGAATATGTCAAATAGACATTGTTTGCCTAAAAATTAACTATCCTGAAGACTTTTCAGCAATCCTCTGTTTTGTAGGTGTAACTAATGGAAACTGGTGGTTAAAAATGTCAACTTACGTGTTGCAGAAGCCCTTTGGTTGAGGCACCCGGAAAATACCTGTAACACATACAGGTAACAATTTAAAGATAAACTGTTGTAACTATATAACTATTAATTTGCACACTGTTGCTGTGATGTACATTAAACACACAACAATATTCATCAGTCAATGATGATGTACAGTTTATGGTTTATAGAAACAAACATACCTTAAAACAGTCCCATGTAGAAGCAGAAGGCTGAAACAGCACAGAAGACAGCACAGAAGACAGCACAGAAGACAGCACATTGTTATTACTACAGGCCACTTGAGGAGAATGGAGATTGGCAAACTACATCAAAGGGCAGAGGTGGAAAAATATGATGGCGTAGATAAAGGGGAAGACCACAGTGGAGACAGAGGACTGTGTGAAGAGGGAGTCTACTGTACAACAATACAAGAGCTGACACTCACCTTGTAGAAGACCACAGTGGAGACAGAGGACTGTGTGAAGAGGGAGTCTACTGTACAACAGTATAAGAGCTGACACTCACCTTGTAGAATACCACAGTGGAGACAGAGGACTGTGTGAAGAGGGAGTCTACTGTACAACAATACAAGAGCTGACACTCACCTTGTAGAAGACCACAGTGGAGACAGAGGACTGTGTGAAGAGGGAGTCTACTGTACAACAATATAAGAGCTGACACTCACCTTGTAGAAGACCACAGTGGAGACAGAGGACTGTGTGAAGAGGGAATCTACTGTACAACAATATAAGAGCTGACACTCACTCACCTTGTAGAAGACCACAGTGGAGACAGAGGACTGTGTGAAGAGGGAATCTACTGTACAACAATACAAGAGCTGACACTCACCTTGAAGAAGACCACAGTGGAGACAGAGGACTGTGTGAAGAGGGAGTCTACTGTACAACAATACAAGAGCTGACAATCACCTTGTAGAAGGGAACCAGGAGGAAGAATGATAATTTTTTTTTTACCTGCAGCAATAGGGTCTCGCACTGTATATGCCATCCGCATGTCTTCTGGGTCGAACTTCAATGAATAATTAAATGCATCTGTGACTTCTTGCAACAGTTTGTCATCCGTCACATCAACATCCCAATTACCCAGTCTCCGAGCTGCAAAACAGAAATGAGTCATAAACCACTAGAACAACATATCTGTCTGTACCATCAACAGATTTTTTTAATTCCAAACAAAGGAACCACCATCATACAACTTTTCTAACCAAATCTTATTTAAAATAGTATCATATGCTAACTTCCACACGTGAGTTAAGCAATCAACCTGTGCACCTAATGTGTATCCTTTTCTATAGTTATTATATCCAATTATTTATTATATTAAATTTTAACTGTGCACTGATGATCTGTCTGATGACTTGACTAAGAACACTTAAATTAAATATTTCCCTAAAGAGGTTATGCTTTTGCCAATATCTTAAAATGGATACTAGACAGTGCACATTGCTGTAAAATGACAAGGTTCAACCATAAACGAGTGTTCAACCAACCTGTTGTTAATATATGTGACACATTTTCTTTTGGGATGTGATTAATGTTGAAGAACCATGACGTGGAGCCAGTTCCTGTTGACGTTGTGATGCCCGAACTCTTCTGGCGGACTCGTTCTGACCCGTCAATGGAGACCTCATAGAAAGACACCCTACAACAACAGCAGAATGGTCTACATGGTGTCAATGGAGACCTCATAGAAAGACACTCTATAACAACAGCAGAATGGTCTACATGGGTGTCAATGGAGACCTCATAGAAAGACACCCTACAACAACAGCAGAATGGTCTACATGGGTGTCAATGGAGACCTCATAGAAAGACACCCTACAACAACAGCAGAATGGTCTACATGGGTGTCAATGGAGACCTCATAGAAAGACACTCTACAACAACAACAGAATGGTTTACATGGGTGTCAATGGAGACCTCATAGAAAGACACTCTACAACAACAGCAGAATGGTCTACATTGGTGTCAATGGAGACCTCATAGAAAGACACTCTACAACAACAACAGAATGGTCTACATGGGTGTCAATGGAGACCTCATAGAAAGACACCCTACAACAACAGAATGGTTTAGATGGGTGTCAATGGAGACCTCATAGAAAAACACCCTGCAACAACAGAATGGTTTAGATGGGTGTCAATGGAGACCTCATAGAAAAACACCCTGCAACAACCAGATTGGTCTACATGGGTGTCAATGGAGACCTCATAGAAAGACACCCTACAACAACAGCAGAATGGTCTACATGGGTGTCAATGGAGACCTCATAGAAAGACACCCTACAACAACAGCAGAATGGTCTATACGGAACAAACAAGAAGACAAGAAACAAGACATATCTCGCTGACAGTATCTCACCAATGAAAACATGAAACAAAACCAACCTCGCTTACAGCGACTCACCGATGAAGACAAGAAACAAGACCTACGTCGCTGACAGTAACTCATAAATTAAAATATGAATTGAGACCTACCTCGCTGACAATGACTCACCCATGAAGACAAGAAAGTTGAAGAAACAAGACCTACCTCGCTGACAGCAAATCACTGGTGATGACAAGAAACAAGACCTACCTCGCTAACAGAGACTCACCAACGAAGACAAGAAACAAGACCTACGTCGTTGACAGAGACTCACCAACAAAGACAAGAAACAAGACCTACCTCGCTGACAGCGACTCACCAATGAAGACAACAAACAAGACCTACCTCGCTGATAGTGACTCACCAATGAAGACAAGAAACAAGACCAACCTTGCTGACAGTGACTCACCAATGAAGACAACAAACGAGACCAACCTCGCTGACAGCGACTCACCAATGAAGACAACAAACGAGACCAACCTCGCTGACAGCGACTCACCAATGAAGACAACAAATGAGACCAACCTCGCTGACAGCGACTCACCAATGAAGACAACAAACAAGACCTATCTCGCTGACAGTGACTCACCAATGAAGACAACAAACAAGACCAACCTCGCTGACAGTGACTCACCAATGAAGACAAGAAACAAGACCTACCTTGCTGACAGTGACTCACCAATGAAGACAACAAACAAGACCAACCTCGCTGACAGTGACTCACCAACGAAGACAAGAAATAAGACCTACCTCGCTGACAGTGACTCACCAACGATGACAAGAAACAAGACCTACCTCGCTGACAGAGACTCCCCAATGAAGACCTCGTTGAGGGCACAGATGGGCAGTATGTGGGATGGCTTCTCCTCCAGGACCTCCGAGACGTGGTTGTACACCTCATTCTCCTTGACATGCTCCATGAAGCGCATCTCTGGGTAGAGCAGGCACTGGCGCTGCAGGTCCACCGGGTCTACACGTGTGTACTTGCCAGACATTGTCAGGCGGATACGCTTCCGCCAAATCCAACTAACGCCACAAACCACATCAATATCACTCATTTAATTGAGTTCAGGGTAGCTACTGGTTGATGATGATATATTCAACAGGCCATATCATTGTCATTACTGAACATAGCTTAACCGGATTTGGGATAGTAATTACCCCAGGGTAGCTAAAATGAGTAGTAAATGATGTGTGGAATTTGGGAACACTTGCTTGTGCAATGAACATTTCTAGTGTGACAGAGGCATGCATCCTCAAAAATTATTCTGAGCTAACAACCGTATGTGTGATCGTGCAACTGTCAAGAATTATTAGCTAGAATGCTCCTTTATCAAATAATGAAGTTTTGTGCAAGGATTTCACTGTTGTGAGACGGGACTTGGTCAAATATAAAGTCCCATCTCACAATAGTTATTAACTCTTTACTGGGTAGGCAGCCATCTTATTTTACACCTTGCTGTCGGCAGACAATTTGAAGTTGGCAGCCAAAAGTGAATTATATTGTGTGTTGCTTGCATTAAAATTTGGATCTCGACAACCAGTGCATGAAAATACAAGAAATTAATTACATTGTCTATAGAAATAAATGGTTGAATAAAATAAGTTGTTAAAATTGCTGTCTTGCTTTCAATTAAGTTTCAGATCTTGAAGTGAAGTTCAACAATTACGATGACAAAATAAACTGTCAATTTCATCAGCTGTACCAAAAATTCACAGAACCTACTATGGGTGAAGCACATGTTCCCACATGCAGGTTAGTTTTGCCCTAGTAAAAAAATGGTTAATTTTCAAATTACGCATTATTTTGTAAACGACATCAATCTGCGTGAAAACATAAAAATAATAATTTACAAAATGGCTACTGTCTACCGATCACATTACTGAATGGAATGTTCCGTTCCAATAT
Organism: Paraescarpia echinospica; assembly: GCA_020002185.1. Taxonomy (NCBI): domain Eukaryota; kingdom Metazoa; phylum Annelida; class Polychaeta; order Sabellida; family Siboglinidae; genus Paraescarpia; species Paraescarpia echinospica. The sequence goes on from CM034532.1 coordinate 20,323,440, forward strand.
AAAATCAAAACCCAAAATGTTGAAAGACAACAACCTCTTTCACAAATATGTGTTCCCTTAGCATTATAAAGCAAGCAAGTCCAATCAGTAGAGTTTACCACGAAACATTAATTCCAAATTAAATTATTCAGCCATACAGTTATAAAAAAATTGGTTGCCTGCATTTGCAGAAATCTAATGTTCACCAACAATGCAGCACTATGAAATGATAATATCCTTCTGCAAAGAATAATCTACTGTGTTTGTCACAGAAGAATTTGCATAAGAACTATACGTCAAGGTTCTTAAAAACTTACCGAAAGTCACCATTGAGTATTCTTTCGAGTGCCCCATCAAAGTCTGTTGAATACTGCTTTGATAAACACAGGCGTCCCTCAGACCTAGTGAAAGACATTTATTATGTTTACTAGTAGTGGTTCATTATTAGTTCCTTACATGTCTGCAAGACTGCAAGGTGCCCTTTTATTATGTTGTATAAATTTAACAATCATTAAACGTGTGCAGCTGCTAAAACACTATTAAATACAACACTGGCATCTCTGGCAAATCATTCTATTATTAATTACTGAACAGTTTTTGACTGATTTTAGTCAGCGATGCATTTTATTATTGATGATTTAGACTTTATAATAAGACTTTGACACGTGACAAAATTCCCAAAGTATACGTAATAAACGTTTGCGTGCCATAAAATTTATTTCTGACAGAATAAATGAACGTCAGATGCTAAATAAAGATGAACACATAATATAATAAGACCAGCTCAAGAAAAGAAGACAGTGTACAATAGAACCATGTGTGCTTGTGATCTATTTCTAACATAACTTCTATTAAACGTGTCATTGGGACAACACCAAATTACCAGCATCAATGCATAAGTGCAATTAATAAAATAAAGTACCTGATAGGGTCAGTGTTGATGCCTATCACTGGCAGGTCATGACCTTTGACCTTGCTGGAGGCCATTAAGAACATGCCATCACCTCCAGCTGTGAAGATAGCATCGGCCCATTGGATCAAGTCTGTATCACAGTCAAACTTCTGAACTGTCTTAAATTCAATCTTATGCTTCCTGAAACAAAACGAATCAATGTCTTAGTTTCAACCGACAATGAGAAATGTCTTTGAGAGAAGCTGACTTTGTAGCTGTATGACAACAAAATATGTTTTATCTTTAATTATTTGAAGAAATGTCCTGCCTGTAAACCCAGCTACATTTAAATACCTAGCTCATGGTGTTACATCACATTACTGTTTCGATTATCAGTGTCAATAATTCATCTTTTCCTTTAATAATTTGTCTATGTTGCAACATCACATTTTCTAAAGAATCCACTTGTCAATATTTCACTGCTGCTATATTTCAAATATCTTCCTCCATTCACAACAAGACCTGTAATACAATGTGGACATTTGAGAAGACGTGTCTGCACTCACAGCAGCATCTCCTCGACTGACTCCAGAGCGCTGATGTATTCTGTGTGTCTCTGGAGGAGACTGTCATAGTCCGACCCTTTCGAGATCAACTGGAACAAATCACAAGAGTTCTATCACGTAAACATACGACAGTACTTAATGATACTAATATCATACAATGCAATAATGTGTTATTAATTCAAACCTTTTCAAAATACACTGCCCACAAATCAACAAAGGCAGTGCCAAAGTTACACAAATAATCAGACAAGGGGATAGATACCATCTGAATTGTCCAAGGACAATATTACAGTAGAATGCAGGTCGGAAAGTTATAATTACAATTCTCATGTCTAATGATTTTAAATTACCAAATTCAAAGTTGTGGACTATGTTCTTTATCATCTGTCTGTCGTCATTCCATGTTAAACAATTAAACTAACCATCTGCCATTGTGTATGCGACAATACAAACAATAGTTGTCATCATCACACACCCCATTTTGAATGCGAAGATCGTGTCATGGCGTAAATAAATATACAGCCATATGTAATCAAAACTGCATATTTGTGTTGGTCAACCATATGGCACAGGTGTACGACAAAACATAAAAAGTCTACTGCACCAAAATCATCAAAGGTTCAGAGTCACATGGCATAAGAGACAAAGACGACTGAAGGAGTCCCTAAGAAAATAGAGTTTTGGAGTGATTTGTGATATTTTTTCGAGCACTTTTCCATGGGACATGTTGGTCCAGTGAACTGTGAAAGTACTACTGCATTAGATCTTTAACGAAGTAGCAATAAATATACACTAATTGCTCACATATATTTGCACAGAAGCACCAATATTTCAAAAATCTGTCACAAGATTGGGACAAAATTTAGGGGTATCAGGTTTGGGTGGATTTTTCTGAAAAACAAGTTATGAAATTGTCCATTCGAGGCCAATTAATTAACGTCTGAGGTCAGTTAATCAACGTCTCATCCACTGAGGTCAGTTAATTAACATCTCATCCACTGAGGTCAGTTAATTAACGGCTCATCCACTGATGTCAGTTAATTAATGTCTCATCCACTGAGGTCAGTTAATTAACGTCTCATCCACTGAGGCCAGTTAATTAACGGCTCATCCACTGATGTCAGTTAATTAACGTCTCATCCACTGAGGTCAGTTAATTAACATTTCATCCACGGAGGCCAGTTAATTAATGTCTCATCCACTGAGGTCAGTTAATTAATGTCTCATCCACAGAGAAAGTTTAAAGAAAACATATAAATTCACAATCCTGTGCTGAAAAGGTTATATTAATATTATAATGGCCACCTGTGTAAAATCTACTTTGGTCTCACCCCAAATAAACATCACCATCAAAAGATTAGGCTACACCATTACTGATGTCCACAATGTTAAAGTTGCCCATAGAATCTGATGGAATTAAAATAAAGAGGAGATAATAAGTTTAAGGTTAAAAAGATCGGTCTTCAGATGTTGGAGAAATGTTAATTTCCTACTGCCGTAACACTAACAATGAATCATTCACAAGGAGTTGGTGCAGCAATTGAGAAAGCTCTAGTCCAACGTTTGCTGCACAATACCCTGTACAGCAGAACCCAGCCATTCTCCTGCAGTCTTCACCTTACATGTGCTATCTAGGGTGTTATGTAACTAACTGGGTCAATCCATGACAAGTTATTTATAAATCTGCATACAGGACAGGTTTTTGTCTTCAATGTTTCAAAACCACTTGTTCCTCAAGTATTCAAACTAGTCGCCACTGGTGGTTGCAATACATTTACTTGCTAATTAACATAACACGGCTGAAAAAGAAACAATAAAATGAGCCAATAAATAATTCTTAAAAAAAAATTTATTACCATAATTTCAAACAGAACTTCTCAAGCAATTACATTTAACAAACAACGTAAGTAAGAAAATTGTGACTTATCCAAGTTACAGTGGGTTTATACTTTACAACTCACACGTAATAACTATTTATAATTGATACTATATTAAAAAATTATAATAACATAATTCCTCTAACAAAACAATATCACACGATCCAAACAAAAAAGCAGGATGCAGGTTTAGGTGATTCACAACTAATTAATCTCCACAGTCACTGTTTATTTACTATACACCAAAACAGTAGGTCATCATGACCTTGACCAGGGTCATCCTTAGAAAGCGGCTGTGGGGTAATAAAACAAAGCGGCTGTGGGGTAATAAAACAGTGAACAGAAGATAGGGCCACAGCTAGAACAAGTTGATAAGTGCACTCTCGGCATTCTTGACACAATCAGCAAGATTACTGCACCTTCACCGAAAACAAAAATAACACAAAATACAGCCATTTTGCTTGTACCATCGAAGCACCAGTTGGGCTGGTTTACTCTATCTAGGTGGTCTTTGTTCACCTCCCAGCATTTAATAAATCATTGTAAATTTTTAACACATATTTGATAGTTGCAATGTTCAGACTGCCAAAAAAATGGAACATGACTATAATATTACAGAGAATAAATAACATTTTAGTAAAAGGTCAACACCGATTTGCAGCCTGTTTGAGTAAAATTAACTGCATGCCACATTTCCATATACATATATTAGTCTATAAGAGACACTAGACTATTAGTCAGAGGCAGGAGCTAGAACACCCCATAAGGTAGTTTTAAAAAGGCTAACAAACAGTCAATGACGTTCAGATCAGAGGTAAATCATTCATTCAAAATATAAATCCCAAAGAATGTATCTCTACCTGTGTTATTGTGCACTCATATGATTTATGTATTCACTAGAGTATAACCTTGCCAAGTTAAAGAGAGCATAACAAATACAGTCATAACCCATTTCCATTAACAGTGGCAATCAAGATCACTATCACATAATTCACAGAATCAAAGATGACCTCACTTTTGGAAGTGATCCAATGGTATAGCTGCTATAGCAGTGGCAGTCTCAACTGGAACTTTCTAAACATTTGCAGAACTATGAATGTTGTCTATATACAGTGTATATATATATATATATGCAGCATGACTTATACTACCAGTCATACACTAGTGATTATGCAATGGACCCACTGACACAAATAAGCTCGAATACTGGCCTTATCAATGTGAACAACAACTTAGGCTTTTGTTCAGTATGTTGTATGTTCAGTATGTTATATGTAACTTAATGGCATTTGTATGGCAAAAAATGGATCTTAAAACCTTGGAAGAACTTATAATTACAATGATTGTCTTCATCTTGCGATAAATATATATATATACATAATATATAAATTATAATGTACAGTCACTGTATATTAAAGACATAATAAATTCAAATTGTTACTGTTAATGTAACTTCTGCAAGTGTTGTTATGTAATAGAGGCTACTTTAGTTAAAATTTCACTTGACCAGCAGGGCTGGTTTCAATTACAATTTAACCAGACAGATGCAATCCGGAGGAGCTATTCTAAGGCAGTTATTGAGGGGGCAATGAGGAAAGAGAGGGTGTTTATGGGCGACTCCATTATGAGAAAGACGGACAAGACACTGAGCGAGGGGAAGGACGTCGTTGTTTGTCTACCGGGGGCTAGGATTGAACGTGTGACTGACAGGGTAGAGAAGGTATTGGGAAATGGCAAGGGAGGGTCTATACTAGTACACGTAGGAACAAATAATGCTGACAGGGAGGGAACAACTGGGATAGTACAGAAGTATAGACAGTTAGTGAGGAAGCTAAAGAAGACAAGAGTTGAACAGATTATTCTGTCAGGAATTTTGCCAGTAATGGGAGGAAGGGGGGCAACATATAGAAACTACAAGAGGATGGCGATCAACACACTAGTTGAGCAGACGTGTGAAGAAGAGGGCATGGGATTCACAGATTTATGGGAATACTTTGTTTGGAGGGAAGATATGTACATGAGAGATGGCCTCCATCTTAGTGGAAAGGGGGCAGCAGTATTCTCAGAGAACCTGCTGCGATCTGTTGACAGTGGGACAGGTTGCATCTATTTAAACTAGATTCGCAGGTGGAATTCACAGAAAAGCCTGAAACTGGAGGCATAGATAAAGACAGCACAAATAAATCAGCAAAGAACAGTCTGGAAAACTCTTCTGAAGCTGGATATAAATGTGTTTGTTTAAATGCAAGGAGTATAGTAAACAAAAGAAATGAACTAAACATTATGGTAGAAGATATTGACCCTCACACAATAGGTATATCCGAATCCTGGACCACCACTGATATATCAGATGCCGAATTGGGACTGACAGGATATGTAATGTTTAGGAAAGATAGAATAGGAAGAAAGGGAGGTGGAATTATTTTATATATTAAAGAATCTATCCAGGCTTATAAAATAAATTAGAAAGAGAAGCAGATTGCGAAGAAGCTGTTTGGTGTAACATAGTTACAGGAAACTTAACGTTAACAGATAGGTTAGTTTATCGAAGTCCAAACATAAGCAAAGAGAATGAAAAAATACAAAACGCCATAAGGGAAGTAAGCAAACAGGACTGTATTATTGTGGGGGATTTTAACCATGGGCATATAAAATGGAAATCTCTACAGAGTATGGGGAGTGAGGACCACAAGTTTTTAGTTTTAGTACAAGATAGTTTCCTTTCTCAACATGTGCTAGAACCAACCAGGGGAGAGAATGTGTTAGACTTAGTTTTGTCCTCACAGAAAGAATTAGTTGACAATGTCAAGATATGTGAGCCACTGGGGAGTAGTGATCACAACCAGATACATTTTACCATCAAAGTAAAATCAGAAAGGAATAGTAAAAAGCAGTATAGGAGAAATTTCCACAAAGGAAGGTATAAGGACATGAGGAAATATTTAGCAAAGATAGACTGGAATAACACACTGAAAAATAAGACCGCAACAGAATGCTGAAATATATTAAAGAGTGAAATTAATTGCATAGTCGATACATTTGTACACTTCAAAAAACAAGGGAAACGGTCCAAATTGTAGAAGAAATTAGCGTACCGCTTGCAACAGTTTTCAATTTGTCATTAGAAGAGGGAGTGGTTCCTTTAGAATGGAAAGAGGCAAACATTATACCGTTATTTAAAAAAGGTTCGAGAAACAAGTCAGAGAACTATAGACTAGTGAGTTTAACATCAGTGATTTGCAAATGATTAGAAAGACTAATTAAAGATCAAATTGTGGATTTTTTGTTAAACATAACTTGATAAACCTATCTCAACCTGGGTTTTTTTTAAAGCGAGGTCATGCTTAACCAATATCTTATGTTTTTTGGAAGACATCACTAAGTGGGTAGATGAGTGATCACCAGTAGATATTGTCTACTTAGATTTTCAAAAAGTTTTCGACAAAGTACCACATCAAAGATTACTGCTTAAACTAAATGCTCATGGCATAGGAAATGGTATAATAAACTGGATAGAAAAATGGCTGATTGACAGAACACAACGTGTAGTAGTTGATGGGGAGGCTTCAAACTGGAAATCGGTATTGAGTGGGGTACCACAGGGATCAGTACTAGGACCTATACTATTCTTAATATATATCAACGATTTGGATGATGAAATAACAAGCAAGGTGTTGAAATTTGCGGATGATACAAAAGTGTTTAGAAGGATTAAAAGTGATGGAGATAGACAACATTTACAAGATGATCTTGACAAGTTGATCAAATGGTCTGAAAAGTGGCAAATGCTGTTCAATTTTGGGAAATGTAAATGCCTCCACGCAGGATATGGGAACAAAGAGGTAGAATATACAATGGGGGGTACTGTACAAAGTACTACTGTAAAAGAAAAGGACTTAGGGTTAACCATTAGTGCTGATATGAAGGCAGTGCGGAATTGCAGCTTCAAATGGAAATAAAATCCTTGGATTAATTAGGCGAAACACAACGTATAAGGTAAAAGAGCTAATAATACCGCTGTACAAAACAATAGTTAGGCCTCATTTAGAATATTGTATTCAAGCGTGGAGGCCATATCGCAGGAAGGACATAGATATGCTAGAAAGAGTGCAGAAGAGATCAACTAAAATGATACCAAAACTGAGGGAACTTAGTTACGAAATATGCCTAAAAAATGCGGTTTAACAACACTAGAGACCAGGAGATTGAGAGGAGATCAGATAGAAGTGTTTAAAATATTGAATGGTTATGAAAATATTGATAGAAATGTGTTTTTTTCAGTTAAGAAAGATAGAAAGACTAGAGGACATGAAGTTACATTAGTAAAGGAGCAGTGTAGATTAGACGTGAGAAAGTTTTCATTTTCACAAAGGACTGTGAATGAATGGAACAGATTATCTGCTGATTGTGTGGGTGCTAGTTGCGTGAATATGTTTAAAAATAAAATTGACGCATACCTCAGACGGACGGGATACACATAAATAAAAGGGCCGGACTCTCGATAAGCCAAAGGGTTTCCTTGTCCACCTGCCACCTAGAGTTAATTCTCTGGGTGGCAATCTTGTTAAATCTTGTTAAATTGCCAGGGACACATTAGAAAAACTAAATTACAAATGTATAACCAACCAACAGGGTCACGGCATCTACAATGTCATGTAGCCACCATGCAACATAACTTCATTGTTTTAAAAACGGTTGTTTATGTCACTTTATGTGTATATCATTATGTTGTTGTTGCTGTTGCAAAAATAAATTTGACTTAATTTTATACAAAAGTATCTAGATCCACTAAAGAGAGATAGGGCAGCTAGATAGGACATTTTTTTTAAATGCACAATTAATGCAATGTTTTGTGCCAACGTTGTAGAGTATGTTTTTATTTAATAAAATATATTGAAATGTGTTCTGCCAGACCCCCGTTTCCGTGGCAACAATAAAAGAGGGCCGTCTGAGAAGGGAAATATAGCACAATTTCGAAATATTGTAGCTCCTCCAATAATGCAGTAAACAATGTAATTCTTTCTAGTTCTTATCTACAACACCTTATTCTATGCAGTGTCGAAGAGATATTTTATATTATATATTGGTATATATATATATATATAACATATAATACTGTTGTAAAATGTTGGCATTAGTTTGTCATTGAAGATGCCACTCAACCATCAGGAACATGACCAATGCAAAGCCACAAAAATCATAATAAACTATATATAGTTTACGATGTCAGATTATATATAACCTGATATCATTTTGTTCAACGTCTATGAACTTCAATATTAACTAAGTTCTGTATTTTGCAAACGAAGACAATATTCATTTGATCATCAGCAAACAAACGCATATTTTTCCTAAATGTTATATTACCATTTCAATGATGATAAAACAGTTTTAACGATGCCAAAATTACAATTACCAGGCGGAATATAATTTATAGATTTAGTGACGTCATAACATTACTGCCGCGCGCAGACCGCCGTATAGTTGGCGGAACCCGACAAGTCAACGGTGGTTGGCATCCCCTCCCCAGGTCTTGCATAATACGGCTTCGAAAACTCGCAATTTATGGTTAAAATAAATGTTATATAGATACAACACTTCTGAAATTTCATTAATATTCCGTTTATCAACCACCACCATAGATTTACCGGAGAGCCAGTTACAAGTTTTGAAAATTGTCACCGGTCTGGATCAGCTAACGTTCGATGACTTGGAAGACTGCTGAGTCCGCGTGGGTTAGGTGTAATAATGGTTAAAACTTTATAATTATTCAAATAACAGGTAGCGATACAAAGTCTACTATTTCGAAAGTTCATCAAATATGATCCGTCAGTGGAAGCAAGTTGTACGTCGGCCAAACTGAACGATTTACGATTTTGTGATCAACGATGGCTGATGCGGAGTCTGTCCTACATGTATGATAGAGCTAGGTTGATGCGCTCAGTGGATGACCCTGTTAACACAGGCACTAAACTCGGTCGAACACTGACGTACAACACACTGGCGGCGGAATGACAAGACGCAAACACCCTAACAAAATTGCAATGCGCACGATTGCTAGCAAACTTAATTTACATTTGAATTTCCTCAAATAAAAAGTTTCCAGTGTTGCACGCATTTCTATTTACTGTAAATTTTCACTTGTCCACCGGATAACCATTTAGAGTCATTTTACTTGTCCAGACCAAAAATCAAACGGACAAGTGCTATTTTGAATGCTGTCTGTATATATATATACCTAAATTATTTAACTGCTAAACATGTCTACCTATTTTTCAGCATTCTGCATCATTTCAGGAACAAAGAGGGAAATATTTCTTTAAGAAATATTGCACATGGCACATTTTTTATCCGTCAGAAGAGTGTTATTGTTGTAGATCGTGTGCCATTATTCTAGCAGAGGATACTTATGCAGATTAAGGCAATTTGGACTGCTAAAAGTAAAACATTTTAAAATATTTTAAAGAATATATATCCATGTCCTTTGTGTGCCTGAAATTATGTGGAATGGTGGAAGAAAGAAACTGGCACCAAGAAATTTGATAACATTTTAGTAGACATAAATATTTTAGGAAAATCTAATACACCTTAATGTTTAGCAGATTCTAAATGCTGCATAGGCCAGAGGATAGGTGTACAGCTTTTGTTCTGGAAAATGTCATTTTCCAAATTTCATTTCAGCCATTGTTAATACTGATGATGGAGTTACTTGAATCCTAATTACCTATAATAAAGCTACATAAATGCTTCTGATAATGACTCATTGCCAAGTTTAATTACATTTAACTATATGTCAGACAATGGTGACGTTTATAAGTTTAATATTGCAACAAATGTTCTATAATATTATTTTATTATAAGAATTAAAGAAATTAAATTATTTTTAGAAATGTTGGCACTTGTGTCGAATCTAGACCCACATCGATTTTGCCATTATAACTTGACTTTTGCCTAACTTTGATGCCTCAGTTTGTTAGTTCCATCATATAATTTATATATAAATACTGGAATATTCCCAGATGAATTAAAAATAGCAAAGGTAATACCAATTTACAAAGCTAAAGAAAAAACTTATTGATTAACTAATGGCCAATTTCAACATTACCATTGTTCTTCCCTTGTTGTGCTCATTATGTTATTATATATGATTTGTCTTAATTTGATTTGTATTGTACGTATTGTAATGAGTTACATTAAATTTATTTGATTTGAACGTACGACCGCAGCAGTGCGAACTAGTGCAAACCGGGTCGATATTTGGGCTTCAAAAGTATGCTAAGACACACTATTTCTGTTATATAAATATGCCTGGGATGATGTTGAATGAGTGAATATACCCACCAAGGTATCAAATTTAAGCAAATATGTAGTTATAACAACAAAATCAAGGTGGGTCCAGATTTGACACATATGCTGAAATCTTGAAAGGTGATTAAAATAAGACAAAGGTTACAAACGAGGTAAACACAGCAATGCCAATTTGATGAAGTTTGAAAAATAACCAATATATTTGTCATTTGAAGACAACTCTGAAATTCCAGGCTGAAGTTGCTGACCAGTCTGTCATTTTCAATTAAAGCCTTAAGGATGCAGGTAGGTGTTGTCTGTTTCTGTCAATGACGAATTGGTATACTATAGCAGCGTTCGAAATATACAAGTGACAAGTGATTTTTAGCCCGGACAAGTAAAATGACTCTACATGGTTATCCGGTGGACAAGTGAAAATTTACAGTAAATAGTGACGTGGGCAACATTGCAAACTTTTTATTTGAGGAAATTCAAATGTAAATGAAGTTCGCTAGCAATCATGCGCGTTGCAATTTTGTTAGTGTGTTGGCGTCTTGTCATTCCGCCGCCAATGTGTTGTACTTCAGCATTCGACCAAGTTTAGTGCCTGCGTTAACAGGGTCATCCGCTGAGCGCACCGACCTAGCTCTGTCACACGCGTAGGACAGATTCTACATCAGCCATCATTGATCGAGACTATATTTCATAAAATCGTCCAGTTTGGCCGACGTACAACTTGCTTCCACCCACAGATCATATTTGACGAACTTTGGAAATAATAGACTTTGTATCGCTACCTGTTATTTGAATAATTGTATAGTTTTAACCATTATTACACCTAACCCATGCGAACTTGGCAGTCTTCCAAGTCATCGAATGTTAGCCGATCCAGTCCCAAATCGGTAAAAATGTTCAAAACTTGTAAATGGCTCTCCGGTAAATCTATGGTGATGGTTGATAAATGGAATATTAAGGAAATTTCAGAAGTGTTGTGTCTATGTAACATTTATTCTAACCATAATTTGCGAGTTTTCGAAGCCAAATTTTATGTAAGACGCGTGGCCGGGGTGACAACCGCCGTTGACATGTCGGCTTCCGCTAACTACGGCGGTCTGCGCGCGGCAGCGATGTTACGACGTAACTAAATCTATAAATTACATTCCGCCTGGTAGATGTAATTCGGGCACCGTTAAAACTGTTTATACATCATTGAAAAGGTAATATAAAATTTAGTAAAAATATGCGTTTGTTTGCTGGTGATCAATTGAATATTATCTTCGTTTGTAAAATACAGAACTTTGTTAATAATGAAGTTCATAGAGATTGAACAAAATAATATCAGATTATATAGTTTATTATGATTTTGTGACATTTCCTGGCTTTGCATTGGTCGTGTTCCTGATGGTTGAGTGGCATCTTCAATGACAAACTGATGCCAACATTTTACAGCAGTGTTATATGTTTTATATATAAATATACCATATTAAACAAAACAAGTTTTTTCAACATTATAACAATTAGCAAGGAAAACAATTGTCTCATTCCTATCATCGTAATAATTATTTGTTATTAATAAAAGCGTTCATATCAGCATCGCTAAAATATTGGTATACATCATGTAACGTGTCTACTTTTAATATATTCGTGATGAATATATATATATAGTAATGATAATGGACCGAAACAAATTGTTGCAAATATAATTTTGCAATTTCTAAATTTGCAGATTAAATCAAATTGTGTCTTTGATCACAAGTCACTCAGATGTACATGCAACAAAACAGCAGGAACATTGTGCTTGTTGTCATAAAAATTAGGCAGACTTTGTTTTCTTCCGAAGCTTCGAATCCCCTTGTCCTTGACAACCACTCGGAGAAGTTAAAATTTTGGCGGACAAGTAGATTTCAAAACTTACTTGTCCGGCGGACAAGTAAATATTTTGGCTTATTTCTATCGCTGTATAGTATAGCAACAAATTTTACACATTGGGTGACACACTGACGGGCACTTCTTATAATCATGATTAATAAAGTAATAGTAATGACTATTGTATTTATTAGTAATTCTTTCAGAACCAACGAAGTGAACGTTATTCTATTCGTACGGCTTCTTTGCGAATACCTGAAAGATCGGCTGCGTGCTGAACTGCACGGCTTCTTCTGACTAATTCTACCGGTAGTTGTAGCCTCAGTAGGCTCTGGTATCTACACTACACTGTTTACACCCCGGCCTCAACTTCAAGTCAAGACTCAAGGCCAAGCGACATTGCCGACAATGTCGAATATCACAGACACAGACTCACGTAATTCTTTAGTTCCTCTTCGCTGTCTGGTTGTATCAGCTGTCTTTCGTATTCATATCGTGTTACTTTTCGCATAAGTATGACCCTTTCCAACTTAAAGTCTCTCTCGGGAAGGATTTCCTTCGTACTGACATTCGTTCGCGAGAACGGTTGTTTTGATTTGATCAGATGGCTTTGGCTTTGCTTCTGCACGTGTAATAGCCGCTTCGACCGGCAGCTATAAACGGAGAAATTCCGCACTATACACGCACAATTTCGTAGTCGTTGACACCCGAGTAGCATGATTTCCTTTCGTCATTAACACTGGACAGATAACTGAATCATTTTGTTCCGTAATCGTAATATAAAGGCACACGCAGCTGTATGAATCAACCTCCGCTTCCTCGACGTCCGCTTGACTGTCCGACTAAAACCTGCGTGGTAGAGTATGACGCGCGAGTGACGGCAGTGGGCGTCATCATTATATTATGGCTTTGAGAAAAACGCGGCGCAAAACATTATCGATTGCCGGTACCTTTTCCTGAACACGTACTGCGCTATGCGGAAAGTCACAGGCGGTGTACGCGTTCCTGCAATCACGTACGCATATGGAGGCGGCTGCGCCTAGAATATGACTCGGCCCTAATTTTGCTCTGCCAGCGTCTCTGCATCCTATAGTGGCACAATACATTTACCTATGCGCGTTGACCTTGCTGAAATTTTATATTATATTTTATGTCACTGGTAGGCCTAGCTATGATCGATCTACTACTGGTAGCATATAGAATGTTCATGCAGGTTTACACTGCAGTGTAATATATTGCTAGTTAACATTTTGTTTTGTTTTCCTTGGTCGGTTTTAATTAAATCCACGTTAATTTAAAATTATACTATGTAAAATCTCATAGGCATATAGGACTAGATTAGGGTTCTACAGTATATTTTGGTGTTAGCACAGGAGCCACCCCATTATTTATGGGATGGCTCCTGTGCTAGCGATATTATATATCTTAATGGGAGTCTCCCGACCTTATATATTACTTACGTTATTCATTGTATATGTATCGTATTTAGAGGTCAAATAAATTGATTCCGAGTTCTGATTTTTTTCTTGCAAAACCCAACCTTCCACGCACTCGCAGCGCGCCTTTAGACCTATAAATTTAACCAGGTAACTCCAGGAAACTCTACGAAATATATCGAAAGCTTAGCTTTTTAAATATAGCTTTTTAATCAGGTTGCTTTCTAAAATTACCTGTTCAAAGATGGCATCTACTATATATATATATGGACAAGAATGTTATTGGCGTATTGATCACGCTACCACTTATCTGGGATTACTCCTCATCAAATCCGCGCATGCACACTACACTAAGTCCCACACACAAAAACGGGGGCTCAGTCCATCCGACAATAATCAGTTATTTCCATTGGCCTACGTACCTAGTAGATAATGTTTGAATAAATTGAAATAAATAAATTATTAACAAAAACTAATTTAATATAAATAAATAATAAAAACACGCAATAGCCATTTAGCTGAAAAAAAACAATAAAGTATTGATGTTGCGAATTTGTATTGAAAATGTGCAACATCAGCAGAAGTATAACTAAAGGCGTGCTAAGGCATATATATCACTTGCGAGAGACCATGTCGGTTGTCGCGTAGACACCCTTTAGGACGCACATGTCCTGTGTTTACGGGTTACCAACGACAACGCTAAATGCCATTATATATTTTCACGTGTTGTTATTAAGATCATGTAAATTATGTTTGGACCACGCCGTTTCGACAGGTGTGTGCAGTTATAATGCGCCAAGCTTCATGCGCGGGCAATGAAACAACTATGTCGCGTATTGACAAGGTGCGGCGTGCAGACATGACGACTGTTTCCAGTACATGAGACGTACATCGATTATCAAACAACACGAACGCCACATTATTAAAATTCATCACGTATTCTAAGGTTTCATTACTTATATATTAAATAATTATAATAACTGTCGTTAGGCAATTTTCACAAACAAAATGCTGTCAATGTCATTCAAATGTGTTTGATAACGATCTAGAAACCTGAGACGATCCCTGGGCAATGCATCGACCTGCGGTTAGTCGTTAATTTCGCAATGTTTATTTCACTCTAAAAACGAGAAGAAAATACGACACCCGCCTGCACCTGTAGTCACTTCTGTAGTCACAATGAAGGCGGTTATGTTTGTGTAACTCGTGCCAAACTAGGGAAACCGCTGACCTCAGCAGGTCCGTGGTCAGTTCCCTTTTAAAAGTATTGTACACGTTTAAGAAACATACCAATAAGTATATTGGCCATACAGCCAGCCAGCCATTCAGACAGACAGCTAGCCAGCCAGCCAGACAGACAGCCAACCAGCCAGACAGACCGACAGCCAGCCAGACATACACACAGACAGACACAAAATGTGTGTGCGTGCGCGCGCGTATGTGCGCGCGCGTATGTGTGTGTGCGCGCGTACACGTGTCTGTCCGAGCAAGTGTGCGGGTGCCTTTAGTGTATAATTTAAAGACAAAACAAGTCAATGATCAATTACAGTGACGTCAAGTTTGACCGGCCCGCCCACGTATTTACTCTACGTACGACTGTAGCGTGACAGTGTCAGGCGGACAGGTTTCATCGTTGCGCGGGGATTCCTGGTACATATGTTGGCATGGGAATCCCGAATGGTCGTACACGTCGTTCGACGTGGGCGAGGATGCTTAGTTACAGAATGCATGCTAAGGCGTATACACACCAATCTGTCAACCATCTCTACACTGGCATGTCTGTATAAACCCCAAAAAGGATAATATTCAGTTTCAGTTAAATCACAAAAGACGCCAGGTGCCCGAGCTTCAGTTATACCATGCAGTTTCTACAGGATATAAACGCACGCACGCACTCGCACGCACGCACTCATTCACGCACGCACGCACGCACTCACACACGTATTTGCCATGGCCTGTGATTTCGTGGCTGGCAACATGTCTATAGTAAGTCCTGACTTGTGAATTAGTTATCACGGGTGAGGCAGTCATAGCACGTGCTGCCTGGCACCGAACTGAGGTGTCCAAACGGATTCCACGAACTCCTACCGGATCCGCCACAGAAGCTGGTCTCCCGGTGTCGACAATATGTACTGATTTAAATGATTAGAACTTGACCCAGAAGACAGTGTCTGGCGCCGAGTCGGGCCCATTCTTCGATCGCTGTAGTCCAGACTGCGCTAATAAGATTGTCATCTTCGATAACGATGCACCGCAATACTGCATGGAGGATCCTAACATCAAGGAGCAGGTCTGGTGATGCTCTCGTGTGCCTGTAGGACACAATCAGACACAGTTACAGATTAATCATATCGATTTATTCATAACAAAATCGTTTCCCGGATTTCGGGAGATAATTTGCGTTGATAAAACTCGTGGAATTTGATTGAACAGAAAAAAAACTCGACATTTAGGTAACAAAAAATTACCAAAATACAGTTTAGGAGATTTTCCTAGCTTAGGTCTTTAAATTCTGAGATGAACCTTTAAAATCGTCTTTTTGCTCTGTGTATTTTGTTTTTGCAACATTCCAAATGCAGTATACAATAACCAAATAAAACATATATCTGCCATACAAAACAAGAAACGCCAGAACAGACGCAATGTGTACAACGAAGCCACCGGCTCGTCGACAGTCAAACACCAGTTTCATTAATTATATATTTACCCTGCCCTTAACATCTAGTTTTCTTCTCTGTGTCCCTTGTGGGATGGAGTCCACGTCATCCGTTCCACCCTCTCTGTATCGCTTTTGAGGTGGGGTGGAGTCCACGTCAGTTGTAATATACATGGGGGTACCAGCGCATTTTCCAAATTTCTCAGATTCCTAATAATGTTCTCCTTTTTAGAGTTCAATTTAATTATATCATACTATGATAACTATCAGTAGCAAAAACCATCAGTTAGAAACGTATGAAATTAACAAAGTATCGCTAAGTTGTTTCGATAATAAAATATATATATTAAATGAGGGTATCAAAAGTTATGCACTCGGACGCTATAAAATATAAGAGTCAAGCCAAAAAAAGGAGACAATTATGAGGAGTCTGATAAATTACTCTCTAAACAAGAGAACATTTTCAGGAATCTGAGAAATTGGGAAAATGCACTGGTACCCCCATGTATATTACTACTGACGTCACCCGGTCCACCCTCTCTATGTCCCTTGTGGGGTAGAGTTCACGTCACCCGGTCCGCACTCTGTGTCCCTTGTGGGGTAGAGTCCACGTCACCCGGTCCGCCCTCTCTATGTCCCTTGTGGGGTGGAGTCCATGTCACCCGGTCCGCCCTCTCTGTGTCCCTTGTGGGGTGAAGTCCACGTCATCCGGTCCGCCCTCTCTATGTCCCTTGTGGGGTGGAGTCCACGTCACCCGGACCACCCTCTCTATGTCCCTTGTGGGGTGGAGTCCACGTCATCCGCTCCGCCCTCTTTATGTCCCTTGTGGGGTGGAGTCCACGTCATCCGGTCCGCCCTCTCTATGTCCCTTGTGGGGTGGGGTCCACGTCATCCGGTCCGCCCTCTCTATGTCCCTTGTGGGGTGGGGTCCACGTCATCCGGTCCGCCCTCTCTGTGTCCCTTGTGGGGTGGAGTCCACGTCATCCGGTCCGTCCTCTCTATGTCCCTTGTGAGGTGGAGTCCACGTCATCCGGTCCGCCCTCTGTCGTCCTTCTCGATCCATCCCGGTCTTCTGCAGCGTTCTTCCACTCATGGCTGTCTATGTATGCTCTTTCGAGATTTCTCTTCACACCGTCTTTCCACCTCAACTATCATTTTCCTCTTCTCCTTCGATTACATATGTTTTGTTTTCTTGCTGCCAGTTTGTCCTCATTCATTCCCTGCACATGTATTGTCCATCGATCATACTTTCATTTTCAGAAAATTCGTTATGCTACTATCTTAGTCTCCTTCAATTTCCTCCCTTCCCTTCCTTCTAAAATCTCCTGTCACTTTATAACTTATCGTGTCACTATATAAGTTTTCGTGGCATTTTATAACTTCTCCTGTCACATTATATATTCTCGTGTCACCACAATTTCTCGTGTCACTTTATAACTTCTCCTGTCAACTAATAACTTAATTATCGTGTCACTTTGCATATTCTCCGGACCTAGTTGAATTCCACTATGTGGAGCTTTTCTTTAAGTCTCTCTGTCAGTGTCAGTGTCCTAAACGTTAAATCTCTGTCAAACTGGTACCATGCAGGCTTCCAAAACGTTTCTCCAACTTTCTGTCCTCCGTAATACCTTCTGCCCTCCTCCCTGCTGCTGCCCATGCTTGCACCTCTTTGTACTTTTTCATTTACTAAATCCTTCTTTCAAATATAATTGTTCGCCCAAGAATACAAAGCTGTCCACTAGTTTAATGGACTGTTCATCGACTACAAGATGCGGATCCACCTCCTATCACCTGTTAACATTGCTTTAGTCTTTCCAGATTGATTCAGAGGCAATGTTTTCTATTCTTCTTGCAACTTTTTCAGCAGTTCCCCGCGTTATCTGACACGATTGTTAGGTCTTCTGTGTGTATTATTTTATGTTATTTCTTCCTCTTCACATGTCTATCCATTTATCAGATTCATCAGCACACTGACAAGTAGGAGAGTCAAGGCACCTCCACGTCTACGACGTTCAAACGAAAGGTGTTCAGATTTTGCGTCACATCAGCCGCAACTACACGGTATATGGACGCCATGGGGATGACATAAAAAGAACAGGAGGAACTCCAGTTGTGCGAATATAACTTGGTGAGAAGGAATACATGAGTGAAAAGAAAATAAGCGAAGACTTGAGGATCTGCAGGACACCTGGAACGAATATAGCAGCTAGGTGAACAGTTGAGGAGGAAGATGATGGCATCTGAGATTGGAGGACGGTGTGAAAGTATATTGACGGTCGGGGTTGGATGGGAAGTAGAGAACAACATATGCGAGGGGGTAGATAATATTGACGGTTAACCAGAGGCGGCGACAGCGAGGGGAGTGGAGTCGGGTGGTTTAGTGTGGAATTAAAGGGGACAGTAATGGGGGAAGGAACAATGATGACCAACAATCGAAGCAATATCTCGCCTCGGACTTCACGGACAACGAGCTAGGAGCTAGAGTAGCAACACATCCTTATAGCTAATAAGTATTTTTAAAACTTATATTTAATCGCCCTTGTTTCCGGGCATATGGTAGGGGAGAAAGGGGCACCATGCACAATGAGGCATGTACCATAATCATAAGATGTACGTCATTGGCTCATTTGTTGGTAATTGGAGCCGACAATGCAACGTGTCGTTCTGAATTCATAAATGCACACTGCATGTCAATTTCCGCAAACTCGCGTTATTGTCTTTAAATTTAGAAGTTTTGGAGAACCAAAAGTAATTCTAAGGGCTATAATAATGTAGTCCATATTGCAGCCCTGCATTAATACAACGGCATACAATGAAAGTTATAGCTTATCTGACAGTTTATTGTAGGCAATAACAAGCAGTAAAGTCTAAAATAAGCACAACGTACATAGTTATTAGGATTCTTCTTCCTCGGCGTTTGCTCAAACCGCAACTCTGATTTCTCGAATGTAGGTCGCTGTGCATTAAAAGGCCAGCCATGCAGCCAGCCACCCCAAACAATATGTTTAAAATATTGAATGGTTATGAAAATATTGATAGAAACATTTTTTTCTCAGTTAAGAAAAATAGAAGGACCAGAGGACATGAAGCTACATTAGTAAAGGAGCAGTGTAGATTAGATATAAGAAAGTTCTCATTCTCACAAAGGACTGTAAATGAATGGAACAGATTATCTCCTGATTGTGTTGGTGCTAGTAGCGTGAATATGTTTAAAAATAAAATCGACACACACCTTAAAAAGGCGGGATACATGTAGAGAAAAAGTATTGGACTCTCGATAAGCCAAAAGGCTTCCTTGTCCACCTGCCATCCAGAGTAATTTTCTGGATGGCAATCTTGTTAAATTATACCATTTCCTATGCCATGGGCCTTTAGTTTAAGCAGTAATCTTTGATGTGGTACTTTGTCGAAAGCTTTTTGAAAATCTAAGTAGACGATATCTACTGGTGATCCCTCATCTACCCACTTAGTGATGTCTTCCAAAAAACATAACGTATTTGTTAAGCATGACCTCGCTTTAAAAAAACCATGTTGAGATGTGTTTATCAAGTTTTGTTTAACAAGAAAATCCACCATGTGATCTTTAATTAGTCTTTCTAATAATTTACAAATCACTGATGTTAAACTCACTGGTCTATAGTTCTCTGACTTGTTTCTCGAACCTTTTTTAAATAACGGTATAATGTTTGCCTCTTTCCCTTCTAAAGGAACCACTCCCTCTTCTAATGACAAGTTGAAAACTGTTGCAAGCGGTATGCTAATTTGTTCTACAATTTCCAATAGTAGTTTGGGTGGAATACCATCCACTCCAGGTGATTTATTATCCTTCATAGCCCTTATTTTCTTAGCTACCATTTCCGGGGTTACAATTAATTGTCCTAAATAGTCTGAATCTGCCCCTTGAACTTAGCCTCTGGTACTGGCAGTGAACTAATATCTTCCCTGGTAAACACTGAACTAAAGTACTCATTCAGGTCTTCTGCCATTAAGAATCCCTCTGATATTATATTTCCAGCACTATCTTCTAGAGGACCGACCTTATCTTGAACTTTCTGTTTGCTTCGAACATACGCATAAAAACTCTTGCTGTCATGTTTTATATTACTAGCTAATTGTTGTTCATAGCTTCTCTTTGAATTTCTAATTTCAGCTGTAGCTTGGTTAAGTGCTTCTTTATAACTGTTGTAGTCTTCATCATTTCCAGTACATCTATATGACTTCCACATCTTTTGTTTATACTTAATTTTTCTAATGGCTTCTTTCGATAAGTGTTTCTTTTTGGACCGTTTTCCTTGTTTTTTGAAGGGTACAAATTTATCGACTATGCACTTAATTTCACTCTTTAATATATTCCAGCATTCTGTTGCCGTCTTATTTTTCAGTGTGTTATTCCACTCTATCTTTGCTAAATATTTCCTCATGTCCTTATACCTTCCTTTATGGAAATTTCTCCTATACTGCTTTTTACTATTCCTTTCTGATTTTACTTTGATGGTAAAGTGTATCTGGTTGTGATCGTTACTCCCCAGTGGCTCGCATATCTTGACATTGTCAACTAATTCATTCTGTGAGGCCAAAACTATGTCTAACACATTCTCACCCCTGGTTGGTTCTAGCACATGTTGAGAAAGGAATGTATCTTGAACTAAAACTAAAAACTTGTGGTCCTCACTCCCCATACTCTGTAGAGATTTCCATTTTATATGCCCGTGGTTAAAATCCCCCATAATAATACATCCCGTTTGCTTACTTCCCTTATAGCGTTTTGTATTTTTTCATTCTCTTCTATGCTTATGTTTGGACTTCGATAAACTAACCCAACTGTTAACGTTGAGTTTCCTGTAACTATGTTACACCAAACAGCTTCTTCGCAATCTGCTTCTCTTTCTAATTTTATTTCATAAGCCTGAATAGATTCTTTAATATATAAAATAACTCCACCTCCCTTTCTTCCTATTCTATCTTTTCTAAACATTACATATCCTGTTAGTCCCAATTCAGCATCTGGTATATCGGTGGTGGTCCAGGATTCGGTTATACCTATTATATGAGGGTCAATATCTTCTACCATAATGTTTAGTTCATTTCTTTTGTTTACTATACTCCTTGCATTTAAACAAACACATTTATATCCAGCTTCAGAAGAGTTTTCCAGACTGTTATTTGCTGATTCATTTGTGCTGTCTTTATCTATGCCTCCATTTTCAGGCTTTTCTGTGAGTCCCCCCTGCGAATCTAGTTTAAATAGATGCAACCTGTCCCACTGTCAACAGATTGCAGCAGGTTCTCTGAGAAAACTGCTGCCCCTTTCCACTAAGATGGAGGCCATCTCTCATGTACATATCTTCCCTCCCAACAAAGTATCCCCATAAATCTGTGAATCCCACCCCCTCTTCTTCACACATCTGCTCAACTAGTGCATTGATCGCCATCCTCTTGCAGTTTCTATACGTTGCCCCCCTTCCTCCCATTACTGGCAAAATTCCTGACAGAATAACCTGTTCAACTCTTGTCTTCTTTAGCTTCCTCACTAACTGTCTATACTTCTGTACTATCGCAGTTGTTCCCTCCCTGTCTGCATTATTTGTTCCTACATGTACCAGTATAGACCCCCCCTTGCCATGTCCCAATACCTTCTCTACCCTGTCAGTTACATGTTCAATCCTAGCCCCCGGTAAACAAACAACGACGTCCTTCCCCTCACTCAGTGTCTTGTCCGTCTTTCTCATAATGGAGTCGCCCATAAACACCGTCTCTTTCCTCATTGCCCCCTCAATCACTGCCTTAGAATAGCTCCTTCTTCGGTTTGCATCTGTCTGGTTGTTGTCTTTCCCCCCTGTCGTCTTCTCTCCTGTCACATTCTCTTCCGATCCATTCTTTCCTGTCGCTTTTTCTCTTGTCACCTTTCCTCCTGTCAGCGTCCCTTTTATCGACTTCTCTTCTATCACATTTGCTCTCACTTCCTTTCGTCCCTTCTTCTTTCGTCCCATCTCCTTTTCCTCTCTCCTCTCCCGTCCCATCTTCCCTCCCTCCTTCTCTACGGTCACTTTCTTCCCTGTCACCTTCACGCTTGTCACGTTTTCTGTTGTCAATTTTCCAATTTCTTCCCCTCCAATCACCTTCCCTCCTCTCAATCTCCTTTCCTCAGTTTTCTTGCCACTGCTATTCTCCTTCAGTCTTGCAGTATTCTCACCTCTCTCCCTGTCGTCTCTCTCCATTCGACCTGCCTCCTTGCTAATTCCCATCTCCATTCCCTTCACAATATCTGTCAACTGAACTATCTCCTTCTGCAGACACTCCACCTTCCAACACCCAATGCACTGAAAGATTAATCCTTCCTCCATGGTTTCTTACAGGTTCTTACAGGTCCTCTTCTGGCTTCTAGGCTGTGATGCCTCTTATGCCAGCTCTGATGTTTGTCGTCAAACTATATGGTGCGCATGCGTCTGACGAGTTGTTCCATAATAGGGGTGGGGCTGTGTAATCGAGTTTAATTGGGTGGTTTTTCCATAATTTGTCTAATTTCCCCTCAAAGGACTGGACTGATGGAGCCTCTACCACACGTCCGTGCATCGGTGTATAAATGAATTTTTTTTTATGTTTAACCGACAACGTCCTTTGAATATTTTTAGGTGATGTCCTCGCGTACATGATTCAGTATCCCTCAGTTATAAAGTTTGATGTCACAGTTGTATCATATTTGTCTGTTAAAATCTTATATAATTCAATCATGTCTCCTCTGAGGCGACGATATGACAGAGTTGGTAATTTTAGTCTTTGTAGACGTTCATTATATTCAAGATCTTTAAAACCTGGAATTAATTTGGTTGCTCTACGCTGAACATTTTCAAGAGCTGTAATGTGTTTCATTAAGTAGGGAGCCCATACTTGATTTGCATATTCAATATGTGGGCGGACGAGAGATTTAAAAACAGTAGAAAAACACTGTTCATCCATGTAATCAAAAGTGCGACGAATTATCCCCATCATTGAATTGGCTTTATTAATTTTTTCCGACATATGTGCCTCAAAGTTTAGTGATGAGTCAAAAGTGACGCCAATATCCTTCACCTTATCCGTACTTGCCAGCGTTATATGATCATTAGGTCCCAGTGTGTAGCTGTCATTTCTTATGGTTGATGATCCTACTCTCATATGGCTGCATTTGTCTGGGTGGAACTTTAAGAGTGATTCGTATGTCCAATGTTCTGCATGGGTAAGATCTTGTTGAAGCTTTGTGCAATCTTCATTGGTGTAAATTGGACGGAAAAGTTTCATATCATCCGCAAACAGGAATACTTCGGAGTTCTTTATAACATCCGGTAAGTCATTAATAAATATAATAAAAAGTAGGGGGCCAATCACCGATCCTTGTGGTATGCCGCTGATGACATCATGCCAGTCTGAAAAAGAATTATTGACCCTTACACGTCTTCTGTGGGCCAACAGAGCTGCAACCCAGCTTAGAATATTTTCTGCCCATGACTTCCCACAGCCGGACAATGCAAAATCTACCCAGCTGTGGCAGTGATCGCACACCAAGTGTCGCTTTGCCTTGACTTGCCGCTTGCAAGGCGCCATATCCCGATCAGAATTTATTTAATAATTTAACTAACTTAGTCTTTATAAAGACTGTTTCCTGTGTACTACAGCACACTTTAGGTTACAAATTTCAATTACACAGCCGACTATTTATCCTGACACGAACGCTAACATTACCGGTAGTGACCTAATTTAAATACAATCAATTACGTTACGTTAGGCAGCTTTATTTAGGTTACGCCGCCCGACTATCGCCCTTGCTTAATTTTAACAACAATGCTACCTAATCAAAATATCTAGCAAGTACTGGCTTACACAGATATTATCTTATGTAAGTAGTTTGATGGTTGTTACTTTATCTCCTATATATTCTACCACATAATCAGGTTTGTTAAATCTTGTTTACAACTTATCGATGGCTAAGCCTAAGTGAATTACCCTATTATCACTCACTATACTAAGGTGTTCTAAAATACTTTAACTAACTAACTTTAAGCACAACTGCTACTCAATATATGTTTATTACAACTTTATGAATGATATTAACTTTAAGGCAAGAATAATACTTATCAATCAGTAATTCCACTTGTTCATCAACTTTTCTGCACCACCAATTTCTACGATCTATCTCCGCCAAATATAGCCTCGAAGTGGATGCATGCATGCAAGTATGTACACACGTATTATATATTTATCTTTAGCTGAAAGACCCCAAGACAAATCCTGCGACAATATGTTCTATGTGTGCAACATTGGTAAATCCAACGTGGTAGAGCCAGTGATTTGTAAGCGGTGACTTCGAGATAGTCGCGTCACTATCTCTACCATTGATGACCGATCAATACAAATCAGTGTGGAGTGCATTAAATAGTACTTAAAATTAAACTGGCTGATAGTTAACACAGAATACTTGTCATTATAAAACACTGCAACCTCGCGTTAAACGGTATATTTGCTTTGGAACGACACAAAACGTACTAGCACTTCAACAACTTCCAAGTATGCGCCAGAGGGCGCCACGATGTTACATGCCCCCCCCGTGTCCACGACGGCACGACGTCAACTTCCGCAAGCTGTCAAGTAGTTGACAGCAGCTGTTACCGGTCTGAGATAGTCTTGAAGAAGGCCAAAAAGAAAACATGAACGGCACCACGTCAGTCGAAATTATGCTCCCAACAAACGGCTATGACAATGAATATAGACCTGGCTGGCGGATTAAAGAACGGATATCGGCATGGCTCAGGTAACACTAACAGCGACAGTTCACATTTAATACATTATACAGTGAGTAACCGGATCTAGCTGTTTGCAGGCACCGACCCTGTCTTGTGGCGGTGGCTTGTCCACGACGGCAACACGTTGGTGTGTACACAGCCATACGTTGGGTGCCCGCGTGTTACACTGACTAGTACAAGCATGAATGCAGTAGCTCCGTCGATTTTATTAATCACGATCATGTATGCTCCAAGTTTGATTGCCTGCTTAAAAGCCTTTGCCAAGTGAATGTTAATTTAATAATCACTTCATCTGTATGCCTTGCAATTCAGTTACATGTATGAAACTTGCCATGTCCTTATATTTTTTTATAATAAATACTAAACAGGAAAAAACTACTTTTAATGTAGTGTAAGGCTATGTTGTAAGGTTAAGGATAAACACTTATTAAGCTAGAGTACACAAATAATATACAAGTTGGCAAGATTAAGCCAGCTAGGTTTGGGTTGGAGTTGAGATCCAAAAGAGAACTCTACAGAGAAGACTACACTAGCACTGATGGTCACTAGCTGATAACGTGGATTGTTTTGGGTTGAGGAAATACACGTTTTAACACGGCAGTTGAAGTAACTCACTCTCAAAATGGGCAGAAGCATTTAGGTAAGAGGTAATGCATCTAGTCATATGTGATTATAACACCGTGAAGGCATTGCACGAAGTCCCGAAGAGACATTTATTCAAAAGTGTTTATGTTGTGATATGCCCTGCTACGCGTACATATACAATAAAGTAGTTCCGTCTCTTGCAACATGCCGTCGTTGTCAACATATAAGTATCAGCACGATATACCATAAATGCCGCTACAACAGCTATAAAACATGGTGGCCGATATTACGATCCGAACCGTCAACCGCTAGAGAACCAATAGTGAGTGTTGCGAACTTTGGAAGCGATGGCATATGCGAGATAGAGTGAGATGTTTATTCATGTTTTGGAACTTGAGTGAAAACAAATGGCGCTGTTCGCTTCGTGTGGCGACACCTGCCGCGTTAGATGACACTGTGTGAGGACGCGCGACGCGCACGCCGTCTACCGGATGTCAGCACACTATGAAGCACTGTGTGTAGAGAAATGGCTGTGACTGCAATGCGATGATCGTGTCATCTGCTGGACTGCACGGTACTATAGACGAATTTCACCTGCCTGACTAGTTAGAACAACTCACCATGTGTTATGGTGGCCAAGTTTAACCCGCCTAAAGAGTTTGACTTTCTACCAGAAAACTGGGCAGAATGGATCAGTCGGTTGTCCAGATTCCGTACAGTATCTAAGTTGGACACAGAAGACGAGAGTGTGTAGATCGATAGCCTGATATATAGCATGGGCTCACGGGCGGAGTCGATCTTCTCCAGTCTGGGTCTAGCGGCAGATGAAGTGGGCGTCTATAGTGCTGTCAAACAGGCTTTCGAAAATTACTTTGCCCCACGACGTTATGTAATCTACGAATGGGCAACATTTTTTCGTCGTGTGCAAACCGAGGGCGAATCTGTCGAACAATTCATAAGAGCACTTAATGAATCAGCCGACCGTTGTGAATTCCCTGATCGGTCTACACAGATAAGAGATCGCCTAGTCGTCGGCATTCTTGATCAGACTGTCTCGCGGGAAATGCAGAGGATGGACATCAGTCTACTCACAGAGGCCAAAGCGGTCTCCATGGCTCATCAATCAGAGGAAGTTGAGAAGCAAATGCGCGACTTGAACCTGCCAAAGTCTGTGGATGAAGTGACACAAGGCGAGAGTGGCGCCATCTAACCAGTCGAACACTAAGATGAACAGTGACACCTTCACTCAGCTTAGTGTAGCGTGTACTCGATGTGGTTATGTGAAGCATAAGAATGGTAAATGTCCTGCTGTAGATGCTAAATGTAATCAGTGTGGTACCGTCGGTCACTATGCACGTTGCTGTAAGTCGAAAACCCATAAACCTGGTAGGCCTAATGCCAGAGTTAACCAACTAGAGGATGCTTCGTTCTTGGGCGAGATTGGTAGCAATTCAGGTAGTTGGACTCAGCCAGTCGTTGTTGAGGGGTTAGACGTGCCAGTGCGGTTCAAGTTAGATAGCGGGGCAGACGCATCAGTTGTACCAAGTAGATTGTGTGATCACGTGACATGGCGTCCTACACCCAAGCGTTTGATAGGCCCTGGTAACATGCGTATACCCGTGTTGGGAGAATTTGACAGTGTGCTAAGCGTAGATTCACGTAGACATTGTGAGCGATTGTACGTTGTAGACCAGACTAGTGCACTGTTGAGCAGAGATGCGTGTGTGAAGCTCGGGTTGATCACGTGTAATGTCAGTCATGTTAGCTCTAGCCAGTTTAACACAGAGTTTAAACAGATGTTTCAGGGTCTGGGAAAGGTTAGAACAGAGTACGACATCCAATTGCAGCCCGACGCAAAGCCGTTCGCCATATTTACCTCACGCAATGTACCCTATCCACTCGTCGATAAGGTGAAGGCAGAGCTTGATGTCATGTTGTCGCAAAATGTCATTTTTGCAGTCGGCCAACCCACAGAGTGGTGCGCGCCCATGGTTGTGGTCCCAAAGGGCGAAACGGTGAGGATATGTGTGGATTTCACTGAGTTGAACAAAAGGGTTCACAGGAATGTGTTTCCTATGGCAGACGTAGAAGCCAGTCTGGCCAAACTAGGTAGTGGTACAGTGTTCACTAAACTAGACGCAAATTCAGGATTGTGGCAAATCCCTCTGTCAGATCAGTCGAAATTGCTAACAACATTCCTAACGCCGCATGGACGATTCGCTTTTAATCGTCTACCATTCGGGCTCAGTTCGAGTCCAGAAATATTCGCTAAGATCGTGTCTGAAATCCTACATGGATGACATTTGCATTTGGGGAGCATCTCTCCAAGAGCACGATGTTCGTGTTCGATGTGTCTAGAACAGACTACGGAAAGCGGGTATGACACTGAACGCATCAAAGTGTGAGTTTGCTGTGAGTCAGATCAGATTCCTAGGTCACGTGATAACGAGCACAGGTGTGCGCGCAAATCTGGAGGCGGTACAGGGTCTGAATGACTTCAAAACTCCTGAGTGTGTAAGTGATGTGCGTAGTTTCTTGGGCATGGCTAACCAGCTGGGTAAGTTCTCGCACAAGCTCAGTGAGCTGAGTCAGCCATTGCGTGACTTATTGTGCAACAATACCACATGGTATTGGGGTAACGCACAGGAGAAAGCCTTCTGTGACGTCAAAAACGAACTTTCCAAGTCCGTTGAACTTGCTGTGTACGATACAACGAAGGAGACAGTGATTCAGTCAGATGCCAGTCGTCACGGTATCGGAGCCACATTATCTCAGGTCCAGAGAGACGGTACTCTCCGATTGGTGTGCGCAGCATCTCGATCGTTGACAGAGACCGAACAACGATATGCCACAATCGAGCTAGAGGCGTTGGCGATTGTTTGGGCATGCGAGAAGTTTCGCAACTATATCGTTGGTCTCAATGTCCGAATTCAAACGGATCATAAGCCATTGGTCCCACTGTTCAATGACATTAGCTTAGATAAGCTACAAGTGCGAATGCAGAGATTTTGCCTACGTATGATGAGATATTCATACACAGTCGATTATATCCCAGGCAAAATGAATGTTGTCGCTGACGCGTTGTCGTGGTCCACGGCCAGTCCTACGAAAGTCGACGAACTTTTTGTAGAAGAGGTGGAGTCCTATGCGAAACAATCAGTCAACTTATGTGCGTCTCCTAAGTGTTTAGTCGAGATGCGTCGTCTTCAGGCTCACGACGAAGTGTTAGCACAAGTGCTAAAGTATGTGCAGGCAGGTTGGCCTCCGTACATATCGTCGGTGCAGTCTCTTCTCAGACCGTACTGAGAAAACCGAGGGCTACTCACGATCGTCGACGATGTTCTTGTGTACGAGAACAGGATCATGATCCCACAGTCTCAACGTCTTGATGTTCTCCAGTGTCTACACCAGGGCCATCTTGCGATAACCAAGTGTCGCGAGCATGCCAAGCAGCTCGTTTGGTGGCCTGGTATGACCCAGAGAATCGCCGAGATGGTACTGCAACACATGTCGCACGCATGGTAATGATGTTGCCGAGCTGCTGTTGCCGACAAAGTTTCCAACTCTACCGTGGGAGCACGTAGGCAGTGACCTGTTTTACTGCAAGAAACGTTGGTATCTGCTTCTGGTAGATTACTTCTCACGTTTTGTGGAGGTTTCTTTGCTCACTGAACTCAGTACTCGGGAGGTGGTTGAGCACATGAAATCACACTTCGCTCGTCATGGTATACCAGAAGTTCTGACGTCGGACAACGGTCCGCAATATGCATCGGCCGAATTCCGCAAGTTTGCGGAAGAGTACCTTTTTCAGCATGTGACGAGTTCTCCTCGGTTCCCACAATGCAACGGGGCCGCCGAACGCGCTGTGCAAACGATCAAGTCGATCATGAAAAAGGCAGAGGATCCGTACTTGGGGTTGTTAACGTACAGGTCGTCACCACTTGCGAATGGTGTATCGCCTGGTGAACTGTTGATGGGAAGAAAGCTGAGATCCACGGTCCCAACCCATCCAAAGGTGTTACAACCTCAGTTGCCAGATACAGCACAGATCCGTCAGAGAGAGGCTGAATCGAAGGTTTCGTCTAAACTAAACTTTGATCGAAAGCACTGTGTCAGGGAGCTTCCATCGCTCACTGTAGGAGACGATGTGTGGATTACAGATCTCAAACGCTCGGCTAAAGTAGTCGATGCCAATCCAGGTACACCTCGCTCCTATGTTGTCGATAGTGGAGGTAACACAGTCCGTCGCAATCGCCGAGCTCTCCAAGAGCTCCGTCAGCCACCAGTTACTCCTCAGGTCGAGCAGTCTGATGAGCCCAGTAACGTGAAAGTGTCGCGTTACGGTCGACAGATCAAGCCAGTTCAGATTCTTGATCTGTAATCTGTTGTATAACTTGTATTACCTGTTCTACTGTTTAGCTATTGTTTAGCTATACTGTTTAGTTACTGTTTAGATAGCAGTTTTGCTGTTATTAGAATGCTATGTGTAGTTCCTACTTAAAACAAGCATGTTTCAGGATACCTATACACTAATATTATATGTTGCCGTTTATTTTATTATTGTAATTGAGATACAGCACGACGACACATGTACCTTTGAGTTGTAATCCAAATTTGTTAGTAACCAGTACCATTGCATTCTTAGAAGGGAGGTGTTGTGATATGCCCTGCTACGCGAACATATACAATAAAGTAGTTCCGTCTCTTGCAACATGCTGTCGTTGTCAACATATAAGTATCAGCACGATATACCATAAATGCCGCTACAACAGCTATATAACAGTTTATACATGGTGAATTATTGCTCAGACAACTGATGTATGACGGATAGCCTCATTGTTGAAGCCGCATAACCAAAGTCCAGCTCCGCACACACAGCCACACATGCACAAACAATCGCCGAAGTCGCCGAAGACATGTCCGGGATCGAGGTCGCGCAAAGATGGCTTAGCTTTCAACGACCCTATTATGGCTAAGCTAATGGACGTTTTGACAGACGAACATTTTGTCGCGAACATTGCCAAATAAATTGCAGACATTGTTTCCCTAAAACTGAGTGCGCACTTTGAAAAGCTAGAGAAAGAGGCTGCTGTACTCACCAAAAAGGTGCACATGCGGAAGGAGAAGGTGGAAATGTTGGAGACGGAGGTGGACAAACTTGAATGATGCACGTGTCGTCCGAACCTCCGCATCTCCAGTATTCCAGAGACATCAGACGAAGTCACAAACAGCTTAGTCATTGATACAATAAAGAAACTGGTGTTAGAAGATATTTGTATCAGTGACCTGGAAAGAAGTCACTGCTAGGTAAAAAGACTGATGAACATGGACGCCCCTGAAAACAGACAATAATTGTGCGTTTTCATAGTAAGGTGGTGAGAGATGAAGTGTACAGCCAACGCACCAAACTGAAGAACCATAACCAGCACCATCGGGACGAACAGATATACATAAACGAAGATTTGACGTTGAAGATAGCAGCACTTGCTTCCAAAACAAGATTCCTCAAGAAGGAAAAGAAAATCAATGACTACAACACATATTTGTTACAACATACTACATCAAAACTGTATTATAATTTATTGTATTATTATTATAAAATTATTATCACTTTTTAAGACTCCCCGAAAACAACATTCAAAATTGCTACTACTGTGCTTTTTAACTTTCATAGTGACACATGATATTTATGATTATCGGGCTAGAGACTGCAACATGTTAGTTACAATATATTATGCTATCACTGTACTATCACAGTATTCTATAATTATGAGGGTTTTTTAAGTCTCCCCGAAAATATTATTTTAAAACAATCTTTTATCATTCAAAGTTGTTACTATTGTGCCTTTGAACTTCTAAATGGCATAAGGTATGATCATCCGGCCAGAGACTGTAATGTATCAGTTTTAACTTATCATGTTATCATTTTAATATTGTAGTATTCTATATTAAGAGTTGTTTTTTGTTTTATTTTGATATTTAAAAAAACAAAATGCAATATTTTGGAAAATATTTTATACGTTGGAACCTACTAACAGTATTTGTTCTGGCAATAATTACTCTACCTGGTAAGTAGGAATTGGAGAAATAATTAAAATTGACTTACAGCCTTTTGTTTCAGGTTAATATTATCGGACAAAGATTCGCGGAATATGTTCATGTTTCTCATCTTGAACCTTGGCATGGCGGCGGTGGAACTCTTTTATGGCATCCTAACAAACAGGTAAGTAAAGCTAGTCATGAAAACATGCTGACTATTAAACCATTATAAAATTAGTTACTGGACAAAGTGATGAAACTGACCCAATAGTATTAATATTGTTGCTCATCTCACTGCCTCAGTTCATGAATAGTTTCCCCTCTCAAGTATCACGACAACATGTTAGTTTCTTTACATACTAATTTGTTATTTTAGCTTCTACATCAGATAAACTAAAAGTTAGTTCTGACTGGATCCATTCAAAAAGTTGGCAACAGAATGACACAAGTGGTTCAGCTCTATGTACTAAACCATTATTGTAAATTCACATTTTCACAACTCGCTTGATCTACTCTGGATAACAAACAAACTAAATTCTTTTGGTGATTTTAACAAATGTATGCACTGTTTTATTAAACTCATTGACCATATTACATATTCACACACTACAAATTTGAGCAGACAAATTATTATATAAACCGGCAAAAAATTCCCTTCCTCCAGATGGCGCTACATACCCACAAATGCAATAGATGGTTTCCCGGAGAACCCTAAAATGATGTTTGTTATAATGTGAGACATACATAAAACGTTGATTTATGTCTGTCTAAAACGCATGCACGCATACACACACACATAGTTTATTATTACATATTCTAGCTTAATTATATTTAGATACATTTGACAAATAATGCTGACCTTTTTTCAGCCTCGGCCTTATTTCAGATTCCTTCCACATGTTCTTTGACTGTACAGCCTTACTAGCTGGACTGGTAGCTGCACTTATATCACGGTGGAGAGCCAATGATAAATTTACTTATGGGTAAGTCCATCAAAGTACCCAAGCATAGCATATCTCAAGACTGCTGTAAAGCATCATCAGTGGTCTTAGCATGGCAGCTGCTTCTGGATTCTTTATTTCTGGAGTTGCTGTCATGTGACAATCATCAACAATGTCACATGCCAACAGAGAGGAGTTCACAGTTACACCAATGAGGGAACCACGGAAGTCTAAAAAGTCCAATAGACCAAGAACTTGTGATTCTGACTGGTAGCCTCCTCCATTATCAGTTGTATGTTATATAAAGTGAAATATTGACTACTCTATTTTGGTGACATTGCACAACAGAGTAATTATGTATATATATATATATATGTATATATATATATATATATACAGCCCTGTATATATATATATATATATAATTATTACATATATCCTCCAGATATATAATTACATGTATATGTAAGTATAAATAGTTATATATATATATATATATATACAACCCTGTATATATATATATGTATATATATATATAATAATTATTACGTATATCCTCCAGATATATAATTACATGTATATATTATAAATAGTTACTTATATACTTATATATATATATATATATATGTATCATTTACAGTTTTTGTAAAGATGACAGTTGTATGTGTTCCAGCTACGTGCGAGCCGAGGTGCTGGGTGGATTTGTAAACGCCTTGCTTCTGTTGTTCATATCATTCTTCATTTTCAAAGAATCCATAGAGGTAAGTTCAACAATTACTTGAAAATTCTAAATCCTATTATTGAATCTGAATTTCAGTAGTTTGTCCTAATAATCATTATATTTTTACATTAAATGACTGTTTGTTTTTCAACTTTTAATATACTTAACTTTTGTTTAAAGGATCAACATTAACAGTTATTCCATCATGCAAAGAAATTGTTAGACAAATTGTTTTTTGTTAAATACTTATGAGAATCATATGACTAAAATACATTTCACAAAACATGCTGTCTGCAGAGATCATTATGGCATGTTTGGAAAGCCTCACTGTACTGTAAGGCACAAAGTATTTAACATGACAGGGCCATTTGTGAATGTTCTTGTAGTGCACCAGTATGCTATGTTCAGCTGTCACTTGGTGTCTTTCAGAGACTCTTCCACCCACCCCATGTCCACCATGATAGACTCTTCCTTGTGTCTGTTGTTGGATTCCTCGTCAACCTCGTCGGCATGTTTCTATTCGCACACGGCGGCGCCCACGGCCACTCTCACAGCAGTAGGCATCTACAGGGGACGTGTAGCAAACAGAGTGTGGGGCTGTGTCGTCTGTGTGTGTGTGTGTGTGTGTGTGTGTGTGTGTGTGTGTGTGTGTGTGTGTGTGTGTGTGTGTGCATGTGTCTGTGCAGGTGTGTGTCTGAGTCTGTGTGTGAGTGTGTGTATGTATCTGTGTATGTCCATGTGTGCGTGTATGTGTGTGCATGCTTGCGTGCGTGTGTCTGTGTGTGCATGTGTGTGCGTGTGTGTATGTCTGTGTTTGTATATGTGTGTGTCTGTGTATGTATCCATGTGTGTGTTTGTATGTGTGTGTGTGTGGGTCTGTGTGTGTGCGTGCCTGCATTAGTGTGTGTGTGCATGTCTACGTGTGGGTGTGTATGCGTGTGTGTGTGTATGTGTGTATGTGTGTGTGTGTGTGTGGGTGTGTATGCGTCTATGTGTGGGTGTTTATGTGTGTGTGTGGGGTGTATGTGTGTGTGTGTATGTGTATGTGTATGTGTGTGTGTGTGTGTGTGTCTATATGTAGTGTGTGTGTGTGTGTGCGTGTGTATGTGTATATGTGTGTGTGTGTGCTTGTGCGTGCGTGTGCGCGTGTATGTGTGTGTGTATGTGTGTGTGTGCATGTATGTGTGTGTGTGTGCATGTCTATATGTGGGTGTGTATGTGTATGCGTGTATATGTGTGTGTGTGTGTGTGTGTGTGTGTGCATGTCTATGTGTGGGTGTGTATGTGTGTTTGTGTGTGGGTGTGTATGCATGTGTGTGTGTGTATGTGTCTGTGCGTGTATGTGTGTGTCTGTGTGTATGTCTGTGCGTGTGTTTGTCTGTGTATGTGTGTCTGTACATGTGTGTGTGTGTGTGTGTGTGTGCATGTGTAATCGTGAGTGCATGCATGCAGGCGAGCATGCATGTTGTGTGCCTGTGCGTGCATTCTGTGTATGTATTATGCATGTTGTTTTATTGTTGTTTCAGGTCACGGCCACTCCCATGCTCCCACCAACTCACACGGTCACGCTCACAACAACTTTAGTCAGAACAGTCACACTCACAATAGTCATGGCCACAGTCATGACAGTCACAGTCACAGCAGTCATGGCCATTCTCATGAATTAGGTAAGTGTGACTTTCCCCCTGTGGTGGTTGACCTCTCAGGAGTTGCTGGTGTCATTGGTGATCACGTCATGCCTGTCACATGGTTGCTGACACATCTCAAGTGGTGATCATGTCATGCCTGTCACATGGTTGCTGACACATCTCTAGTGGTGATTATGTTATGCCTGTCACATGGTTGCTGACACATCTCTAGTGGTGATCATGTCATGCCTGTCACGTCACATGGTTGCAGACACATCTCAAGTGGTGATCGTGTCATGCCTGTCACATGGTTGCAGACACATCTCAAGTGGTGATCGTGTCATGCCAGTCACATGGTTGCAGACACATCTCAAGTGGTGATCATGTTATCCCTATCACATGGTTGCTGAGACATCTCAAGTGGTGATCATGACATGCTTGTCACATGAGTGCTGACACATCTCAAGTGGTGACCATGGCATGCCTGTCACATGGTTGCTGAGACATCTCAAGTGGTGATTATGGCATGCTTGTCATATGATTGCTGACACATCTCAAGTGGTGACCATGGCATGTCTGTCACATGGTTTCTGACACATCTCAAGTGGTGACCATGGCATGCTTGTCATATGGTTGCTGACACATATCAAGTGGTGACCATGGCATGCCTGTCACATGGTAGCTGAAACATATCAAGTGGTGATCGTGTTATCCCTATCACATGGTTGCCGAGACATCTCAAGTGGTGATCATGACATGTTTGTCACATGATTGCTGACACATCTCAAGTGATGACCATGGCATGCCTGTCACATGGTTGCTGACACATCTCAAGTGGTGACCATGGCATGCCTGTCACATGATTGCTGACACATCTCAAGTGGTGATCGTGTCATGCCTGTCACATGGTTGCTGACACATCTCAAGTGGTGATCATGGCATGCTTGTTATATGATTGCTGACACATCTCAAGTGGTGACCATGGCATGCCTGTCACATGGTTTCTGACACATTTCAAGTGGTGACCATGGCATGCTTGTCATATGGTTGCTCACACATATCAAGTGGTGACCATGGCATGCTTGTCACATGGTTGCTGACACATTTCAAGTGGTGATCGTGTCATGCCTGTCACATGGTTGCTGACACATCTCAAATGGTGATCGTGTCATGCCTGGCACATGGTTGCTGACACATCTCAAGTGGTGACCATGGCATGCTTGTCATATGATTGCTGACACATCTCAAGTGGTGACCATGGCATGCCTGTCACATGGTTGCTGACACATCTCAAGTGGTGATCGTGTCATGCCTGTCACATGGTTGCTGACACATCTCAAGTGGTGATCGTGTCATGCCTGTCACATGGTTGCTGACACATCTCAAGTGGTGACCATGGCATGCCTGTCACATGGTTGCTGACACATCTCAAGTGGTGATCATGACATGCTTGTCACATGATTGCTGACACATCTCAAGTGGTGACCATGGCATGCCTGTCACATGGTTGCTGACACATCTCAAGTGGTGATCGGTCATGCCTGTCACATGGTTGCTGACACATATCAAGTGGTGATCGTGTCATGCCTGTCACATGGTTGCTGACACATCTCAAGTGGTGATCATGGCATGCTTGTTATATGATTGCTGACACATCTCAAGTGGTGACCATGGCATGCCTGTCACACGGTTTCTGACACATTTCAAGTGGTGACCATGTCATGCCTGTCACATGATTGCTGACACATCTCAAGTGGTGATCATGGCATGCTTGTCACATGGTTGGTGAAACATGAAGTGGTGAGATTTCATGTCAGCAGGTGCATTGATAGATACTTACTTACTTATGTTTAAATTTGCATACAGCAATTATTGGTAATAATTATAATATATTAAAGTGTCACTGTCTGTTCTGTTCCCACGGTGGTAGTTGTCAGTAGGAAGTTTGCTCAATGATTTGTATTTTGTTCCATGGTTTTGGTTGTGGAAATCATGCTCTGTCACAGCCAAAGCCATGAGGTAGTGGTTGGCATCCCCTGCCTCTGTGTTTACTCTTGTCAATGGTTTTTGTATGTTTCAGTGACACAAACGTCAAATTACAAACACTTCTTTGGGGTTATGAAACACATTTGACATGCTCTATACCTTTAACATATTTAGTGTAGTATTAAGAACATTATAATAACAATTAATTAATAGACACGTTAGTGTAAACATGCTATTTTAACCTTGCATTTGTATAGGGATATTGTGATGTTTGTTTTTACAAAAATAATGTACAAATTAAGCAATGTTTATTTGCAGTAGCACAGTCTTGTGGGATCTCTGTCTTGGACGACAGCTGTCTTGGTTCCCCTTCACCATCAATCTTAATGCAACCACCTGTCTTGAGAGACCACCTGTCTTTGGCAACCACCTGTCTTGAGAGACCACCTGCATTTGGCAACCACCTGTCTTGAATAATAATAATAAACTTTATTTATACACCATCAAATCCAGGACTAATGACCCCCGTTCACGGGTGTTTACAAAGAGAGAGCACTTTTGCTGGGTTGAAGAGGTGGTCACTCGTTCTACTCTATCATACTTTATTGCGTATTTATTTTAACATAAGAAGTTTTATTAAATATTTGTTAAAATAAAGTAGATGAATGAGAAAGATGGTTAGTATCAAAAAGTATTGTAAAATGATTGCAATGTTTCAGGTTTTGCATATGAAGAGCCTTCGCGTGAAGAAGAACACTCAGAGGGATCAGATAACAAGATACTAGAAGGTGCGTCTTACTGCTCTTGTGTCTTACTTAAGTGGTGAAGACAATATTTTATTCATAATGTTTTTTAAACACTAAACATCCAAAGTAAAGCTCTGTAGAGTTGTGTTTGCAATCAACTAAAATATAAATAATAAAAGCAATGATTAAATATTGCTATGGCGTGGTTAACTAAAGGTGAACTACACTAACTGAACAACATTTTTATATATAAATTTCTATTGGTAGTACAATAAATAAATATATATTGGTAATTACTTTCAAATAAGAATTAATATATGATGCCTAATGTGTAGTTTGTAATTGATAAATTGTAATTCATAAGTAACTGGAATTAAAAGTATTAGTTGTCAATTAAAAAAATAAAATGAATTGAGTTAATAGAATATGTAACATATAAAGATTATATATTGAAGATGAGCTTAAAACAGTATGTCTTAAGACAAGATTTTGAAGTGTTAAACAGTGTCATCCATTGTAAGGTGAATACTAAAGGGGCATTGTCCACTTTAAACCATTGAGCCATCTCATGTATCAGACCCATAGTGTTTGCTCTTAAATAACTACATGTACCTTCTAGAGTTACGATCTTAATTTGCCATTATGGTGCAGATGTGACTTTCATTGTTGTGGCTAGCTTGTCATGTCTGAAAAACTTGGTACCCACTATCAGATCAGTGTCAAATAGCCGTTCATTCTGTTTTTCAACAACACCATTTATTACTGAACGCTACCGATCCATCGTATTTAAACATGTCTTCTATTTTCCCCGGCCATCCTAATCCATAACCACACAACGTAATACTCTCGGGCAATATCAATCGATCACTAATTAATTACAAACACGACATCCCTCCTTTTCATCGGGATTAGATAGGAAGAGCATGTATCTATGTCATTCTAGAGTAATATCTCAACTTCGCTGGATATGTTGTCCACATCAATGTTTGCCGGGTCAAAATAAACATTTTAGACAATTATGTGCAGTCATTGGTTGTGATCTATTTCACTGATGAATAATTAAACAACTCAAAGGTTCTAGAAGTACTAACACTTCAACGCTTAACTAGAACCAATTTCAAACAATCTTAAACATAATGCCGTTCTTAGTGTAAATGCACCGTTGTCACACATTCAAAGTTCGATGTTAGTTCACAGTGTGATCAGGTGACATAGTCTGCAAGTTTGATAGGCATCTGCCTCGTTCGACGTGATCTGGTCGCTGGTGATGGATGAACATCTCTAGGTATCGGCACCTTTCGAGGAGAACTTGGTATCTCCCCAGCTATGCCAGACATATCCTGCACAGATGTGTGTGTTCCAGTTCCGGGTAGGGACACAGACGTCGGTCTTGGTATTTTGTCACCAGCTTCCATCCTCAGATCTACATCGTCATCACCGGATGCTGTCATATACCTCTTCACATGTGCGCTGTTCCTTGAATATCGAGCCCCTTCGGGTGACTCAATAACCAGACTGTTCCCCGCTTTGTCAATTATCGTGTACGGGGTCGGGTCGAAAGTGGTGGAGAATTTGTTGGCTTTGTCTTGCTTGATTAACACTTCATCACCAATCTCCACATTTGTGTATCTTGCCCCACGCCGCTCGTCAGCATGTAGTTTCGACAGGCCTTTCTGTTCCATGTCTCTGTCGCGCACGTCCAAGTCGTCACGGCACTCTAACGTGAAATCGGGCAGTTTTCCCCTGAACTTGCACTTGTAGTTCATCTCAGCAGGGCTCATGCCAGTGGTGCTGTGATTTAGACCACGGTACCTGGCTACATACTTCCGCAGTTCTTTCTTCCAATCAAGTCCTGCGGCTTGAGCTATGCGTATGCGCTTCATGATAGATGCATTCTGCCTCTCAACTTCTCCGTTGGCCTGGGCCCACTTTGCGGTCACCCTCAGATGTTGGATCGCGTAGTGATCGCAATAGTTGCCGAATTTGGCTGATCGAAACTGTGGTCCGTTATCGGATTTTATGGTCATGGGCCATCCCTGTCGACTGAATATATCATCAAGGCTGTCCAACACTTTCTCTGTAGTTGTGGAAGTCAGGATGCTGTATTCGTAGAACCGACTATAATAGTCCACCACGACCAGTATCGAGTGTCCAGAAGGTAGTGGTCCTAGTAGATCCACGGCTACATCTGGCCATGGTCCCACTGGTAGGTCCGTCGATCGGATAGGTTCTGGTGGGTCTGGTCGTGCCACTAGTTGGCACCCATGGCATGCTCTGCAGTACGTATCCACTGCCTTGTCTATGCCGGGGCACCAAGCCTTGCATCTCAGTGCTTGTTTGGTGCCTACTACACCTAAGTGTCCTTCATGGACCAGTGCTAGCGCTCGCGGTCGGAGTTTGTGCGGGATCACAATCCTGGATCCTCTTAGTACCAACTGGCCTATAACACAAAGTTCACCGGATATGGCTGCGTAGAGTTTATTCGGGCAATCGATCCATTTGCCCGTGTCAATGCATGTGCGGAGCTGTTGTAGCTCGGCGTCCTCACCTGATGCTCGTTCCACCTCTCTGGTCGTCATCGTCTTGGGAGTTGCATTGATTGTGATGAATCTCACATGCTCCTCTGCTTCGTCGCTGATTTCGGATTGTTGCCCATTGTCCACCTTCAGAAGTCTCGAGAGCGGATCTGTGATGTTCCTCTTGCCGGGTAGGTGTTTGACCTTGAACTCATATGGTTGTAAACGTAACACCCATCTCTCGATCCTCGCACACGGTTTGGACTTTGGGGAGTAGATCGCTTCAAGAGGTTTGTGATCTGTCCATAACTCGAACTCTCGGCCGTAAATGTATGGGTGAAATTTCTCACAAGCCCAAACAAGTCCGAGTGCCTCCTTCTCTGTTTGTGAGTATCAGCGTTCAGTATTCGACAGGCTGCGGCTAGCGTAGCTCACAACAACGGGACCGTTCGATTGCTCTTGGATCAGGACCGCCCCTAATCCCACTGGACTGGCATCTGCTATTACTTTTGTTTGTGCCTTCTTATCGAAGTGTGCCAGCTTCATCGCTTTCGTTAGTTCCTGCTTGAGCATGTCGAATGCTTCTATCTGTTCCCTCCCAAACACAAATGGAACGTCTTTCCGAGTTAATCTTCTCAGTGGGTCACTGATTGTGGCGTACTGTGGGATGAATCTTGCGCTGTAGTTTACTAATCCCAAGAAACTCCTCAGTTCATGTATGTTCTTGGGCTGCCTGGCATCGACCACAGCTTTCACGCGTTCATCTGTTGGACCTATGCCTTTGTCTGACACCAGGTACCCGAAGAATTCTAGTTCTGTCAGCCCAATCTTGCATTTTGCCCAGTTCAACGTCAAGTTCACCGCTTTTAGCCTTCCCAGCACCTGACGCAATCGCTCGTCGTGTGTCGCTCTGTCTGGCGCATGTATCACAATGTTGTCGGATATGTTCGTGGCTCCTTCAATGCCTGCCAACGCATTTGATATTTCATGCTGGAAGACTTCGCTCGCTGAATTGACACCAACTAGCAGTCTCTTATATCGATACAATCCAGAGTGCGTAGCGAATGTTGTTATGTCTCGAGATTCAGTGTCCAGCTCCAGTTGGTGATAACCCATTTTCAGGTCGAGTTCGGAGAACACCTTGGATCCATTCAGACCTTGCAATACTTCGTCGACCGTGGGGATTGGATGACGTTCTCGGATTATGGCCTCATTTGCCCTACGCATGTCGATGCAGAGTCTTATATCACCGTCACGTTTTGGCGCAACTACCGTGGGGTTTACCCATGGCGTTGGCCCTACCACTGGTTCGATGATATCCAACTCAACTAATTGCTTCAGTTTTCCCTCTACTCGCTCGCGCAGCTGGAATGGGGTTCTGCGGAGTGGTTGCGCCACTGGTGGGACACTGGGATCAACATGAAGTTTTACTTGAGTGTTCTTTAGTTTTCCCAGGCCAGTGAAAACTTCTGGGAACTCCTGGCAGAACTGTTCTGCGTGACTAGACACAGCAGCTACATCTATGCCCACTTTCAACATTCCAAGTTTCATTGCCGTCTGTTTACCCAACAATGGCACTCCTTTGCCCTTCACCACTACAAATTCCGTCTTTTCTCTGCCGTTGCCAGCTTTGACCTCACATTCAAATGTCCCTTTTATGTCTGGCGGCTTTTCCGAAGCATACGAGTAGATGCGCTTGTCTTGTGGTGCAGCTTTGGATGTACATTTGATTTTCTTGGATTTCAGTGTCTCCCATGTATGTTCATCGACAATGTTGGTATGCGCTCCTGAGTCGGCGAGCACATGTAGCTTCACACCACCCACTTCAACTTCGAGCAGGTCGTCATCATTTACACTGTTTATGCCAATCCGGAATGCGAATCCATGTCCACCTCTGTCTGATTGTTCACCTAACGCGTTTTCTTGGCCGTCACCATTAACAGAGTTGACTTATTTAGTTCTGCATTGCCTTGCAAAGTGATTTCTCTTGTGGCATTTGGCACACTCTTTGCCTCTGGCTGGGCAGTTGGGGTCCCGGCTGTAGTGACCTTCTGCCCCGCATCGATAGCATGTACCTCTTTTCTGTCCGCCTTTAGCATCCTTCCTCGTTCCCTTTTGTGAACTGCTACCAATTTCGTCACGTCTCGGTCGTCTAGTCTGCTCCACCTTGCGCATAGTTAGTTTGCTGACAACCTCCTGTGTACTACTTTTCAGTTGAGACTTGATCTTTTCACACTGAGCTGCCAGGGTAAGTGTTCGTGCAAGGGTTAATCCTTCCCCTTCTTCCATCAGCCTACGCTTGATGTAGTCTGATGGGCACTTCCACAGTATGGCATCACGAACGTTGTTATCAGTCTCGACCCCATATGCACAATCAATTGCTGCTTTCTTAAGCCTGGTAGCAAACTGTTGTATTGTCTCACCTTCCTTCGGGTTCATTTCGTGAAATGTCTGGCGGGCGAAAGCGGTGTTAACTCGTGGGACGAAATAGCTATTCAATGCATTTACCGCTTTGTCGTACTCTTGCCGCTCTCCTGTGTTAGCGAGAGTTACAAAAATGTCCTGCACTTCAGGGCCTGCTACATGCAATAACAGAGCACGTCTACGCTGTCGCACAAGTCTCTGACATTGTACTACATCGTGCGCAGCACCGTTGTCTAACAGTTCAATAATCATTCCTTTACCATCTGCGAAAAGTTCGAAACTGTTCAGCCATCGAGTCCATCTTGGCCCCAACGTTGCCGGCTGCGCAAACGGGTCGAATTTGGTTATCACATTTTTACCCTCCATCTTGATGATTATTGACTGATTACTCTCAATTCAGGTTTCTCCGCCTGCTACTCTTCCGTGTTTAGTGACCATCCTCGTCGCCAGTGTCAGATCGGTGTCAAATAGCCGTTCATTCTGTTTTTCAATAACACCATTTATTACTGAACGCTACCGATCCATCGTATTTAAACATGTCTTCTATTTTCCCCGGCCATCCTAATCCATAACCACACAACGTAATACTCTCGGGCAATATCAATCGATCACTAATTAATTACAAACACGACACCCACAATCTACATTACATGTATTATAATTCAGTAAAGAAAGCATCTATTGCACTGAAGTGAGAACCCAGACTTAGCAGTGCATCACGGCCAAACAATTAGGCAATCTGTAACGAGTTAGACAGGTGCAATGAAGCAGTGGAGAATGACCAGAGGAACCAGATAATGATTAGTTGCTGACAATAGAATGAAACAGAAGAAATCAACATCTAGGTTGTAGTACAACTTCTGTAGCTTGAAAATACCTTCCTTGTCAAAATTTATTCAAACAAACAAACAGTATTGGCTGCAATAGCCATGACATCATTTTTATAGTGACATAATTACATAATTATATGTTTAAAGGGAATACACTGGAAATAAAAAAAATTGTAGTTAATCGTAGTATATATTTGTTTATATTTGCTATCTGGATCGTGCTGGTTTTGGTGGCAGTCTGGCTGAATCTGGTTAAATGTGGTTGAATCTGGTTTGATCTCTAACCTTTCCAACATGTAGCATTCACACCTTCCCAGTAAGCCGATATGACATCATCCCAATCTTCCACTTTCAAACAAGAGTTTTAATAAAATACATTCAGTAGACACACAGACAAGAACAGAATCCTGCCATGAGATCTCATATTGGGAGACCTGCCTCTGTTGGCTTGTGAAGGTCTGTACATTGGGTGCTTATCTCAACATGTCTATAGGTCCGGTAGTGTTGATATAAATATACAATGTCTACCTGGTAGTGTTGATATGATAACTAGACAGTGTCTACCTGGTAGTGTTGATATGATAACTAGACAGTGTCTACCTGGTAGTGTTGATATAAATAGACAGTGTCTACCTGGTAGTGTTGATATGATAACTAGACAGTGTCTACCTGGTAGTGTTGATAATGTTATGATAACTAGACAGTGTCTACCTGGTAGTGTTGATTTTAATAGACAGTGTATATCTGGTAGTGTTGATACTATTATGATAACTAGACAGTGTCTACCTGGTAGGTTTGATATGATAACTAGACAGTGTCTACCTGGTAGGTTTGATATGATAACTAGACAGTATCTACCTGGTAGTGTTGATACAATAACTAGGTAGTGTCTACCTGGTAGTGTTGATATGATAACTAGACAGTGTCTACCTGGTGGGTTTGATATGATAACTAGACAGTGTCTACCTGGTAGGTTTGATATGATAACTAGACAGTGTCTACCTGGTAGTGTTGATATGATAACTAGACAGTGACTGCGTTTGCTGTTTCAGGTGTCTACATGTCATGGCTGATACACTAGACAGTGACTGTG
The DNA here is from genome assembly GCA_020002185.1 of Paraescarpia echinospica. NCBI lineage: Eukaryota > Metazoa > Annelida > Polychaeta > Sabellida > Siboglinidae > Paraescarpia > Paraescarpia echinospica. The sequence goes on from CM034532.1 coordinate 20,368,285, forward strand.
TTTGCTGTTTCAGGTGTCTACATGTCATGGCTGATACTCTAGACAGTGTCTGTGTTTGTTGTTTTAGGTGTCTTCCTACATGTCATGGCTGATACTCTAAACAGTGTCTGTGTTTGCTGTTTCAGGTGTCTACATGTCATGGCTGATACTCTAGACAGTGTCTGTGTTTACTGTTTCAGGTGTCTTCCTACATGTCATGGCTGATACTCTAGACAGTGTCTGTGTTTACTGTTTCAGGTGTCTTCCTACATGTCATGGCTGATACTCTAAACAGTGTCTGTGTTTGCTGTTTCAGGTGTCTTCCTACATGTCGTGGCTGATACTCTAGACAGTGTCAGTGTTTGCTGTTTCAGGTGTCTTCCTACATATCATGGCTGATACTCTAGACAGTGTCTGTGTTTGCTGTTTCAGGTGTCTTCCTACATGTCGTGGCTGATACTCTAGACAGTGTCTGTGTTTGTTGTTTCAGGTGTCTTCCTACATACTCTAGACAGTGTCTGTGTTTGCTGTTTCAGGTGTCTTCCTACATGTCATGGCTGATACACTAGACAGTGTCTGTGTTTGCTGTTTCAGGTGTCTTCCTACATGTCATGGCTGATACTCTGGGCAGTGTGGGGGTGATAGTGTCATCAGCACTCATCCAACAGTTTGGCTGGATGATCGCTGATCCGATGTGTTCTGTTTTTATTGCGTGTCTCATTGGCCTGAGGTAAGTCCAATTTACACTTTGGAGTCTCTTCTACGTTGCTTCCGTGAAGCTTAGTGTATTTTGTTGGTTAAGTTTCTTTGTTTATATTCCAATACCCTACTGTTAGATCTAACACTGGGAGATGCTTTTCAAAAACATAAAAGTAGTTATTTTAGAGTTATTTACTTTTTTTACTGGACAAATTGAGTGTTCGGCCATTCCCCAGGTAGAGCCACTGAATTACTGTTTGTTGCATGGAGTATCATAATTGGCAACAGCTGAGATTAATTGGTCATGAGAACAAGTTTAAGTTCAGAATAATTTAATGGTGATAATTCCAGCTCTTGGTTTGTTGCTCCAAAGGTAGGTGTAAGCTAGTTGAAATAAATAATGTAATTTTATTAAAGATTAAGGAATTTCAGGCTATGGTATGTGGAGTGCAATAAAACTTATTTGATGTGGTGTTGTATAAAATATATTATATATTTAATTTTTGATGATGTCATCAATTGTTTTTGCAGACATAACACTGGAATTGCATTCTAGCCTGTGATGAGAACAATACAACATATGTGTACTGTTAAATGGTAGTAGCCACACTGCCCATCCTCTCTCTCGCATAACGGATACACACATGCAGAAGACGGTTTCCTAGAGTATTCGTAAATTATGTTTATTATGAAATAAATGTTAAAACAGTTGCCACTAATACAAGTTATTGTTTGTGTAACATTATGACCAACTGATTGATGTCTAACATCCTGTGTGAATCCTAAAACCGTTAACCAACTGGGAAGTTTTGAAAAAAATAAAGACGTTAACATCTCTCCCGATGGGTAATTGATTGAAGGAGGAAAACATTAACATACCCACATACATACATACATATGTACGCACGCATACACATATGCAAACACGCATACGTACATACATAGACACATACATACGTACGTACATACATAGACACATACATATGCTAGCATAGTTCCAGTTAGATGTTCAGTGTGTGTTGTCCACAGTGCTATGTCTTAGATGTTCACAGTGAGAGTGATGTTCACAGTGAGAGTGATGTTCACAGTGAGAGTGATGTTTACAGTGTTGTGCCTCTCTTGAGAGACTCTATCAGTATCCTGATGCAGCGTCAACCTTCAGCTCTTGATCATCTTCTACCAGGCTGCTACAGGAGGGTAAATATTTATTGATATCACATCTTCATCTTAATTGTTTTCACTTATTTATGCCAATTTATAAATATTTATTTGATTGATTAACTTCACATGCTACACTCAATTCAATTGGGAACAAATTGCTCAACAGTATTGAAATGGTCCATTAAGCTGAAAATAAATTAATAGCATTCATGTACCCTGGGTAATGAATGACTGATAAACACTTAAATACACACGTTGTTCTGACAAAACTGATTGATGTGCACTATGTAGCCACTTAGGGTGGTTCCATGCCAAGACTGGACACAGTTGTCTGGTGGTCAGAGAGTCAGACTCTCAATGTCCACTTAGGGTGGTTCCATGCCAAGACTGGACACAGTTGTCTGGTGGTCAGAGAGTCAGACTCTCAATGTCCACTTAGGGTGGTTCCATGCCAAGACTGGACACAGTTGTCTGGTGGTCAGAGAGTCAGACTCTTAATGTCCACTTAGGGCGGTTCCATGCCAAGACTGGGTACAGTTGTCTGGTGGTCAAAGAGTCAGACTCTCAATGTCCACTTAGGGCGGTTCCATGCCAAGACTGGACACAGTTGTCTGGTGGTCAGAGAGTCAGACTCTTAATGTCCACTTAGGGCGGTTCCATGCCAAGACTGGGTACAGTTGTCTGGTGGTCAGAGAGTCAGACTCTTAATGCCCACTTAGGGTGGTTCCATGCCAAGACTAGGTACAGTTGTCTGGTGGTCAGAGAGTCAGACTCTTAATGTCCACTTAGGGTGGTTCCATGCCAAGACTGGACACAGTTGTCTGGTGCTCAGAGAGTCAGACTCTTAATGTCCACTTAGGGTGGTTCCATGCCAAGACTGGACACAGTTGTCTGGTGGTCAGAGAGTCAGACTCTTAATGCCCACTTAGGGTGGTTCCATGCCAAGACTGGACACAGTTGTCTGGTGGTCAGAGAGTCAGACTCAATGTCCACTTAGGGTGGTTCCATGCCAAGACTGGACACAGTTGTCTGGTGGTCAGAGAGTCAGACTCTCAATGTCCACTTAGGGTGGTTCCATGCCAAGACTGGACACAGTTGTCTGGTGGTCAGAGAGTCAGACTCTCAATGTCCACTTAGGGTGGTTCCATGCCAAGACTGGACACAGTTGTCTGGTGGTCAGAGAGTCAGACTCTTAATGTCCACTTAGGGTGGTTCCATGCCAAGACTGGACACAGTTGTCTGGTGGTCAGAGAGTCAGACTCTCAATGTCCACTTAGGGTGGTTCCATGCCAAGACTGGACACAGTTGTCTGGTGGTCAGAGAGTCAGACTCTTAATGCCCACTTAGGGTGGTTCCATGCCAAGACTGGACACAGTTGTCTGGTGGTCAGAGAGTCAGACTCTTAATGCCCACTTAGGGTGGTTCCATGCCAAGACTGGACACAGTTGTCTGGTGGTCAGAGAGTCAGACTCTCAATGTCCACTTAGGGTGGTTCCATGCCAAGACTGGACACAGTTGTCTGGTGGTCAGAGAGTCAGACTCTTAATGTCCACTTAGGGTGGTTCCATGCCAAGACTGGACACAGTTGTCTGGTGGTCAGAGAGTCAGACTCTTAATGCCCACTTAGGGTGGTTCCATGCCAAGACTGGACACAGTTGTCTGGTGGTCAGAGAGTCAGACTCTTAATGTCCACTTAGGGTGGTTCCATGCCAAGACTGGACACAGTTGTCTGGTGGTCAGAGAGTCAGACTCATAATGCCCACTTAGGGTGGTTCCATGCCAAGACTGGACACAGTTGTCTGGTGGTCAGAGAGTCAGACTCTTAATGCCCACTTAGGGTGGTTCCATGCCAAGACTGGACACAGTTGTCTGGTGGTCAGAGAGTCAGACTCATAATGCCCACTTAGGGTGGTTCCATGCCAAGACTGGACACAGTTGTCTGGTGGTCAGAGAGTCAGACTCTTAATGCCCACTTAGGGTGGTTCCATGCCAAGACTGGACACAGTTGTCTGGTGGTCAGAGAGTCAGACTCATAATGCCCACTTAGGGTGGTTCCATGCCAAGACTGGACACAGTTGTCTGGTGGTCAGAGAGTCAGACTCATAATGCCCACTTAGGGTGGTTCCATGCCAAGACTGGACACAATTGTCTGGTGGTCAGAGAGTCAGACTCTTAATGTCCACTTAGGGTGGTTCCATGCCAAGACTGGACACAGTTGTCTGGTGGTCAGAGAGTCAGACTCATAATGCCCACTTAGGGTGGTTCCATGCCAAGACTGGGTACAGTTGTCTGGTGGTCAGAGAGTCAGACTCTTAATGTCCACTTAGGGTGGTTCCATGCCAAGACTGGACACAGTTGTCTGGTGGTCAGAGAGTCAGACTCATAATGCCCACTTAGGGTGGTTCCATGCCAAGACTGGGTACAGTTGTCTGGTGGTCAGAGAGTCAGACTCTTAATGCCCACTTAGGGTGGTTCCATGCCAAGACTGGGTACAGTTGTCTGGTGCTCAGAGAGTCAGACTCTTAATGCCCACTTAGGGTGGTTCCATGCCAAGACTGGACACAGTTGTCTGGTGCTCAGAGAGTCAGACTCTTAATGCCCACTTAGGGTGGTTCCATGCCAAGACTGGGTACAGTTGTCTGGTGCTCAGAGAGTCAGACTCTTAATGCCCACTTAGGGTGGTTCCATGCCAAGACTGGACACAGTTGTCTGGTGGTCAGAGAGTCAGACTCATAATGCCCACTTAGGGTGGTTCCATGCCAAGACTGGGTACAGTTGTCTGGTGCTCAGAGAGTCAGACTCTTAATGCCCACTTAGGGTGGTTCCATGCCAAGACTGGGTACAGTTGTCGGGTGCTCAGAGAGTCAGACTCTTAATGCCCACTTAGGGTGGTTCCATGCCAAGACTGGACACAGTTGTCTGGTGCTCAGAGAGTCAGACTCTTAATGCCCACTTAGGGTGGTTCCATGCCAAGACTGGGTACAGTTGTCTGGTGCTCAGAGAGTCAGACTCTTAATGCCCACTTAGGGTGGTTCCATGCCAAGACTGGACACAGTTGTCTGGTGGTCAGAGAGTCAGACTCATAATGCCCACTTAGGGTGGTTCCATGCCAAGACTGGGCACAGTTGTCTGGTGGTCAGAGAGTTAGGGTGGACTGGGTACAGTTGTCTGGTGCTCAGAGAGTCAGACTCTTAATGCCCACTTAGGGTGGTTCCATGCCAAGACTGGACACAGTTGTCTGGTGGTCAGAGAGTCAGACTCTCAATGTCCACTTAGGGTGGTTCCATGCCAAGACTGGACACAATTGTCTGGTGGTAAGAGAGTCAGACTCTTAATGCCCACTTAGGGTGGTTCCATGCCAAGACTGGACACAGTTGTCTGGTGGTCAGAGAGTCAGACTCTCAATGTCCACTTAGGGTGGTTCCATGCCAAGACTGGACACAGTTGTCTGGTGGTCAGAGAGTCAGACTCTTAATGCCCACTTAGGGTGGTTCCATGCCAAGACTGGACACAGTTGTCTGGTGGTCAGAGAGTCAGACTCTTAATGCCCACTTAGGGTGGTTCCATGCCAAAACTGGGTACAGTTGTCTGGTGGTCAGAGAGTCAGACTCTCAATGTCCACTTAGGGTGGTTCCATGCCAAGACTGGACACAGTTGTCTGGTGGTAAGAGAGTCAGACTCTTAATGTCCACTTAGGGTGGTTCCATGCCAAGACTGGACACAGTTGTCTGGTGGTCAGAGAGTCAGACTCTTAATGCCCACTTAGGGTGGTTCCATGCCAAGACTGGGTACAGTTGTCTGGTGGTCAGAGAGTCAGACTCTTAATGTCCACTTATGGCGGTTCCATGCCAAGACTGGACACAGTTGTCTGGTGCTCAGAGAGTCAGACTCTTAATGTCCACTTAGGGTGGTTCCATGCCAAGACTGGACACAGTTGTCTGGTGGTCAGAGAGTCAGACTCTCAATGTCCACTTAGGGTGGTTCCATGCCAAGACTGGACACAGTTGTCTGGTGGTCAGAGAGTCAGACTCTCAATGTCCACTTAGGGCGGTTCCATGCCAAGACTGGACACAGTTGTCTGGTGGTCAGAGAGTCAGACTCTCAATGTCCACTTAGGGCGATTCCATGCCAAGACTGGGCACAGTTGTCTGGTGGTCAGAGAGTCAGACTGTCAATGTCCACTTAGGGTGGTTCCATGCCAAGACTGGACACAGTTGTCTGGTGGTCAGAGAGTCAGACTCTCAATGTCCACTTAGGGCGGTTCCATGCCTAGACTGGACACAGTTGTCTGGTGGTCAGAGAGTCAGACTCTCAATGTCCACTTAGGGCGGTTCCATGCCAAGACTGGACACAGTTGTCTGGTGGTCAGAGAGTCAGACTCTCAATGTCCACTTAGGGTGGTTCCATGCCAAGACTGGACACAGTTGTCTGGTGGTCAGAGAGTCAGACTCTTAATGTCCACTTATGGTGGTTCCATGCCAAGACTGGACACAGTTGTCTGGTGGTCAGAGAGGCAGACTTAATGCCCACTTAGGGTGGTTCCATGCCAAGACTGGGTACAGTTGTCTGGTGGTGAGAGAGTCAGACTCTCAATGTCCACTTAGGGTGGTTCCATGCCATGACTGGGTACAGTTGTCTGGTGGTGAGAGAGTCAGACTCTCAATGTCCACTTAGGGTGGTTCCATGCCAAGACTGGGTACAGTTGTCTGGTGGTGAGAGAGTCAGACTCTCAATGCCCACTTAAGGTGGTTCCATGCCAAGACTGGGTACAATTGTCTGGTGGTCAGAGAGTCAGACTCTTAATGCCCACTTAGGGTGGTTCCATGCCAAGACTGGGTACAGTTGTCTGGTGGTCAGAGAGTCAGACTCTTAATGTTCACTTAGGGCGGTTCCATGCCAAGACTGGGTACAGTTGTCTGGTGGTCAGAGAGTCAGACTCTTAATGTCCACTTAGGGCGGTTCCATGCCAAGACTGGACACAGTTGTCTGGTGGTCAGAGAGTCAGACTCTTAATGTCCACTTAGGGCGGTTCCATGCCAAGACTGGGTACAGTTGTCTGGTGGTCAGAGAGTCAGACTCTTAATGTCTACTTAAGGCGGTTCCATGCCAAGACTGGACACAGTTGTCTGGTGTTCAGAGAGTCAGACTCTTAATGCCCACTTAGGGTGGTTCCATGCCAAGACTGGACACAGTTGTCTGGTGGTCAGAGAGTCCGACTCTTAATGTCCACTTAGGGTGGTTCCATGCCAAGACTGGGTACAGTTGTCTGGTGGTCAGAGAGTCCGACTCTTAATGCCCACTTAGGGTGGTTCCATGCCAAGACTGGGTACAGTTGTCTGGTGGTCAGAGAGTCAGACTCTTAATGTCTACTTAAGGCGGTTCCATGCCAAGACTGGGTACAGTTGTCTGGTGGTCAGAGAGTCCGACTCTTAATGCCCACTTAGGGTGGTTCCATGCCAAGACTGGGTACAGTTGTCTGGTGGTCAGAGAGTCCGACTTTTAATGCCCACTTAGGGTGGTTCCATGCCAAGACTGGGTACAGTTGTCTGGTGGTCAGAGAGTCCGACTCTTAATGCCCACTTAGGGTGGTTCCATGCCAAGACTGGGTACAGTTGTCTGGTGGTCAGAGAGTCCGACTCTTAATGTCCACTTAGGGTGGTTCCATGCCAAGACTGGACACAGTTGTCTGGTGGTCAGAGAGTCAGACTCTTAATGCCCACTTAGGGTGGTTCCATGCCAAGACTGGACACAGTTGTCTGGTGGTCAGAGAGTCAGACTCTTAATGCCCACTTAGGGTGGTTCCAATGCAAGACTGGACACAGTTGTCTGGTGGTCAGAGAGTCAGACTCTTAATGCCCATTTAGGGTGGTTCCATGCCAAGACTGGACACAGTTATCTGGTGGTCAGAGAGTCAGACTCTTAATGTCCACTTAGGGTGGTTCCATGCCAAGACTGGGTACAGTTGTCTGGTGGTCAGAGAGTCAGACTCTTTATGTCCACTTAGGGTGGTTCCATGCCAAGACTGGGTACAGTTGTCTGGTGGTCAGAGAGTCAGACTCTTAATGTCCACTTAGGGTGGTTCCTTGCCAAGACTGGACACAGTTGTCTGGTGGTCAGAGAGTCAGACTCTTAATGTCCTCTTAGGGTGGTTCCATGCCAAGACTGGGTACAGTTGTCTGGTGGTCAGAGAGTCAGACTCTTAATGCCCACTTAGGGTGGTTCCATGCCAAGACTGGGTACAGTTGTCTGGTGGTCAGAGAGTCAGACTCTTAATGTCCACTTAGGGTGGTTCCTTGCCAAGACTGGACACAGTTGTCTGGTGGTCAGAGAGTCAGACTCTTAATGTCCTCTTAGGGTGGTTCCATGCCAAGACTGGGTACAGTTGTCTGGTGGTCAGAGAGTCAGACTCTTAATGCCCACTTAGGGTGGTTCCATGCCAAGACTGGGTACAGTTGTCTGGTGGGCAGAGAGTCACTCTTAATGTCCACTTAGGGTGGTTCCATGCCAAGACTGGGTACAGTTGTCTGGTGATCAGAGAGTCAGACGCCCAATGGCCACATAGGGTGGTTCCATGCCAAGAATGCACGCAGTTGTCTGGTGGGCAGAGAGTCAGACTCTTAATGTCCACTTAGAGTGGTTCCTTGCCAAGACTGGACACAGTTGTCTGGAGGTCAGAGAGTCAGACTCTTAATGCCCACTTAGGGTGGTTCCTTGCCAAGACTGGACACAGTTGTCTGGTGGGCAGAGAGTCAGACTCTTAATGTCCACTTAGGGTGGTTCCATGCCAAGACTGGGTACAGTTGTCTGGTGATCAGAGAGTCAGACGCCCAGTGGCCACTTAGGGTGGTTCCATGCCAAGAATGCACGCAGTTGTCTGGTGATCAGAGAGTCAGACTCTCAATCGGGAGATTCCGGATTTGAATCCTTTGCTGCCATTCGCTCAGTTGTATGAATGAGTATTTGAACAGGTCTGCAAGGGAATAAGGTATAAAGTGATATGAACAGTTGTAACGACTGCATATGGCACCCACTATACAAACACTTACCTTGACTGTGAGGTTGTATTGTTGCAGGTGTGTCAGCTGACAGGGGTCTACGGTATCCATGAGCCCCACTTCTGGACCTTGGCAAGTAACACGTACACAGGAACCATCAAGGTGGAGGCGGCCATGAACGCAGACTCCAAGCACATCCTGCATCAAGTCCAGAATATATTCATGACTGTGAGTGTACAATGTCATCTCTTGCAAGTCTCTGGTTATTATTTTCAAGTGTTGTGTTCACTAGTGTACAATGGTTAGACTGTTGTCTCCCCATTCCATGTTCCCTGTCCTACATTGATGTGTGTTTACTTCTGCTCTCCACCCTTGTCATGTTCCCTCTCCCTACAGCGGTGTGTGTTTACTTCCTGCTCTCCTCCCTTGTCATGTTCTCTCTCCCTACAGTGGTGTGTGTTTACTTCCTGCTCTCCTCCCTTGTCATGTTCTCTCTCCCTACAGTGGTGTGTGTTTACTTCCTGCTCTCCTCCCTTGTCATGTTCTCTCTCCCTACAGTGGTGTGTGTTTACTTCCTGCTCTCCTCCCTTGTCATGTTCCCTCTCCCTACAGTGGTGTGTGTTTACTTCCTGCTCTCCTCCCTTGTCATGTTCTCTCTCCCTACAGTGGTGTGTGTTTACTTCCTGCTCTCCTCCCTTGTCATGTTCCCTCTCCCTACAGTGGTGTGTGTTTACTTCCTGCTCTTCTCCCTTCTCATGTTCTCTCTCCCTACAGTGGTGTGTGTTTACTTCCTGCTCTCCTCCCTTGTCATGTTCTCTCTCATTACAGCGGTGTGTTTACTTCCTGCTCTCCTCCCTTGTCATGTTCTCTCTCCCTACAGTGGTGTGTGTTTACTTCCTGCTCTCCTCCCTTGTCATGTTCCCTCTCCCTACAGTGGTGTGTGTTTACTTCCTGCTCTTCTCCCTTCTCATGTTCTCTCTCCCTACAGTGGTGTGTGTTTACTTCCTGCTCTCCTCCCTTGTCATGTTCTCTCTCATTACAGCGGTGTGTTTACTTCCTGCTCTCCTCCCTTGTCATGTTCTCTCTCCCTACAGTGGTGTGTGTTTACTTCCTGCTCTCCTCCCTTGTCATGTTCCCTCTCCCTACAGTGGTGTGTGTTTACTTCCTGCTCTATGTGTTTCAGGCTGGAGTGAATCAGATGGTGGTGCAGATAGACACAGCGGCTGCCTGACGACCTTGGGATGTACAAAGAAACAAACACAGCATGTACATATAACCTGCAAATTGTTCCGATCCGATACAGTTTTGTGCATTAATCCATCAAGTCAGGCAAAAGTTACAGTTTCTGCATTAAAGCCCTCATGTCACAAAGGATGGCTAAATCATTCCATTCCTCAAGGCCAGCACAGTCAGTTCACGAAGCCATCGAGTCATTGCAGAGTATAGATCAATATACTGGGAATTTCTATGCAAAGTTCTCAAGTTATTTTTAAGATGAACTGCATAGTTTATGAAGCCCTCAAGTCATTTCATACTGCCAGTGCTCACATGGAGCACCACATACGTGAAGTACTCAAGTCATTCTAGATGATCTACGTAGTTAACACGTGAAGTACTCAAGTCATTCTAGATGATCTACGTAGTTAACACGTGAAGTACTCAAGTCATTCTAGATGATCTACGTAGTTAACACGTGAAGTACTCAAGTCATTCTAGATGATCTACGTAGTTAACACGTGAAGTACTCAAGTCATTCTAGATGATCTACGTAGTTAACATGTGAAGTACTCAAGTCATTCTAGATGATCTACATAGTTAACATGTGAAGTACTCAAGTCATTCTAGATGATCTACGTAGTTAACACGTGAAGTACTCAAGTCATTCTAGATGATCTACGTAGTTAACACGTGAAGTACTCAAGTCATTCTAGATGATCTACGTAGTTAACATGTGAAGTACTCAAGTCATTCTAGATGATCTACGTAGTTAACACGTGAAGTACTCAAGTCATTCTAGATGATCTACATAGTTAACACGTGAAGTACTCAAGTCATTCTAGATGATCTACGTAGTTAACACGTGAAGCCCTCAAGTCATTCCAGATGATCTACGTAGTTAACACGTGAAGCCCTCAAGTCATTCCAGATGATCTACATAGTTAACACGTGAAGCCCTCAAGTCATTCCAGATGATCTACGTAGTTAACACGTGAAGCCCTCAAGTCATTCTAGATGATCTACGTAGTTAACACGTGAAGTACTCAAGTCATTCTAGATGATCTACGTAGTTAACACGTGAAGTACTCAAGTCATTCTAGATGATCTACGTAGTTAACACGTGAAGTACTCAAGTCATTCTAGATGATCTACGTAGTTAACACGTGAAGTACTCAAGTCATTCTAGATGATCTACATAGTTAACACGTGAAGTACTCAAGTCATTCTAGATGATCTACGTAGTTAACACGTGAAGCCCTCAAGTCATTCCAGATGATCTACGTAGTTAACACGTGAAGCCCTCAAGTCATTCCAGATGATCTACGTAGTTAACACGTGAAGCCCTCAAGTCATTCCAGATGACCTACATAGTTTGTGTACAAAGCTCTAAAGTCAGATGACCAGATGTGGGTACGGTATAAAGGTGGAAGTGATAACATGTGTATGATAACAGGTATGATACTCATACTCAATTATATAAATAAGGTTCTTGGTATTAAATCTTCTTTTGTATGAACTAATGAATGGTATGTTGATTTTACTGGCATAAAATGGTGTACATGTGGTTGGTGAAATAGATAGGATAATTTTTGGAAGAGTCATGTTGTAATCCATCCTGCATTATTTAATTTAAATGAGTGCTACTTAGCTTGTTGATATGATAACCAAAATGTGTCATCATTACTGAAAATAGTTGATTTGCTTGATTTTATGGACTGGTTATGAATAGAAGAACATTTGAGGACTAGATGTACACCAAAATGCTTATGTTTTTACTTTGATTTGTTCTGTAATATAACTTTATGACGAAGTGCCAACATCTATTGAACCTAGTCCCCGTTGTGTAACTAGTCTTGGTTGAAGTGTCTTTTTAAAGACAGAGCAGTGATTGTGTTTTGAGAGCAGCTAAAGGCAGTACATTATATAGTTGAGTGTTGTGTCATTTTACCTGTGAATGAGAGGTGAATATCGAACAATTTACAATGCTGTTTTGCAAATGATTTGTATATAGTAGAATTCTATAAATATAATGTTCAAAGAGAAATTGTATTCTGTGTCAGGTTGCTTCCGATAATACTTTGGTGTCAGGTACCTTTATTTTGGATGAGGTATACATTTTAGATGGTTTATACATACATAATTGATATGTATTTATAAGAGTGTTACAAATACTGGTTCATGCTATCTAATGCGAACCTTTGTAGAAGTACATATTGAGGCTTGATATCATATATGTTGGTATCAGGTACGTTTATTTTCGTCAAGGCATACATTTTAGATGGTTTATATGCACATTATTGATATGTCTTTATGACATGTTAAGGATTTTTATGATCTAACAGCTAATGAGAGTTTGAATTTTTTTAATCTATCAGTTCTGTGTGTTCACTTACTCAATGTGTCCACACTAACTCAATGTGTTCACACTAACTAAATGTGTTCACAGTAACTCAATTTATTCACACAAACTCAATGTGTTCATACAAACTCGGTATGCTCACACAAACAAAGTCAGTTTCAAGACAAGATTCTGAGTCAAAGTGCCTTTATTGTAGAAAAAAACACCACAAGCATTAAATTATGTTCTCAACAAAAATTAATGTATGTATTTATATTTAATTATTTATCCTGGTGAAAGGTTGGCCTGATTTATTGTCATGGCCTTTGCACTGCTATATTCTGATTATCTTACACATTATTTATATGTAACTTATTGTGAAGCTGCTGTATTTATGGTCACAACACATCCCTTGTTGTTGAACAAATGATGCCAACTGTGTTGTAACTGCAATAGAGTCCTGTGTGGTTCTCAGTCACTTGTAGATATTGCATGTTTGGTTCTCAGCCATTGTAGACATTGCATGTGTGGTTCTCAGTCACTTGTAGACATTGCATGTGTGGTTCTCAGTCACTTGTAGACATTGCATGTGTGGTTCTCAGTCACTTGTAGACATTGTATGTGTGGTTCTCAGTCATTGTAGACTTTACATGTGTGGTTCTCAGTCACTTGTAGACATTGCATGTTTGGTTCTCAGTCATTGTAGACATTGCATGTGTGATTATCAGTCACTTGTAGACATTGCATGTGTGATTATCAGTCACTTGTAGACATTGCATGTGTGATTCTCAGTCACTTGTAGACATTGCATGTGTGGTTTTCAGTCATTGTAGACATTGCATGTGTGATTATCAGTCATTGTAGACTTTGCATGTGTGGTTCTCAGTCATTGTAGACATTGCATGTGTGATTATCAGTCACTTGTAGACATTGCATGTGTGGTTCTCAGTCACTTGTAGACATTGCATGTGTGGTTCTCAGTCACTTGTAGACATTGCATGTGTGGTTCTCAGTCATTGTAGACTTTGCATGTGTGGTTCTCAGTCATTGTAGACTTTGCATGTGTGGTTCTCAGTCACTTGTAGACATTGCATGTTTGGTTCTCAGTCATTGTAGACATTGTATGTGTGGTTCTCAGTCACTTGTAGACATTGCATGTTTGGTTCTCAGTCATTGTAGACATTGCATGTGTGATTATCAGTCACTTGTAGACATTGCATGTGTGGTTCTCAGTCACTTGTAGACATTGCATGTGTGGTTCTCAGTCACTTGTAGACATTGCATGTGTGGTTCTCAGTCATTGTAGACTTTGCATGTGTGGTTCTCAGTCACTTGTAGACATTGCATGTTTGGTTCTCAGTCATTGTAGACTTTGCATGTGTGGTTCTCAGTCACTTGTAGACATTGCATGTTTGGTTCTCAGTCATTGTAGACATTGCATGTGTGATTATCAGTCACTTGTAGACATTGCATGTTTGGTTCTCAGTCACTTGTAGACATTGCATGTTTGGTTCTCAGTCATTGTAGACATTGCATGTGTGATTATCAGTCACTTGTAGACATTGCATGTGTGGTTCTCAGTCACTTGTAGACATTGCATGTGTGGTTCTCAGTCACTTGTAGACATTGCATGTGTGGTTCTCAGTCATTGTAGACTTTGCATGTGTGGTTCTCAGTCACTTGTAGACATTGCATGTGTGGTTCTCAGTCGGTTGTAGACATTGTACGTCTGGCTGAAAGTGGCTCTCAGGTCCAGTGATGTCTCATCTAAACTGTGGTTCATTAGTGTCATACCCTGAAGGATATACTGGTTGGAATAAGTTATGCTGTATGTAAAAATTAAATGCTGTTTAAAGTAAAACTGGAAACTCACATAACAGATCATATTTTAAATCTCTAACATTTATTTAATAGATTTTGTGGGAAACGTTAGTGATGTGAATGGTGTACATAGGGCTACATGTCACTGGTGCTACGTACACCTGGCAGGGGCTACATGTCAATGGTGCTAGACATGATGGAGGGGCTACATGTCACTAGTGCTACACCTGGTAGGTGGCTACATGTCACTAGTGCTGCACCTGGCAGGTGGCTACATGTCACTGGTGGTACACACTACAAGGGGCTGACAGTGGGCTACATGTCATTGGTGCTAAGTACACCTGGCAGGGGCTACATGTCACCGGTGCTACACATTCTTTGTTGTATCTGAAATAAATATTTTGTGGTTACAACTGTGTTTTTTCTGTTTGTTTTTTGTTGTAAACAACTGCATTGTGACATATAGGGTATTGAATACATTCGTATTTTATCATTTAACTGAATATTTTATTTAATATTTTGGGAAAGAAGTGATATTGCATGCACACTGATATATAGTAACTGAACAAACCGCATGTTACATGTGTGTACAATTCTTATTAAAAAACTGTGTTTAGGTCTTAGCCTTAGGCTAAGCCTTTGAAGGCTTAGGTCTTAATTGACTAAGCCTAGGCCTGGGTTAGGCTTAGCCGATTTACTCCAAACAGCCCGAACTTGAGCTAACGCAGGAGTTGAAAACTAAACAAATTCAGTGTGTGTGCTATTAGTGTGAAATATTATATGTGTGCACACAATTAGTCCATGTTATTTATTTTTTATAAAAATCCCACGACTAACTAGTACTACCAATTCTTGTCTCTCAAATAATGCTGTAAAAACAAGGCTGTCCCGATCTGGACCTGAAATGATGGCGCCACCTAGCAGATGATATACGAAACAGAAACTTTGATTTTATCCGGTAGATGTCACGTTGTGTTAACGAGAAATGGCGGCATCTTCTACTTCCATGTGATAAATTTTAGTTTACGCTCAACGCTGCATTTTTGTGTTGGCGAAGAATAATTCCGCGGTCCTCGTGTAAGTGGTTATTTCTTCGCATAATGCTATACGTATTCGCTAATTTCGCTTTCTTTATGGACATTTTCTTTAGCCTGGATGCGAGCGATAAAAGGTGGATGAGTTGGAACCTCGCGCGGAACACCGGCAGCCGAAGGTTTTTAATTTAACACATTAGTCGTTGGATTTCGTATGCAAGTTATTCTCTGATACTAGGATAATTTGCAAATTCCTGGGTATATTTACATGATGTTCAACTTTGTTTAGAAAGTATCCAGACGTTGTCATTGAGTACAGTTAAAAGTCGCAATATCGGTTTTTTTACTTTAAAACTAAAAGTTACTTTTAACTTTAAATTATAATTTCCCCTTGACATCGGCCATGAGTATGTACTGCTGTAGGCTTTACATACAAGCATCACATTTGGTCATAGAATGTAACACGATTTCACAATCTGCAAAAACAAAGTTAAAAATGTTTAAAAAAAAAATTGTTCTTCACAATCGTGTGGTTACCTCTGTGCAGAGGAATATTCCACAGTTCGCACATGCGCAGTTTAAAAACCATTGATAAAAGACCTCAACTGCCACTTTGAAAGCTGTGAGCTGGCCGAGGGGAAGGAGTGGAGGAGGAGTTTGTTGTCAGTGTGTCCTCAGTTGGCATGATGTCCACAAGGCCACTCATTATCTTGTACATAAAGGTGGTCTTGTTGACAGTTCTTCTTTTTTACATCCAAAATATAAGAAATTCTTCCATAAATTTGTGCTTAGATAGATGACCTTTCTGGTAAAATCAATAAAGAAAAAGTTCAAATGCTGGTGTATGTTTAAAGCAGGTCATACAGGCAGTCACTTTGAGTGTCAAATCAGTGCTGGACGATAAAAGATCATCAAAAGTCATAGTCAACTCTGCTGATGCTGTAGTTAGGTTGACAGATATTGTGAAGGGGATGGACATGAGAATTAGCAAGGAGACAGGTGGAATGGAGAGAGACGATAGGGAGAGAGTTGGAAATACTGTGAGGAGCAGAGTAGTGGCAAGCAGACTGAGAAGAGGGAATGTGATTGGAGGGGAAGAAATTTGAGAATCGGCGGCAGGAAACGTGACAGGAGAAAGTTACCATAGAGAAGGAGGTAGGAGGGAAAATAGGACGGGAGAGGAGAGAAGAAAATGTGATGGGAGGAAAGTTGACAGGATGAAAGGAAGTGAGAGTAAATGTGACAGAAGAGAAATCACTAAAAGAGATGACAGGAAGAAAGGTAACAAGAAAAAAAACGACAGGAAAGAATGTGACAGGAGAGAAGACGACGGGGAAAATACAACAACCAGACAGATGCAATCTGGAGAAGGAGCTACTCTGAGGCAGTGATTGAGGGGGGCAATGAGAAAAGAGAGGGTGTTCATGGGCGACTGTATTCTGAGAAAGACACTAAGCGAGGGAGGACGTCGTTGTTTGTTTACCGGGGGCTAGGATAGAACATGTGACTGAAACGGTAGAGAAGGTAGAGAAGGTAAAGAAGGTATTGGGGCTGGCAAGGGAGGGTCTATACTAGTACACGTAGGGACACATAATGCAAACAGGGAGGGAACAACTGGAATAGAACAGAAGTACAGACAGTTAGCGAGGAAGTTAAAACAGACAAGAGTTGGACAGATTATTCTCTCATGAATGTTGCCATAATGGGAGGAAGAGGGCCAACATATAGAAACTGCCAGAGGATAGCGATCAACGCACTAGTTGAGCAGATGTGTGAAGAAGAGAGGGTGGGATTCATAGATTTATGAGGATACTTTGTTGGGAGGGAAGATATGTACATGAGAGATGGCCTCCATCTAAGTGGAAATGGGGCAGCAGTTTTCTCAGAGAAGCTGCTACGATCTGTTGACTGTGGGACAGGCTGCATTTATTTAAAGTGTATGCACAGGGGGGATTCACAGAGAAGCCTGAAACTGGAGGCATAGATAAAGACAGCACAAATAAATCAGCCAAAAACAGCCTGGAAAACTGTTCTGAAGCTGGATGTAAATGTATTTGTTTAAATGCAAGGAGCATAGTAAACAAAAGAAGTGAACTAAACATTATGGTAGAAGATATTGACCCTCACATGATAAGTATAACTGAATCATGGGCCACCACCGATATATCAGATGCCGAATTGGGACTGACAGGCTATGTAATGTTTAGGAAAGATAGAATAGGAAGAAGTGGAGGTGGAGTTATATATTAAAGAATCTATCCAGGCTTATGAAATAAAATTAGAAAGAGAAACAGATTACGAAGAAGCTGTTTGGTGTAACATAGTTACAGGAAACTCAACGTTAACGGTTGGATTAGTTTATCAAAGTCCAAACATAAGCATAGAAGAGAATGAAAAAGTACACAAAGCTATAAGGGAAGTGAGCAAACAGGTCTGTATTATTATGGAGGATTTTAACCATGGTCATATACTTGGGAAATCTCTACAGAGTACAGGGAGTGAGGACCACAAGTTTTTAGTTTTAGTACAATATAGTTTCCTTTCTCAACATGTGCTAGAACCAAGCAGGGGTGAGATTGTGTTAGACATAGTTTTGTCCTCGCTGAATGAATTAGTTGACAATGTCAATATATGTGAGCCACTGGGGAGTAGTGACCACAACTAGATACATTTTACCATCAAAATAAAATAAGAAAGGAATAGTAAAAAGTAGTACAGGAGAAATTTCCACAAAGAACAATATAAAGACATGAGGAAATATTTAGCAAAGATAGACTGGAACAACACACTGAAGAATAAGCCAGCAACGGAGTGCTGGAATATTTTAAAGAGTGAAATTGAGTGCATCGTCGATAAATTTGTTCCCTTGAAAAAAACAAGGGAAATGGTCCAGAAAGAAATACTTATCGAAAGAAGCCATTACAGCAAATAGAAAGTTCAGGATATCATAAGGTCGGTCCTCTAGAAGATAGTGCTGGAAATGTAATATCAGAGGGATTCTTAATGGCTGAAGACCCGAATGAGTATTTTAGTGTGGTGTTTACCAGGGAAGATATTAGTTCACTGCCGGTACCAGAGGCTAAATTCAAAGAAACGGAATCAGACTATTTAGGACAGTTAATTGTAACCCCAGAAATGATAGCTAAGAAAATAAGGGCTATGAAAGATAAATAAATCACCTGGAGTGGATGGGATTCCGCCCAAGCTACTATTGGAAATTGTAGAACAAATTAGCATACCACTTGCAACAGTTTTCAGTTTGTCATTAGAAGAGGGAGTGGTTCCTTTAGAATGGAAAGAAGGAAGCATTATACTATTATTTAAAAAAGGTTCAAGAAACAAGTCAAAGAACTACAGGCCAGTAGTGATTTGCAAATTATTAGAAAAACTAATTAAAGATCTTGTTAAACATAACTTGATAAACCCATCTCAACATGGGTTTCTAAAAATGAGGTCATGCTTAACAAATATGTTTTTTTTTGGAAGATATAACTAAGTGGGTAGATGAGGGGTCACCAGTAGATATCATCTGCTTAGATTTTCAGAAAGCTTTTAACAAAATGCACATCGAAGATTACTGCTTAAACTAAAGGCCCATGGCATAGGAAATGGTATAATTATCTGGATAGAAAAATGGCTGATTGACAGAAGACAACAGGTAGTAGTTGATGGAGAAGCTTCCAACTGGAAATATGTTTTGAGTGGGGTATCACAAGGATCAGTACTAGGACCTATATTATTCTTAATATATATCAACGATTTGGACAATGATATAACAAGCAAGGTGTTGAAATTTGCGGCTGATACAAAAGTGTTTAGAAGGATTGATAAAGATAGACAGCATTTACAAGATGATCTTGACAGATTGATCAAATGGTCTGAAAAGTGGCAAATGTTGTTCAATTTGGGGAAATGTAAATGCCTCCAGACAGGACATGGGAATGAAGATGTACAATATACAATGGGGGGTTCTGTACTAAGTACGACTGTAAAAGAAAAGGACTTATGGTTAACCAATAGTGCTGATATCAGACCTGCCTACCATTCCGGATTGTCCGGAATCATTCCGGAAATACACCTAAAATGAAAATATTACCGATTCTTTCATTGTCACAATGATCGTCAATCACTTCTGTACTCCTAAAATTTAGCTTCACTTTATTCAACAGGAGGCAGCATATATACACGCTGCTTATTGTGATATGGTTTTTCATTCGCTGCTTCTGGTCGTAATCTGACCAACAGGAAACAGCGTTATGACAAATTCGCATGTCCACGCTCATGGCGCTCAAATGGCTCATGCGGCACGAAATGATAAAATAAATAAAACTACTTATATAGTGCCCAATCAATTAAAATTGCTCTCGGGCGCTTTACATACATGCACACGTATATAATAGTATTTTACATAAAAAGAAATGCTAACTAAGAAATAAATATGTAAAAAATATAACATTACCTTAAATATAGTTACTAAAAAAAGAGAGATCATTAAAAAAACGTTTAAATAAATTAAGCCAGGGATTGAAACGGCACCACTACCAGCCAAGAAGAAACGTGTACTGCAAACGTTTATAACACCATGCACGCATACACGGCCCGTATTGTCAAGTTTAAAGAAGGGGGTTGGCTTTACATACTGCCGGATACGCGAAATTTATTTTCCTATTTCACATGGTCACTGCCTGGTGCCGCCGGGATAATTGCAGGTATTGACTACGTCGTTAGACTAGTACTAGTGACAGAGTAGTGGGTGTTGTACTTGTAGTGTTAGGCCAACTGACTAAGTTAGTGTATTTATTGAGTTTAGTCTATCATTTACAGCCTATAATACAGTGATAAGCTTATATACTAGAGTTGAGTAGACTAGAGTCTAGTCTAGACGATGTCGACGACTAGCGTAACGTAATGGTTTTGCCGTCCCCCGGCATGTCTTTGATCTAGTCAAGCTACTATACTGTATAGTCTATAGCCTGGCCCTAGGTATACCGGCTACTAATATTAATCCTAATGACACCACAAATAGACAATGACATGATGCATTGTTATAATTTGTCAAGTTTTTGTAGTCAGCATGCTGTTTTTTTAAATTTACATAAAATCAGAATTACAATGTTCATAGACTCATTTACATTACAGTTACGCTTCATCACGTTTGATTTCCATCAATGCTGGTTATGAACATCTACCTTACCTTGTTAACTGAATGCTTCAAAACAATTATGTTTTAGGTGCAACTATCGTCATAGTCACAGTATTAAAGTATTACTGACAGTGGTGTTCTTTTTGTGACAATATCTGACACGGTTCTGAACTATTACTGACAGCAGGCCTATATTCCTGAAAACCAGTGTAAATGGGAAGATGGATTACTGACAGGAAGTGCTTGGGGTAGGCAGGTCTGTGATATGAAGATTTCAGAGCAGTGTAGAATTGCAACTGTAAATGGAAATCAAATCCTTGGATTAATTAGGCAAAATATACCATATAAGGAAAAAAACTAATAATACCGCTGTATAAAACAATAGTTAGGCCCATTTAGAATGTAGTATAAAGCATGGAGGCCATATTGCAAGAAGGACATAGATATGCTAGAATGAGTACAGAGGAGAGCGACTAAAAAATGAGGGATCTTCGTTACGAAATACGCCTAAAAGAATGTGATTTAAGAACACTAGAGACCATAAGATTGAGAGGAGATCAGATAGAAGTGTTTGGAATATTGAATGGTTAGAAGAATTTGTTCTCAGTTGAGAAAGATAGAAGGACTAGAGGACATGAAGTTACATTAGTAAAGGAGCAGTGTAGATTAGATATAAGAAAGTTCTAATTTTTACAAAGGACTGAAAATTAATGGAACAGATTATCTGCTGATTGTGTGGATGCTAGTAGTGTGAATATGTTAAAAAAAATTAATCGACACAACTCAGAAGGCGGGATACACATAGATAAAAAGGGCTTCCTTGTCCACCTGCCATCTAGAGTTAATTCTCTGGGTGGTAATCTTGTTAAATCTATAGATGATGACAACGGTGACGGTGTTCAATTAACAGTCCCAGAGCATTTCTGCCTCAGTGTTACTGTTCTGAAAACTTGGTGGTTATTGATAATCTTGAAGAAAGAATCATGAATATAAACTAAAACCGACTAGAATCAAACACTTGATATGACAACCCGTATCTGACACATGTAGAGTTTGGGAGGTACGTCTATAGTATGCACTGTCAAAATCAATAAGATTATGTTGAGTTCTCTGGTCTCAGGGGTCTGGTTATTTTAAGGATTTTTTAGGAATGATCACGTAAATACAGTAAGCACTTAAGTGGGGGGGTCATCATAATGTGAGGAATATAAATTGCTACAGTGACGCCCCCTTATGAGTGAAACATGGACATGCAAAATGACACTGCTATTTTTGGATACATTTGGCTACATTTGCTAAATGAATGGTGTTATCTTGGGTGTTGTGAATATATCTATGAGACGATCCCTTGATAGGAGCTGCAGCTGTGAGAGAGGATGTCGTCACCAAACGTACTGGGGATGGTGGGCCAGGCGACTGTCATACAAGAAAGCATTGAGCACGCGTCTATGTTCATCGACCAGTCTCTCGTAGCAGACTACAACTACATGGATCTCTCTGACCTGCTGCAAGTGCCAAAGCATGGTAGGTTGACCAGCAGAAACCCATGCAGAACTGCATGTGGAACATATACGTGAATACTAATTTATTCGTTATCATAGTAAGATAACACGTTGGCTCTGACAGTGAATGGATCTATGTCCGTGTGTCCGTCACTTGTCTTTTTGTAGTAGTAGTAGTAGTAATAATAAAACTGCTATTGCACATGAATCTTCACTTCTTCTGGAACTTGAGATGCAAGATGCTCGACTCATTAAGTATGATATAAGTAATGCGAAGGTCATCGTCAGAGGTTTTCAGAGCGAGTGACTAGCGATTGTTTATGGTAGAAAGAAGGCTTAAAAAACAGTATTGAAAGATTGTGTTGATTTTTGTAGAATGTTGCTATTTAGTTTTAGGTGATTTAACCTTTTAACAGTATGTTTTGGAATAATTGACTGACTGAAAACCAATGCACTAACATGTGTATGGCTCTGTTTATGACTGTCATGTGTGACTGTCGTGTGTGACTGTCGTGTGTCACTTGTATATGACTGTCGTGTGTGTGTCACTGATGTGTGTCACTGTCATGTGTCTTTACAACTGTCCTGTGTGTGTCTGTCCTTACAACTGTCCTGTGTGTGTCTGTCCCTACAACTGTCCTGTGTGTGTCTGTCCTTACAACTGTCCTGTGTGTCTGTCCCTACAACTGTCCTGTGTGTGTCTGTCCCTACAACTGTCCTGTGTGTGTCTGTCCCTACAACTGTCCTGTGTGTGTCTGTCCCTACAACTGTCCTGTGTGTGTCTGTCCTTACAACAGTCCTGTGTGTGTCTGTCCTTACAACTGTCCTGTGTGTGTCTGTCCCTACAACTGTCCTGTGTGTGTGTGTCCTTACAACTGTCCTGTGTGTGTCTGTCCTTACAACTGTCCTGTATGTGTCTGTCCTTACAACTGTCCTGTGTGTGTCTGTCCTTACAACTGTCCTGTGTGTGTCTGTCCTTACAACTGTCCTGTGTATGTCTGTCCTTACAACTGTCCTGTGTGTGTGTGTCCCTACAACTGTCCTGTGTGTGTCTGTCCTTACAACTGTCCTGTGTGTCTGTCCCTACAACTGTCCTGTGTGTGTCTGTCCTTACAACTGTCCTTTGTGTGTCTGTCCTTACAACTGTCCTGTGTGTGTCTGTCCCTACAACTGTCCTGTGTGTGTCTGTCCTTACAACTGTCCTGTGTGTGTCTGTCCCTACAACTGTCCTGTGTGTGTCTGTCCCTACAACTGTCCTGTGTGTCTGTCCCTACAACTGTCCTGTGTGTGTCTGTCCCTACAACTGTCCTGTGTGTGTCTGTCCCTACAACTGTCCTGTGTGTGTCTGTCCCTACAACTGTCCTGTGTGTGTCTGTCCCTACAACTGTCCTGTGTGTGTCTGTCCTTACAACTGTCCTGTGTCTGTCTGTCCTTACAACTGTCCTGTGTGTGTCTGTCCCTACAACTGTCCTGTGTGTGTCTGTCCTTACAACTGTCCTGTGTGTGTGTGTGTGTGTGTGTGTGTGTGTGTGTGTGTGTGTGTGTGTGTGTGTGTGTGTGTGTGTGTGTGTGTGTGTGTGTGTGTGTGTGTGTCCTTACAACTGCCCTGCATGTGTCTGTCCTTAGAACTGCCCTGTGTGTGTCTGTCCTTACAACTGTCCTGTGTGTGTCTGTCCCTACAACTGTCCTGTGTGTGTCTGTCCTTACAACTGTCCTGTGTGTGTCTGTCCTTACAACTGTCCTGTGTGTGTCTGTCCCTACAACTGTCCTGTGTGTGTCTGTCCCTACAACTGTCCTGTGTGTGTCTGTCCTTACAACTGTCCTGTGTGTGTCTGTCCCTACAACTGTCCTGTGTGTGTCTGTCCTTACAACTGTCCTGTGTGTGTCTGTCCCTACAACTGTCCTGTGTGTGTCTGTCCTTACAACTGTCCTGTGTCTGTCTGTCCTTACAACTGTCCTGTGTGTGTCTGTCCCTACAACTGTCCTGTGTGTGTCTGTCCTTACAACTGCCCTGTGTGTGTCTGTCCTTACAACTGTCCTGTGTGTGTGTGTGTGTGTGTGTGTGTGTGTGTGTGTGTGTGTGTGTGTGTGTGTGTGTGTCCTTACAACTGCCCTGCATGTGTCTGTCCTTAGAACTGCCCTGTGTGTGTCTGTCCTTACAACTGTCCTGTGTGTGTCTGTCCCTACAACTGTCCTGTGTGTGTCTGTCCTTACAACTGTCCTGTGTGTGTCTGTCCCTACAACTGTCCTGTGTGTGTCTGTCCTTACAACTGTCCTGTGTGTGTCTGTCCTTACAACTGTCCTGTGTGTGTCTGTCCTTACAACTGTCCTGTGTGTATCTGTCCTTGCAACTGTCCTGTGTGTGTCTGTCCTTACAACTGCCCTGTGTGTGTCTGTCCTTACAACTGCCCTGTGTGTGTCTATCCTTACAACTGTACCGTGTGTGTCTGTCCTTACAACTGCCCTGTGTGTGTCTGTCCTTACAACTGTCCTGTGTCTGTCTGTCCTTACAACTGCCCTGTGTGTGTCTGTCCTTACAACTGTGTCCCT
Organism: Paraescarpia echinospica; assembly: GCA_020002185.1. Classification (NCBI taxonomy): domain Eukaryota; kingdom Metazoa; phylum Annelida; class Polychaeta; order Sabellida; family Siboglinidae; genus Paraescarpia; species Paraescarpia echinospica. The sequence goes on from CM034532.1 coordinate 20,392,725, forward strand.
GTCGTGTGTCACTGTTGTGTGTCACTGTTTTATGGCTGTCATGTGTCACTGATGTGTGTGTCTGTCCTTACAACTGTCCTGTGTGTGTCTGTCCTTACAACTGTCCTGTGTGTGTCTGTCCTTACAATTGTCCTGTGTGTGTCTGTCCTTACAACTGTCCTGTGTGTGTCTGTCCTTAGAACTGCCCTGTGTGTGTCTGTCCTTACAACTGTCCTGTGTATGTCCTTACAACTGCCCTGCATGTGTCTGTCCTTAGAACTGCCCTGTGTGTGTCTGTCCTTACAACTGCCCTGTGTATGTCTGTCCTTACAACTGTCCTGTGTGTGTCTGTCCTTACAACTGTCCTGTGTGTGTCTGTCCTTACAACTGTCCTGTGTGTGTCTGTCCTTACAACTGTCCTGTGTGTGTCTGTCCTTACAACTGTCCTGTGTGTGTCTGTCCTTACAACTGTCCTGTGTGTATCTGACCTTACAACTGTCCTGTGTGTGTCTGTCCTTACAACTGCCCTGTGTGTGTCTGTCCTTACAACTGTCCTGTGTATGTCTGTCCTCACAATTGTCCTGTGTGTGTCTGTCCTTACAACTGTCCTGTGTGTGTCTGTCCTTACAACTGTCCTGCATGTGTCTGTCCTTACAACTGTCCTGTGTGTATCTGACCTTACAACTGCCCTGTGTGTGTTGCTACAGTTCAACCGAGTGTGAGTGGTCTCCTCGACTTTGACTACCCAAGCTTAGCCGACCCAAAGATTGGCCTTAGCTCAGTGAAGGAACTTGGTGAAATCAGAAGAGTGCCACTGCCGGTGGAACTTGTCGAACAGTTTGGTCGTATCCTTGTCACACGCTTGTTAGATTTCAAATCATATTGTTCACATCTTGTCTCTTGTAGGCTGTAACATACTAATATTGAGTTTGATTCAGCTTTGTGTAAATTCAGTCTGGTTACAATATAACGTAAAATACTGCGTTATAGCAATTTGCAGTATTAATAGTTATTTAAAGGGAACAAAAACATCTATGGCTTGAATTCCACATTTAATGCTGTACATCCGGACATTTTCGAATGAGTTATTGTGCAATATTCCAATGAAATACAAACACTATTCATCATAGAGGAACAAGCAGTTATCTTACCGTTCCACATGAATCAAATTTTATTCAAAACGATGAATGCGAATGTGCCTACAAGTCGACTAGGTTTCGCTGAGCTTGGGCTCGTTTTCAGAATAATTATATCGAATGCAACCAACGAGAGATAATCTACACCAATAAACATACATAGCAAACATATATTGTATCCAGCTGCAGAAAGTAACGTGTATAATCTCATAATATCACTAGAATATCGATGTATGAAGGAGGAGTTGTATCATAACAACTTAAATCAGTGAGTGAAGTTCTGTCGGACCTGTTAGCTCAGTTAGTAAAGGCGTTGGTTCCTCAGCATTTATTTTGCAATCGGGTGACGCCGGTTCAAACCCCACACCAAACCGTTGATTTTTTTACATTTTTTTGGTTTATGTTTTCGCGAAGTAATATAAACCAAATCATTTTTATACTATGATGCACTGTTTGTAAATAGTTTGGTAGTAATTATTTATTCGCCACAAAAATGAAAATATGGTAATTATATATAACGCGATGTTTCTAAATTTTATTTATCCAGACAGATCACCATTTGTTTTCACATATATAATTACAATATTACCCTACAATATATATACAATTAATAAATTATATGTCCATTACATTACATTTGTTTGGATGAATAAAATTTAGAAAAATCGTTATATAATTCCCATATTTTCATTTTTGTGGTGACTTGTAGGCACATTTGCATTCATTGTTTTGAATAAAATTTGATTCATGTGGAACGGTAAGATAACTGCTTGTTCCTCTATGATGACTAGTGTTTGTATTTCATCGGAATATTGCACAATAACTCATTCTGACGCTCGTTTTGACCCAAAAGCTATACTTGTAAACATTCTCTGAATGCATGGAAAGGGTCGGCCTGATGCGAGTGTGGGTCATAAATGACGTCCCGATACCACGTGATCGCCTAGCTCATTAAATTTTATTTTCCGCGGGAATCGCTACACAGACGGGTTTAAAATCGAATTTATGCTACAAATGTATTTTTCTGTATTTTGTTGTTGTTGTCAAATGTTACATACAAGGTTAAACTGTGTGTACACATGGAAAAAGGATTTTAGCTAATGCCTTATTTTTTATTTCCTTTAAATAAGTTGTAGCAGAATTAGGCCTCCACGATTTTTAGTTTTAGCAAAAGTATAAAATTGACATTGAATAGTTGAAATATTAATGTTGAATCCCTCATGACGTTGTGGTGGACAAGACAAACGTTTGCCTTGACTACATGTGACAGACATGCAATGCAACTGCCTGATGGGTCTCTTCCCAGACATTGGCCGAGCCTGGCTCTCAGTTGACAGTGACATCTTTGTTTGGAACTTTGAAGATGGGTACGTATTATGTAATATTTTGTCTCAATTTAAAGGTTCTAAGACCTTTGTTGTATAAATAATTATGAATCAGACCTCTCTGTCACCTCTGGCTCAGCCCATCACAAATCATCTGGTTCAGCCCATCACAAATCAGCTGGTTCAGCCCATCACAAATCAGCTGGTTCAGCCCATCATGAATCGGCTGGTTCAGCCCATCATGAATCGGCTGGTTCAGCCCATCACAAATCACCTGGTTCAGCCCATCATTAATCAGCTGGTTCAGCCCATCATGAATCAGCTGGTTCAAACCATCACAAATCAGCTGGTTCAACCCATCACGAATCAGCTGGTTCAGCCCATCATTTATCAATTGGGTCAGTCCATCATGAATCAGCTGGTTCAGTGTGCAGTTTAAAACACACTTGGCTGGTCGAGATATGAGAATAGATGTTGTTTGTACTGTATTATGAGTTTACAATAACAATTATCACACATGGTACAGGGCTCCCGTTAGTGTAATATTGTGCGTATACACTGTATACGCATGATTTTTGGCATTTCACACATTATTTTAGACACCATTGCGTGAACCTAAGCATCGGCAGTGACACATGTTTTTAACCTGTCCTGGTGCATGCAGTCGGGGTTCGCCGTGCCAGAAAACATGCTTCGACAAAAATTATGATAGCGGGTGAAGTTTTGTGAACACTGGTCTGGAAACATACGTTTTACTAGTGATCCTATTGGTAATACCAATCCCTGTGAGCTCGCGCTCCCCATGAAGGGGAACCACGCCGCGAGTCTCGTCCAGGGAGTTTTGTAAAAGTTGTAGTCATACATCGTCGTAGCAATCGCAAAACGTCGCCGTAACAAACACATCTTACGTTTTTGTAAATAGTGATCGTTATAAGATAGTAAGAGTATTTTATACATGATATGTATAATTGTATACATGTGTCGTAGATATTGTTGACATGTTGTGAAGAAATTTGGAAGTTCTACGACTAGGACTCTGTGGTTGTTTTCGTGCCCTGGTTGTAATATAGGTCAGAAAGAATACGATAACTGGGGTTGCTTTTTAAATAAAAAAAACTTTATTTATTTTAACTTCTCAACAATGTTTGGCCTTAATATTATGTATCATTATATGCGCGCATGCTTGCAGTCCAACTGGCGTCGCGGACTGCATCGGCAGTGAGCGTCTTCGACGTTGTCTGGGAACACCACCGGCATGTATTATCGCTCACAGCGGATGCAAACCGCGGCAATATTTTAACAACAAAGGCATATAAAATATTTTAAGAGTATATTTTTCTATGTGGAATGGTTGCATTGTAAACAAGAAATGAGATAAGAATATTATTTATGCGTTTAGCTGCATAGATAATGTGTTGGACACCCACAGAACATGCACATCACAGCCGCAGGGCAAGTTGTGTAGAAAGTTAAACATGTTGGACACACATGGACATTTGTAGGGCACCAGCTGGAACTTTTAAATAAATAATATTAAAATAAATTGGTTATCTTTTGCATGGCCATCTTAAGGCCAGACACCCCAGGTGAAATGGTGTTTTTTGACAAAAATACTCAAAATAGTTTTCTGCCAGGTTATGATACCTTTTATGTTTGCTATCAATAAAGAGTTTACTTGTATGACAATTACATACCTCTAAATTCTATAATTTGGGTAGAATAAATTGGACTATTTGCATAAATTATAAAATAATCCTATCCACCTGCCGCGTCTGGCCTTAATTATATAAAAAAAATATATATATCTGTCTGACACGTGCAGACGATGTGCTAAATGTACATTTCTTCTTATCATTCATCATCCGAGAACTACTCATGCCAGCTGTTTACAGAACTTCACTGGACGACAACATTGTCTGTGTGGTTAAAACAATCACAGACTATCATTGTTCTGACTAAAAACATACACGCACTCACGCGTACAGATGGACACTCTCACATACCATCTCCCATTGACGGTCGAAAATCTGAACTAATTACCCATTGATTTAATTTGTTACCCCTTGTTTTCAACAGCAGGGGGTACATTACCCCTTTCCACAAACCCTGGCAAGGGCTCTGTGGTACATTAATTATCAATAAAATAGATCTAGTGTATACTATATCATGATGTTACAATAACAATTATCACAGATGTATAGTATCTTGGCAATAAATATGTTGGTTATATTATATCATGATTTTATGCTAACAATTATTACGCATGTACAGTAGTGTAACAACAAAATATATGTAGTTCATATGTAATATATCATTATTTTACGGTAACAATTATTACACGTATATAGTCTGTAATAATAAAATATATCTGTAGTTAATATTATTTCATGATTTTTATGGTAACAATTATTACACGTGTAAAGTACTGTAACAATAAAAAATATATTATGTAGTTTATAAATACTATATCATGATTTTACATATAACAATAAAGTCGGCCCAACTACATACTTGCAGTAATAGCATAAAATGTTTAAATTAATATGTAGTGAAATGAGGATGTTGACCAATTTGAAATTGAGTTATCTTGTGATCATGGTGATTATTTGCAGGAGTGACCTTGCCTACTTTGATGGATTAAGTGAAACTATTCTGAGTGCTGGACTCGTCAAGCCAAAGCCTGGTGGGTGCCCAGACATTCTCCCTCTTGTGTATACTGCTACAATATAGCACATAGACTGTCTAAGTATCAACCAAAGCCTGGAGGGTGCCTAGACTTTCTCCCTCTTGTGTATACTGCTACAATATAGCACATAGACTGTCTAAGTATCAACCAAAGCCTGGTGGGTGCTTAGACTCTCTCCCTCGTGTCGATACTGCTAAAATGTAGCACATAGGCTCTGTATAAGTATCAACCAAAGCCTGGTGGGTGCCTAGACTTTCTCCCTCTTGTGTATACTGCTACAATATAGCACATAGACTGTATAAGTATCAACCAAAGCCTGGTGGGTGCCTAGACTTTCTCCCTCGTGTCGATACTGCTAAAATGTAGCACATAGGCTCTGTATAAGTATCAACCAAAGCCTGGTGGGTGTCTAAACTTTCTACCTCTTGTGTATACTGCTACAATATAGCACATAGACTGTATAAGTATCAACCAAAGCCTGGTGGGTGCCTAGACTTTCTCCCTCGTGTAGATACTGCTAAAATGTAGCACATAGGCTCTGTATAAGTATCAACCAAAGCCTGGTGGGTGCCTAGACTTTCAAACTTGGGTTAAAAGGTGAGTCGGTGCATTTAGTGCAAATATTAGAAAATATGAAAGTGCAAATGCACTCATACATGTATGATTGAGATGAAAATGTTAAGTTTCAAGTGTAAATGCATTTGGTGAGGCATTTCCCTGGCTAAAGTCAGTGAAGGATCACTGTGGATGTATAAATACATTTAGACCAGTCGTCTTCAGACAGTATTTGCAGTGTGAAGTGGAGTTGGTGTTTGAACAAACAGGTCTGGCCGAGGTGAAATGTAAAGCACTTTGAGCAGTCTAGAGGGCTGGGCACCACATCGTACAAGACTGGAGTGGGTCATAAACTCATAATGATTACATATGTACATCATTTTACATTTAATTAATCATGACATAACTTATAAGGTTGCAAGTTACATAAACATAAAAGTCGGTGTGATATACATTTTTGCAGATACAATGATGTATACTTACCACAAGGACAGTGACTTAAGCCACTTATCGTTGTATGCCTGGAGTAATGCATTCTGTAACTGACGTCAATGTTTGCAGGAGTCTTCCAGCCACACATAGAGTTCCTCTTGGTTCTGGCTACCCCAGTCGACATTGTCCTCCTTGGTGTTAGCTTCAGCAAACAAGTGGAAGGTTGGTTCAGGTTTCTATCAAATATTGTCCTCCTTTGTGTCAGCTTTAGCAAGCAAGTGGAAGGTTGGTTCTGGTTCCTATCAAACATTGTCATCTGAAACTTTGCCAGTGCGCTAAGTCATAATGTATATACAGAAATGTTTGAATACTTTAATGATATACTACATTGATTGTTCTGATGTCAATGTTTGTGTAATTGTTTGCTTTCATTCCTGAAATATTTATGGTTTTGTGCATTGTTAATGTGATTGTTTCACTTCTGACAAAGGTGGGTGTGCTTCTATTTTAAATTATGGTAATTTAATATCTATTTTTCTCTGTTTGTTTCACACCTTCCAGGGTCATCCTTTGGGGAGATGCATCTACTTCCTGAGCCTCTTTTCACTGTACCAACAGACAACATACACGTCCTGAACATCACAGGCTCAGACAATGGCAGAGTCTTCATGACAAGCAAAGATGGCTGCCTCTATGAGCTCGCTTATCAGGTAAGTACTCAAGGTCCGTTCACCTGCATAGTGACAATTCCATTTGTAAACATTCGTTCACTTGCATAGTGACAGTTCCATTTGTAAACATTCGTTCACTTGCATAGGGACAGTTTCATTTGTAAACATTCGTTCACTTGCATAGGGACAGTTTCATTTGTAAACATTCGTTCACTTGCATAGTGACAGTTCCATTTGTAAACATTCATTCACCTGCATAGGGACAGTTCCATTTGTAAACATTCATTCACCTGCATAGTGACAATTCCATTTGTAAACATTCGTTCACTTGCATAGTGACAGTTCCATTTGTAAACATTCGTTCACTTGCATAGGGACAGTTTCATTTGTAAACATTCGTTCACTTGCATAGGGACAGTTTCATTTGTAAACATTCGTTCACTTGCATAGGGACAGTTCCATTTGTAAACATTCGTTCACTTGCATAGGGACAGTTCCATTTGTAAACATTCGTTCACTTGCATAGGGACAGTTCCATTTGTAAACATTCGTTCACTTGCATAGTGACAGTTCCATTTGTAAACATTCGTTCACTTGCATAGGGACAGTTTCATTTGTAAACATTCGTTCACTTGCATAGGGACAGTTCCATTTGTAAACATTCGTTCACTTGCATAGTGACAGTTCCATTTGTAAACATTCGTTCACTTGCATAGGGACAGTTCCATTTGTAAACATTCGTTCACTTGCATAGGGACAGTTCCATTTGTAAACATTCGTTCACTTGCATAGGGACAGTTCCATTTGTAAACATTCGTTCACTTGCATAGTGACAGTTCCATTTGTAAACATTTGTTCACTTGCATAGGAACAGTTTCATTTGTAAACATTCATTCACCTGCATAGGGACAGTTCCATTTGTAAACATTCGTTCACTTGCATAGGGACAGTTCCATTTGTAAACATTCGTTCACTTGCATAGTGACAGTTCCATTTGTAAACATTCGTTCACTTGCATAGGGACAGTTTCATTTGTAAACATTCGTTCACTTGCATAGGGACAGTTTCATTTGTAAACATTCGTTCACTTGCATAGGGACAGTTCCATTTGTAAACATTCGTTCACTTGCATAGGGACAGTTCCATTTGTAAACATTCGTTCACTTGCATAGGGACAGTTCCATTTGTAAACATTCGTTCACTTGCATGGGGACAGTTCCATTTGTAAACATTCGTTCACTTGCATAGTGACAGTTCCATTTGTAAACATTTGTTCACTTGCATAGGGACAGTTTCATTTGTAAACATTCATTCACCTGCATAGGGACAGTTCCATTTGTAAACATTCATTCACTTGCATAGGGACAGTTCCATTTGTAAACATTCGTTCACTTGCATAGTGACAGTTCCATTTGTAAACATTTGTTCACTTGCATAGGGACAGTTTCATTTGTAAACATTCGTTCACCTGCATAGGGACAGTTCCATTTGTAAACATTCATTCACTTGCATAGTGACAGTTCCATTTGTAAACATTCGTTCACTTGCATAGGGACAGTTTCATTTGTAAACATTCGTTCACTTGCATAGGGACAGTTCCATTTGTAAACATTCGTTCACTTGCATAGGGACAGTTCCATTTGTAAACATTCGTTCACTTGCATAGGGACAGTTCCATTTGTAAACATTCGTTCACTTGCATAGTGACAGTTCCATTTGTAAACATTTGTTCACTTGCATAGGGACAGTTTCATTTGTAAACATTCGTTCACCTGCATAGGGACAGTTCCATTTGTAAACATTCATTCACTTGCATAGTGACAGTTCCATTTGTAAACATTTGTTCACTTGCATAGGGACAGTTCCATTTGTAAACATTCGTTCACTTGCATAGCGACAGTTCCATTTGTAAACATTTGTTCACTTGCATAGGGACAGTTTCATTTGTAAACATTCGTTCACCTGCATAGGGACAGTTCCATTTGTAAACATTCGTTCACTTGCATAGTGACAGTTCCATTTGTAAACATTTGTTCACTTGCATAGGGACAGTTTCATTTGTAAACTTTCGTTCACCTGCATAGTGACAGTTCCATTTGTAAACATTCGTTCACTTGCATAGTGACAGTTCCATTTGCAAACATTTGTTCACCTGCATAGGGACAGTTCCATTTGTAAACATTGCTTCACCTGCATAGGGGCAGTTCCAATTGTAATCATTGCTTCACCTGCATAGGGACAGTTCCAATTGTAATCATTGCTTCACCTGCATAGGGACAGTTCCAATTATAATCATTGCTTCACCTGCATAGGGACAGTTCCAATTGTATTCATTGCTTCACCTGCATAGGGACAGTTCCAATTGTAATCATTGCTTCACCTGCATAGGGACAGTTCCAATTGTAATCATTGTTTCACCTGCATAGGGACAGTTCCATTTGTAATAATTGTTTCACCTGCATAGGGACAGTTCCAATTGTAATCATTGTTTCACCTGCATAGGGACAGTTCCATTTGTAATCATTGTTTCACCTGCATAGGGACAGTTCCAATTGTAATCATTGCTTCACCTGCATAGGGACAGTTCCATTTGTAATCATTGTTTCACCTGCATAGGGACAGTTCCAATTGTAATCATTGTTTCACCTGCATAGGGACAGTTCCAATTGTAATCATTGCTTCACCTGCATAGGGGCAGTTCCAATTGTAATCATTCGTTCACCTGTATAGGGACAGTTCCAATTGTAATCATTGCTTCACCTGCATAGGGACAGTTCCAATTGTAATCATTGCTTCACATGCATAGGGACAGTTCCATTTGTAATCATTGCTTCACCTGCATAGGGACAGTTCCAATTGTAATCATTGCTTCACCTGCATAGGGACAGTTCCAATTGTATTCATTGCTTCACCTGCATAGGGACAATTCCAATTGTAATCATTGTTTCACCTGCATAGGGACAGTTCCAATTGTAATCATTGCTTCACCTGCATAGGGACAGTTCCAATTGTAATCATTGTTTCACCTGCATAGGGACAGTTCCAATTGTAATCATTGCTTCACCTGCATAGGGACAGTTCCATTTGTAATCATTGCTTCACCTGCATAGGGGCAGTTCCAATTGTAATCATTGTTTCACCTGCATAGGGACAGTTCCAATTGTAATCATTGCTTCACCTGCATAGGGACAGTTCCATTTGTAATCATTGTTTCACCTGCATAGGGACAGTTCCAATTGTAATCATTCATTCACCTGCATAGGGACAGTTCCAATTGTAATCATTGCTTCACCTGCATAGGGGCAGTTCCAATTGTAATCATTCGTTCACCTGTATAGGGACAGTTCCAATTGTAATCATTGCTTCACCTGCATAGGGACAGTTCCAATTGTAATCATTGCTTCACATGCATAGGGACAGTTCCATTTGTAATCATTGCTTCACCTGCATAGGGACAGTTCCAATTGTAATCATTGCTTCACCTGCATAGGGACAGTTCCAATTGTATTCATTGCTTCACCTGCATAGGGACAGTTCCAATTGTAATCATTGTTTCACCTGCATAGGGACAGTTCCAATTGTAATCATTGCTTCACCTGCATAGGGACAGTTCCAATTGTAATCATTGTTTCACCTGCATAGGGACAGTTCCAATTCTAATCATTGCTTCACCTGCATAGGGACAGTTCCATTTGTAATCATTGCTTCACCTGCATAGGGGCAGTTCCAATTGTAATCATTGCTTCACCTGCATAGGGACAGTTCCATTTGTAATCATTCGTTCACCTGCATAGGGACAGTTCCATTTGTAATCATTGCTTCACCTGCATAGGGACAGTTCCAATTGTAATCATTCATTCACCTGCATAGGGACAGTTCCAGTTGTAATCATTCGTTCACCTGCATAGGGACAGTTCCATTTGTAATCATTCGTTCACCTGCATAGGGACAGTTCCATTTGTAATCATTCGTTCACCTGCATAGGGACAGTTCCATTTGTAATCATTCGTTCACCTGCATAGGGACAGTTCCAGTTGTAATCATTCATTCACCTGCATAGGGACAGTTCCAGTTGTAATCATTCGTTCACCTGCATAGGGACAGTTCCATTTGTAATCATTCGTTCACCTGCATAGGGACAGTTCCATTTACAATCATTCATTCACCTGCATAGGGACAGTTCCATTTGTAATCATTCATTCACCTGCATAGGGACAGTTCCAGTTGTAATCATTCGTTCACCTGCATAGGGACAGTTCCATTTGTAATCATTCGTTCACCTGCATAGGGACAGTTCCATTTGTAATCATTCGTTCACCTGCATAGGGACAGTTCCATTTGTAATCATTCGTTCAATAGGGACAGTTCCATTTGTAATCATTCGTTCACTTGCATAGGGACAGTTCCATTTGTAATCATTCGTTCACCTGCATAGGAACAGTTCCATTTGTAATCATTGCTTCACCTGCATAGGGACAGTTCCATTTGTAATCATTGCTTCACATGCAAAGGGACAGTTCCAATTGTAATCATTCATTCACCTGCATAGGGACAGTTCCATTTGTAATCATTCGTTCACCTGCATAGGGACAGTTCCATTTGTAATCATTGCTTCACCTGCATAGGGACAGTTCCATTTGTAATCATTCATTCACCTGCATAGGGACAGTTCCAGTTGTAATCATTTGTTCACCTGCATAGGGACAGTTCCATTTGTAATCATTCGTTCACCTGCATAGGGACAGTTCCATTTGTAATAATTGCTTCACCTGCATAGGGACAGTTCCATTTGTAATCATTCGTTCACCTGCATAGGGACAGTTCCATTTGTAATAATTGCTTCACCTGCATAGGGACAGTTCCATTTGTAATCATTCGTTCACCTGCATAGGGACAGTTCCATTTGTAATCATTCGTTCACCTGCATAGGGACAGTTCCATTTGTAATCATTCGTTCACCTGCATAGGGACAGTTCCATTTGTAATCATTCGTTCACCTGCATAGGGACAGTTCCATTTGTAATCATTCGTTCACCTGCATAGGAACAGTTCCATTTGTAATCATTGCTTCACCTGCATAGGGACAGTTCCATTTGTAATCATTGCTTCACATGCAAAGGGGCAGTTCCAATTGTAATCATTCATTCACCTGCATAGGGACAGTTCCATTTGTAATCATTCGTTCACCTGCATAGGGACAGTTCCATTTGTAATCATTGCTTCACCTGCATAGGGACAGTTCCAATTGTAATCATTGCTTCACCTGCATAGGGACAGTTCCATTTGTAATCATTCATTCACCTGCATAGGGACAGTTCCAGTTGTAAATCATTTGTTCACCTGCATAGGGACAGTTCCATTTGTAATCATTCGTTCACCTGCATAGGGACAGTTCCATTTGTAATCATTCGTTCACCTGCATAGGGACAGTTCCATTTGTAATCATTCGTTCACTTGCATAGGGACAGTTCCATTTGTAATCATTCGTTCACCTGCATAGGAACAGTTCCATTTGTAATCATTCGTTCACCTGCATAGGAACAGTTCCATTTGTAATCATTGCTTCACCTGCATAGGGACAGTTCCAATTGTAATCATTGCTTCACCTGCATAGGGACAGTTCCAATTGTATTCATTGCTTCACCTGCATAGGGACAGTTCCAATTGTAATCATTGTTTCACCTGCATAGGGACAGTTCCAATTGTAATCATTGCTTCACCTGCATAGGGACAGTTCCAATTGTAATCATTGTTTCACCTGCATAGGGACAGTTCCAATTGTAATCATTGCTTCACCTGCATAGGGACAGTTCCATTTGTAATCATTGTTTCACCTGCATAGGGGCAGTTCCAATTGTAATCATTGCTTCACCTGCATAGGGACAGTTCCATTTGTAATCATTCGTTCACCTGCATAGGGACAGTTCCATTTGTAATCATTGCTTCACCTGCATAGGGACAGTTCCAATTGTAATCATTCATTCACCTGCATAGGGACAGTTCCAGTTGTAATCATTCGTTCACCTGCATAGGGACAGTTCCAATTGTAATCATTGCTTCACCTGCATAGGGACAGTTCCATTTGTAATCATTGTTTCACCTGCATAGGGACAGTTCCAATTGTAATCATTGTTTCACCTGCATAGGGACAGTTCCAATTGTAATCATTGCTTCACCTGCATAGGGGCAGTTCCAATTGTAATCATTCGTTCACCTGTATAGGGACAGTTCCAATTGTAATCATTGCTTCACCTGCATAGGGACAGTTCCAATTGTAATCATTGCTTCACATGCATAGGGACAGTTCCATTTGTAATCATTGCTTCACCTGCATAGGGACAGTTCCAATTGTAATCATTGCTTCACCTGCATAGGGACAGTTCCAATTGTATTCATTGCTTCACCTGCATAGGGACAATTCCAATTGTAATCATTGTTTCACCTGCATAGGGACAGTTCCAATTGTAATCATTGCTTCACCTGCATAGGGACAGTTCCAATTGTAATCATTGTTTCACCTGCATAGGGACAGTTCCAATTGTAATCATTGCTTCACCTGCATAGGGACAGTTCCATTTGTAATCATTGCTTCACCTGCATAGGGGCAGTTCCAATTGTAATCATTGTTTCACCTGCATAGGGACAGTTCCAATTGTAATCATTGCTTCACTTGCATAGGGACAGTTCCATTTGTAATCATTGTTTCACCTGCATAGGGACAGTTCCAATTGTAATCATTCATTCACCTGCATAGGGACAGTTCCAATTGTAATCATTGCTTCACCTGCATAGGGGCAGTTCCAATTGTAATCATTCGTTCACCTGTATAGGGACAGTTCCAATTGTAATCATTGCTTCACCTGCATAGGGACAGTTCCAATTGTAATCATTGCTTCACATGCATAGGGACAGTTCCATTTGTAATCATTGCTTCACCTGCATAGGGACAGTTCCAATTGTAATCATTGCTTCACCTGCATAGGGACAGTTCCAATTGTATTCATTGCTTCACCTGCATAGGGACAGTTCCAATTGTAATCATTGTTTCACCTGCATAGGGACAGTTCCAATTGTAATCATTGCTTCACCTGCATAGGGACAGTTCCAATTGTAATCATTGTTTCACCTGCATAGGGACAGTTCCAATTCTAATCATTGCTTCACCTGCATAGGGACAGTTCCATTTGTAATCATTGCTTCACCTGCATAGGGGCAGTTCCAATTGTAATCATTGCTTCACCTGCATAGGGACAGTTCCATTTGTAATCATTCGTTCACCTGCATAGGGACAGTTCCATTTGTAATCATTGCTTCACCTGCATAGGGACAGTTCCATTTGTAATCATTCATTCACCTGCATAGGGACAGTTCCATTTGTAATCATTCGTTCACCTGCATAGGGACAGTTCCATTTGTAATCATTCGTTCACCTGCATAGGGACAGTTCCATTTGTAATCATTCGTTCACCTGCATAGGGACAGTTCCATTTGTAATCATTCGTTCACCTGCATAGGGACAGTTCCAGTTGTAATCATTCATTCACCTGCATAGGGACAGTTCCAGTTGTAATCATTCGTTCACCTGCATAGGGACAGTTCCATTTGTAATCATTCGTTCACCTGCATAGGGACAGTTCCATTTACAATCATTCATTCACCTGCATAGGGACAGTTCCATTTGTAATCATTCATTCACCTGCATAGGGACAGTTCCAGTTGTAATCATTCGTTCACCTGCATAGGGACAGTTCCATTTGTAATCATTCGTTCACCTGCATAGGGACAGTTCCATTTGTAATCATTCGTTCACCTGCATAGGGACAGTTCCATTTGTAATCATTCGTTCACTTGCATAGGGACAGTTCCATTTGTAATCATTCGTTCACCTGCATAGGAACAGTTCCATTTGTAATCATTGCTTCACCTGCATAGGGACAGTTCCATTTGTAATCATTGCTTCACATGCAAAGGGACAGTTCCAATTGTAATCATTCATTCACCTGCATAGGGACAGTTCCATTTGTAATCATTCGTTCACCTGCATAGGGACAGTTCCATTTGTAATCATTCATTCACCTGCATAGGGACAGTTCCAGTTGTAATCATTTGTTCACCTGCATAGGGACAGTTCCATTTGTAATCATTCGTTCACCTGCATAGGGACAGTTCCATTTGTAATCAATTGCTTCACCTGCATAGGGACACAGTCACCTGCATAGGGACAGTTTTGTAATCATTCGTTCACCTGCATAGGGACAGTTCCATTTGTTCACCTGCATAGGGACAGTTCCATTTGTTCACCTGCATAGGGACAGTTCCATTTGTAATCATTCATTCACCTGCATAGGGACAGTTCCAGTTGTAATCATTCGTTCACCTGCATAGGGACAGTTCCATTTGTAATCATTCGTTCACCTGCATAGGGACAGTTCCATTTGTAATCATTCGTTCACCTGCATAGGGACAGTTCCATTTGTAATCATTCGTTCACCTGCATAGGAACAGTTCCATTTGTAATCATTGCTTCACCTGCATAGGGACAGTTCCATTTGTAATCATTGCTTCACATGCAAAGGGGCAGTTCCAATTGTAATCATTCATTCACCTGCATAGGGACAGTTCCATTTGTAATCATTCGTTCACCTGCATAGGGACAGTTCCATTTGTAATCATTGCTTCACCTGCATAGGGACAGTTCCATTTGTAATCATTCATTCACCTGCATAGGGACAGTTCCAGTTGTAAATCATTTGTTCACCTGCATAGGGACAGTTCCATTTGTAATCATTCGTTCACCTGCATAGGGACAGTTCCATTTGTAATCATTCGTTCACCTGCATAGGGACAGTTCCATTTGTAATCATTCGTTCACTTGCATAGGGACAGTTCCATTTGTAATCATTCGTTCACCTGCATAGGAACAGTTCCATTTGTAATCATTCGTTCACCTGCATAGGAACAGTTCCATTTGTAATCATTGCTTCACCTGCATAGGGACAGTTCCATTTGTAATCATTGCTTCACCTGCATAGGGACAGTTCCAATTGTAATCATTGCTTCACCTGCATAGGGACAGTTCCAATTGTAATCATTGCTTCACCTGCATAGGGACAGTTCCAGTTGTAATCATTCGTTCATCTGCATAGGGACAGTTCCAGTTGTAATCATTCATTCACCTGAATAGGGACAGTTCCATTTGTAATCATTCGTTCACCTGCATAGGGACAGTTCCATTTGTAATCATTCGTTCACCTGCATAGGAACAGTTCCATTTGTAATCATTGCTTCACCTGCAGGAAGCTGCTGTGTTTTATTGGGTTCAATGAAACTAGTTTCCAACATGCTCTCACAAAAATTTGGACAAACATTCCTAGACTGAAATTGTAGTTTGTGCTAATTATGTCGTTTGACACGTCCAGTGTGATATTTCTGTTTCATTGCTTCATCTAGTGACCTGTCCATCACGTCACCTGTTGCTAGGCAAAATGTTCATCAAGCCATCACAAATGAATACTAAAAACATGTAGCTCTTCCATCAATGTTGTTGAAATTTTTTCTTTGTGAACTAACAGAGGACAGTTGTTTAGGAGAGGACAGTTGTTAAGGAGAGGACAGTTGTTTAGAAGAGGACAAGGCACGTGTGTAGAATCCGGACCCATCTCAATTTCGCCGTTATAAATTGAGTTTTGCCAAACTTCGATACCTCAGTGCATTAGTTCCATTATTCAACATTATCCCACGGATATTTACGTTTAAGAATTATTGCGTGTTAACGCACTTTTGAAGCGTAAATAGCGCCCCGGTTTGCATCAACATTCGCCGCTATATCGCTCATTTTATGAGCGCGATGCGGTAACACACTACCACAGTGATGCAGACCAGTGCACACCGGGTCGCTGTCACGGATTAGCGAGGTCTCCGTACACTAGATGGCTCAGTCTAGTTAGGTTCTTATATATCAAGGTCAACGCATATGAGAAAGAACGGTTATTGTGAACAAGCAAAAAGAATGAGGAAATTTTAATAAACTTTATTACAAGATATCTTCCTTTTGGTAAATATCTCGATTAACAAAATAAACAGAATAAAGAAATCCTGTAACCAAATCTTAATAGAACATAATAAACAATAACACTGAATCTTTCGATTATCAAATTCCACTTCCTTTCTAAGGTGGATTATACCGCTACACGACCATACACTAGGCGCCAAGTGTTATCTAAGAATAACTCCCATAATATAAATACACTGTATAAGGTAGTCCTCGCGGACACATTACAGTAATCTGTTACAACATACGATTGCTGTCGTACGCCGCGAATTCTCGAGTCGCGTCCGTTCAATGATCACACGGTCGCAAATGATTGCGAAGTCAGTTGAATACGTTCAACTGAAAGACGAAGCCGGGCATTAAACGCTTACCGCTGGCCGCTACGAATTCGATCGAGAGGTCTTGCCTGTCGCAAACGATCGAGAAGTCGGAAGAACGGGTTTGCGCGAATGACGACGCCTGGCAGTATACGTTTACTGCTGGCCGCTGCGAGTCGCATTCGGTCAAGCTTTCTGACGATGTCGCTGTGAGACCGCTGTTCTAGGATGGCCCGAGCTGGGTGAGCGCGTCGCGATTATCGCTCATCGACGCAAATATATTGGGGCCGACTGGAACATTGTCTCAATATACTGCTGACGTGGCGGCATGGCTTCTTCGAAGCTCAATCGAACAGTCACTCTGGACACTGAATATTACACACACACACACAAAAGCTTGGGAACGTAACCCACGTTAACGATTCCCACCACGCTTTACGACTTTCCTTGCCATTATCTTGGCAGCAGGGCAACCTGTCTCGTTCAACCCTGGATCTGTCCCAGTCCTTCGCCAGTGCCCAGATGGCGAAATGCGTACAACAAACGTTTATATAAGCAGACCTAATTACACGTCATATGACAGGTTTCCATCATTTCTATTGGCTAATGCAACATACAATTCAAACTAGGCATTGTGGAACACCCTCTAAGATTACAGTGAAACCACCTGCTGGCCTAGAACCACTAGCAACAGAATACCACGCCCCACTGAGCACATCTGCAACTGAGTTGCTTTAATTACGTAACTAAGGCTGTTGGTTAACAATATGTCTATCTACTGGCTTGACCTTCCTCATTTATAAAATTAAACCTCAGGAAAGTAGATTTAAACATCCAGAAATAGCAGAAATGCTACAGTCGCTATTTGGGCTTCAAAAATGTGCTAAGACACAATATTTTCGTAATATAAATATGCCTGGGATGATGTTGAATGATGGGACTAATGCTCTGATGTATCAAAGTTAGGCAAAACTCAAGTACTAACAGCGAAATCGAGGTGGGTCCGGATTCTACATAAGTGCCGAGAACAGTTGTTAAGGAGAGGACAGTTGTTTAGGAGAGGACAGTTGTTTAGGAGGAGACAGTTGTTTAGGAGAGGACAGTTGTTTTGGAGAGGACAGTTGTTTAGGAGAGGACAGTTGTTTTGGAGAGGACAGTTGTTTAGGAGAGGACAGTTGTTTTGGTGAGGATAGTTGTTTAGGAGAGAACTAGGAGAGATATAGTTAACAGATTTGTCACTGATGAATTTAAACTTTCATGTAATGAACATTATCCTAATGACATCAGTTTCTAGTTAACATTGCTGTCTCTTGTAACAGAATTGTACACAAGCTTGACCTGTGTTATCTGTATACTGTATACTATTATGTGTTATCTGTATACTGTATACTATTATGTGTTATCTGTATACTATTATGATGTTGTAGGCGGAAGATGGTTGGTTCAGCAGAAAGTGCAGAAAAATCAACCACTCAACGAGTCGTCTCTCTTTCGTTGTTCCATCCTTCCTCAACTTCTCCTTTATTGATGATGGTACGCACAATGTTCTTACTCATTAACTTTGTTGATGATGGTACGCACAATGTTCTTACTCATTAACTTTGTTGATGAAGGTACGCACAATGTTCTTACTCAGTAACTTTGTTGATGATGGTACGCACAATGTTCTTACTCAGTAACTTTGTTGATGATGGTACGCACAATGTTCTTACTCAATAACTTTGTTGATGATGGTACGCACAATGTTCTTACTCAGTAACTTTGTTGATGATGGTACGCACAATGTTCTTACTCAGTAACTTTGTTGATGAAGGTACGCACAATGTTCTTACTCAGTAACTTTGTTGATGATGGTACGCACAATGTTCTTACTCAGTAACTTTGTTGATGATGGTACGCACAATGTTCTTACTCATTAACTTTGTTGTTGATGGTACGCACAATGTTCTTACTCATTAACTTTGTTGATGATGGTACGCACAATGTTCTTACTCATTAACTTTGTTGATGATGGTATGCACAATGTTCTTACTCATCAACTTTGTTGATGATGGTACGCACAATGATACACTCGTGCACACCGCACATGTACACACATGATACAACTATATTTTGAAGTAACTTCACATTTTCCTATAAACCAAGACACCCCAGCGTGCCTTTTGTTTGTGAGATATGTTGGTAACTGTTACTTTAAAGTTACACAAGTGTTAATTCGGTGGTTCTTACTTTGTTTTCCAGATCCTCTCCTACACATTAGTATAGATGACAGCAGGAAACTGCTGTATACATTATCAGAGAAAGGAACCATTCAGGTATAATGTTTCTTATTGGTTATGATGTTTTATTTTAAAGTTGTATTATAACACAAATAATATTTAAATTAACTTGCAAACTTTTTACCAAAAAATAAATGAAATTTTACAAGTATTGGTAATTGTGTAATGTTGATAGGAAATGTTGTTTATGTTAGCAGTGTTCACACAGATGTTTACACAGAGATCCCATCATGTCTAATCCTGTTCAGGTCTCTAGGATTGATAAAATCGTAACTTTAAAAATGACACTTATTTGTCATTGAGTAAAAGTTATAAATAAAAATTACAACTAAGTCTGTGGTCAGATCTTCTAAAACGGGATCACTACACAGATCACAAAATGCTTGCATAGAACTTATAAAGACATCTTATGTATGTAAATGGGTCGAAACTGGATCTTTACTCAGTGTCAAAAACATAGACATACATGCATTGATTGAATAATAACTGTTGGTGCCCAGTTCTGTAGACACATGTTGAATGAAGTGTTTGCCATGACAGCTGTTTGACCTTGGAGAAGACGGCAAGGGCATGGGGCGGGTGGCAGCCATATCTCAGCAGACGACACTCCAGAACTCTGCTCTTGTGGCCAGGTGAGTTCTACAGAAGACGTTTTGGTTGGTCTCCCAAGGATAAAAACTCGTTTTATTACTGTTTGTCTTTTATGTGTAGTTGTAAAATAAGCACTTGTAAAGTAAGTTGCTTCTAGATTCAATTACGTTCATAATTTGGAAATGTAGTCAATTACCTTTCTGAGTCCTTGATGGCTCAGATGGAGCTTTCAGAATCCTCTCGATGCCTTCATCAGTGTTGTGAATCACTTCCCAGGTTCCCTGTTTCCGTGTGTGTCCATGTTTTGGAGAGGACACTTATTTAGAAGAGGACAGTTGTTTTGGAGAAGACAGTTGGTTAGGAGACGTGTGTCTGTGTGTATCCATGTGTGTCTGTATGTGTCTGTGTGTGTCCATATGTGTCTGTGTGTGTCCATGTGTGTCCGAGTATGTCCGTGTGTGTCCATGTGTCTCTGTGTGTCTGTGTGTGTCCATATGTGTCTGTGTGTGTCCGAGTATGTCCATGTGTGTCCGTGTGTGTCTGTGTGTGTCCGTGTGTGTCCATGTGTGTCCATGTGTGTCTGTGTGTGGCCGTGTGTGGCCGTGTGTGTCCGTGTGTGTCTGTGTGTGTCCGTGTGTGTCCATGTGTCTCTGTGTGTCCGTGTGTGTCTGTGTGTGTCCATATGTGTCTGTGTGTGTCCGAATATGTCCATGTGTGTCTGTGTGTGTCCATGTGTGTCTGTGTGTGTCTGTGTGTGTCCATGTGTGTCTGTGTGTGTCCATGTGTGTCCGTGTGTGTCTGTGTGTGTCCATGTGTGTCTCTGTGTGTCCATGTGTGTCTGTGAGTCCATGTGTGTCTGTGTGTGTCTGTGTGTGTCCATGTGTGTCTGTGTGTGTCCATGTGTGTCCGAGTATGTCCATGTGTGTCTGTGTGTGTCCGTGTGTGTCCGTGTGTGTCTGTGTGTGTCCGTGTGTGTCCGAGTATGTCCATGTGTGTCTGTGTGTGTCCATGTGTGTCCGTGTGTGTCCATGTGTGTCCATGTGTGTCCATCTGTGCGTGTGATGAGAACATATTTAAAAAGAATACATTGTTGGTTTCCATAGAACTATAGACAAGTCAAACTTCAAGCCAATAGTACACATCGCTGCCATCCCGAAGACAGAGACCATTAATGTCCACCTCGTGGCCATTACACACACTGGTGAGTGTCATCAAGTCAGAAAAATGCACTTGAAATGTTACACAAGTTTCGTGTATCGCTGCATCTTAAATGCACAGTTTTATTGGCAGAAATGGAAAAATGCAGTAAATTAGCTGTTTTATACAAAATGTGTGATTCTTGTTTTACATTAACAACTAAAAATAATGTTGAAATAATATAATTTTTGATGTAAACAAAATGTACCATGCTTATTTTTTTCAACAAATTTTTGTCTTTGATCATTAAACCTGTTTGAAAATTAGTGTAAATATGCATCTAAGAATCGCTGAGTGGGCGACGTAAACATGCTGAATATGAGACTAGATACAGTGGAATAAACTACGCTGTGTTTGCAGGAGTGCGTCTGTACTTCACAACGAGTCCCTTCTACCAGCGAAGTCGTCCCTCCATGTTGTCTCTCATCCATGTGCGCATGCCCCCGGGGTTCTCTGCCAGTGCCCCTCCGCAACGTCCCACTCGTGTCCACATCGCCCACTACAGGAAGGGTATGGGTCATTTAAATCTCCGCCATTTTGTGCAAATGTCTAATTTGGAAATGCTGCCATTCTTTAACGAACACATACAAATATATTCTTGAAAATCCATGTTCACTATACATTCTATTGCATTTGTTAAAATGCTGTGTTTTAATTTTTTTAATAACTTTGGTAAAATGCAGAAAATACTTGTTTGTTTTGCAATAAATACTGGTTTATCTTACAAACTATTGATGTTTTTTAATTTTGGGTCATTGCACAGAGCACAGTACTGAATGCAACATTCAAAACCTCCAAATGCAGAATTTTTTTATAGAAAATAGGAAAATAGTCATCAAAGATTGCATAATGGATTTGATTACTTGATATATCAGCACACTTGATCCGTGAATAAAAGTTATTTAGAAGTAAGTAATTGTTATAAAAGTAGATTTTATTGAAACTACAATCGGCCCAATCAAGGGATGAGTGAGTGAGTGAAACGAACGAAGCTATCATAATCTTGCAGAAAACCACATGGCGTGTCTGGACTTAACGGTTGATCAGAATGGAATGAATGTTTTTTTTACCTTAGAATGTTCATTGGAAATGAACACAGTTCAAGAGGTTGTTCGATGCAAGTCGGTGGTGGTGGACATTGTAAGCTTAAAAAAACCAACCCTAAGATGGTGTAAGTTATTGTCAGATGTGTACATTTTAAAGATTCAGCTTTGCAAAACATTTTATGTAGTTGGTGTTGCCCTGTATAACAATCTTACCTGGTGTTGCCCTGTATAACAATCTTACCTTGTGTTGCCCTGTATAACAATCTTACCTGGTGTTGCCCTGTATAACAATCTTACCTGGTGTTGCCCTGTATAACAATCTTACCTTGTGTTGCCCTGTATAACAATCTTACCTGGTGTTGCCCTGTATAACAATCTTACCTTGTGTTGCCCTGTATAACAATCTTACCTGGTGTTGCCCTGTATAACAATCTTACCTGTGTTGCCCTGTATAACAATCTTACCTGGTGTTGCCCTGTATAACAATCTTACCTGGTGTTGCCCTGTATAACAATCTTACCTTACCTTGTGTTGCCCTGTATAACAATCTTACCTGGTGTTGCCCTGTATAACAATCTTACCTGGTATTGCCCTGTATAACAATCTTACCTGGTGTTGCCCTGTATAACAATCTTACCTTGTGTTGCCCTGTATAACAGTCTTACCTTGTGTGGCCCTGTATAACAGTCTTACCTTGTGTGGCCCTGTATAACAGTCTTACCTGGTGTTGCCCTGTATAACAGTCTTACCTTGTGTTGCCCTGTATAACAATCTTACCTGGTGTTGCCCTGTATAACAATCTTACCTGGTGTTGCCCTGTATAACAATCTTACCTAGTGTTGCCCTGTATAACAATCTTACCTGGTGTTGCCCTGTATAACAATCTTACCTTGTGTTGCCCTGTATAACAATCTTACCTGGTGTTGCCCTGTATAACAATCTTACCTGGTGTTGCCCTGTATAACAATCTTACCTGGTGTTGCCCTGTATAACAATCTTACCTGGTATTGCCCTGTATAACAATCTTACCTGGTGTTGCCCTGTATAACAATCTCACCTTGTGTGGCCCTGTATAACAATCTTACCTGGTGTTGCCCTGTATAACAGTCTTACCTTATGTTGCCCTGTATAACAATCTTACCTGGTGTTGCCCTGTATAACAATCTTACCTGGTGTTGCCCTGTATAACAATCTTACCTTGTGTTGCCCTGTATAACAATCTCACCTTGTGTGGCCCTGTATAACACTCTTATCTTGTGTGGCCCTGTATAACAATCTTACCTTGTGTTGCCCTGTATAACAATATATTAAGTTGGCCAAGTTCTGACAGAACTACTCAGGTAGAGATATTTTTTTTATCGCACACCTAACTTGGTGGTGATTGTGTAGCCTCTATCACTTGATGGTGATTGTGTGTAACTTGGTGGTGACTGTGTAAGCCTGTGTCATATGGTGGTGACTCTGTAGCCTGTGTCACTTGGTGGTGATTGTGTAGCCTGCATTACCAGGGACCATGTTGTTGGTGGTGACTCTGTAGCCCGTGTCACCTTGTGGTGATTGTGTAGCCTGTGTCACCAGGGACTATGTTGTTGGTGGTGACTGTAGCCTGTGTCACTTGGTTGTAATTGTGATGCCTGTGTCACCTTGTGGTGATTGTATAGCCTGTGTCACCAGGGACCTTGTTGTTGGTGGTGTCTTTGTACTTTGGTGACTCTGTAGCCTGTGTCATTTGGTGGTGATTGTGTAGTTTGTGTCACTTGGTGGTTATTGTGTAGCCTGTGTCACCAGGGACCATGTTGTTGGTGGTGACTCTGTAGTCTGTGTCACTTGGTGGTGACTCTGTAGCCTGTGTCACTCAGGGTTGGCACGTTTCTGGGAAAAACTGGTTTTAGACAGGGCAGCGGGAAATACCCGGGAAGAACTCCTAAAACGAGAATAAGTCCATAACTGAGATTAACATTCGTTAGTTCCTGTAACTAAACCTAGTCCAGTTGGAAAGATAATTAATATCGAGAGCAAATACTGGTTACCAGTCCAGGCCTAATCCTTGTGTTTGTGTATGCCAGGAAATCCATGACATGAAAGAGTAAAATATTCAGTTAGTAAATAAATGTCATTGTCACTCTCACAAGGGACAATGCAAAATACTGCTGTCTGGGTCTTCTTCTAAAGAAGTATGGTGATGAAGTTATATAGCCTGTACTAGTATTGTCTCGTATTGTCAGGTATCAGTTTGCAATCTGGTTAAAGAACAAAGAAATGTTGAGCTTTGGACACTGGCAGGTACGTATCAGGGTCCATACACAATGACAGATACCAAATTCAAGGCTTTTTAATAGAGAATGAACTGGTGCCAGACTATTGACAGCAACCTAGTTGGTCAACAAAAGATGGAGTGACATGAAAATGCTAATTAATAACACACAGTAACAGCCATATCCATTAAAAAGTGATTGGTCATGGAAGATCAGTTTGAAAGAACAGGAAGCCCTGCCCATGGGACATTGGGCAACTGTTGTGCAATATATGCTGATGGGTAGCAGAAGTGCTCCCCTGCCAGAGTGGGGAGGGGGGCTATTGATGAACAAATGCTACCAGGGTCAGTGGGCAACTGTAGCCAACGACAGTGCCATGGGTTATGGTAGGGTAGCTTTTATTACATTACAGCTCCACATTTTTTACTTTTAAATGTTTTTCCCATTATCCTGGTTTTTACCACTAGTTGAGGGTTTTTCCCAAGACAGCATTTACCGGTATTTTCCACCCGGTGTTTACCAGGGTGGGAAAAACGTGCCAACCCTGGTGTCACTTGGTGGTGACTCTGTAGCCTGTGTCACTTGGTGGTGATTGTGTAGCCTGTGTCAACAGGAAACATGTTGGTGGTGATTGTGTAGCCTGTGTCACCAGGGACCATGTTGTTGGTGACTCTGTAGCCTGTGTCACCAGAGACCATGTTGTTGGTGGTGACTCTGTAGCCTGTGTCATCAGGGACCCTGTTGCTGGCAGCAGCCACTGCGGAGGATGGGGACGTGTTGTGGACGACGACTGCTGATAGTTTCCCCTTCCAACTCCACCTGCGCGAGACACACGTGAGTGCAGCTTTATTCTCACTCTCTCATTTTGTGCTTTATAAGAGTGACACACAACATGTTCCATTGCCATTGGCGAGGTAATGTTTTACGGTCAGTCACGAGGGAGCCATCTGAGTGTGTGCAGCTAATGGAAGTTGCTGTATCAATTTATTAAATCATGAACTGCAGTGTAAGTTTTGGCATACATCAGTGTCAACTGGCCATAGCAGTCTGAAGCAGAGAGAGTAAGATCCAAGTAGTTGTCTTGGTATTCTTTGCAGTGGAATGATTATATCATTGTAAAATGTTAAAGATCTATGTGGTGACATTTTGTTTTCTTATTTGATGTTACTTTGTTGATGAATATTGCACATTAAAATGTCATCTTATAAATGTTATGTTGCTGTTTTAATGGCTTTTGTCTTGTCCACTGTGAGATGACAATGGCTACAAGAGGGTGAAATAATTAATCTGTCTGTTATGTCACATGTTGCCTAGCAACCAGGTCTTTCAAAAATGTTGCCATAAATGTAAAGCTGCCAGACATTGTATTTTTCGTGGGAATTCTAGCCCCAACTTTTTCTTGGCAAAAAGGGCAAATTTGCCTAAGCGAGAACAGTATATGCGGGAATGGTTAATATGATTTATGTATAAGGCCACTGAACTACACTGTATGTCTTGTATGTCGAAAGAGATCCAGGTCAGAATCTGGATGTATCTTGTATGTATGAAGAGATCCAGGTCAGAGTCTGATTGTGTCTTGTATGTAGAAAGAGATCCAGGTCAGAGTATGGATGTGTCTTGTATGTATGAAGAGATCCAGGTCAGAGTCTGGATGTGTCTTGTATGTAGGAAGAGGTCCAGGTCAGAGTCTGGATGTATCTTATATGTAGGAACAGATCCAGGTCAGAGTCTGGATGTGTCTTGTATGTAGGAAGAGATCCAGGTCATAGTCTGGATGTGTCATGTATGTATGGAGAGATCCAGGTCAGAGTCTGGATGTGTCTTGTGTGTAGGGAGAGATCCAGGTCAGAGTCTGGATGTGTCTTGTATGTATGAAGAGATCCAGGTCAGAGTCTGGATGTGTCTTGTATGTAGGAAGAGGTCCAGGTCAGAGTCTGGATGTATCTTATATGTAGGAACAGATCCAGGTCAGAGTCTGGATGTGTCTTGTATGTAGGAAGAGATCCAGGTCATAGTCTGGATGTGTCATGTATGTATGGAGAGATCCAGGTCAGAGTCTGGATGTGTCTTGTGTGTAGGGAGAGATCCAGGTCAGAGTCTGGATGTGTCTTGTATGTATGAAGAGATCCAGGTCAGAGTCTGGATGTGTCTTGTGTCTAGGAAGAGATCCAGGTCAGAGTCTGGATGTGTCTTGTATGTATGAAGAGATCCAGGTCAGAGTCTGGATGTGTCTTGTGTATAGAAAGAGATCCAGGTCAGAGTCTGGATGTGTCTTGTATGTATGAAGAGATCCAGGTCAGAGTCTGGATGTGACTTGTATGTATGAAGAGGTCCAGGTCAGAGTCTGGATGTATCTTGTATGTATGAAGAGGTCCAGGTCAGAGTCGGGATGTATCTTATATGTATGAAGAGATCCAGGTCAGAGTCTGGATGTGACTTGTATGTAGGAAGAGGTCCAGGTCAGAGTCTGGATGTATCTTGTATGTATGAAGAGATCCAGGTCAGAGTCTGGATGTGTCTTGTATGTGGGAAGAGATCCAGGTCAGAGTCTGGATGTGTCTTGTGTGCAGGAAGAGGTCCAGGTCAGAGTCTGGATGTAACTTGTGTGTAGGAAGAGATCCAGGTCAGAGTCAGGATGTGTCTTGTGTGCAGGAACAGATCCAGGTCAGAGTCTGGATGTGTCTTGTATGTAGGAAGAGATCCAGGTCAGAGTCTGGATGTGTCTTATGTGCAGGAAGAGGTCCAGGTCAGAGTCTGGATGTGTCTTGTATGTATGAAGAGGTCCATGTCAGAGTCTGGATGTGTCTTGTATGTAGGAAGAGGTCCATGTCAGAGTCTGGATGTGTCTTGTGTGCAGGAATAGATCCAGGTCAGAGTCTGGATGTATCTTGTGTGCAGGAAGAGATCCAGGTCAGAGTCTGGATGTGTCTTGTATGTAGGAAGTGGTCCAGGTCAGAGTCTGGATGTGTCTTGTATGTAGAAAGAGATCCAGGTCAGAGTCTGGATGTGTCTTGTATGTAGGAAGAGGTCCAGGTCAGAGTCTGGATGTGTCTTGTATGTAGGAAGAGGTCCAGGTCAGAGTCTGGATGTATCTTATATGTAGGAACAGATCCAGGTCAGAGTCTGGATGTATCTTGTATGTATGAAGAGGTCCAGGTCAGAGTCGGGATGTATCTTGTATGTATGAAGAGATCCAGGTCAGAGTCTGGATGTGTCTTGTATGTATGAAGAGGTCCATGTCAGAGTCTGGATGTGTCTTGTATGTAGGAAGAAATCCAGGTCAGAGTCTGGATGTGTCTTGTATGTAGGAAGAGGTCCAGGTCAGAGTCTGGATGTATCTTGTATGTATGAAGAGGTCCAGGTCAGAGTCGGGATGTATCTTGTATGTATGAAGAGATCTAGGTCAGAGTCTGGATGTGTCTTGTATGTATGAAGAGGTCCATGTCAGAGTCTGGATGTGTCTTGTATGTAGGAAGAGATCCAGGTCAGAGTCTGGATGTGTCTTGTATGTATGAAGAGATCCAGGTCAGAGTCTGGATGTGTCTTGTATGTATGAAGAGGTCCATGTCAGAGTCTGGATGTATCTTGTGTGTAGGAAGAGATCCAGATCAGAGTCTGGATGTGTCTTGTATGTAGGAAGAGATCCAGGTCAGAGTCTGGATGTGTCTTGTATGTAGGAAGAGATCCAGGTCAGAGTCTGGATGTGTCTTGTGTGCAGGAAGAGATCCAGGTCAGAGTCTGGATGTGTCTTGTATGTAGGAAGAGATCCAGGTTAGAGTCTGGATGTGTCTTGTGTGCAGGAAGAGGTCCAGGTCAGAGTCTGGATGTGTCTTGTGTGCAGGAAGAGATCCAGGTCAGAGTCTGGATGTGTCTTGTGTGCACAAAGAGATCCAGGTCAGAGTCTGGATGTGTCTTGTATGCAGGAAGAGGTCCACGTCAGAGTCTGGATGTGTCTTGTATGTAGGAAGAGATCCAGGTCAGAGTCTGGATGTGTCTTGTATGTAGGAAGAGATCCGGTCAGAGTCTGGATGTGTATTGTATGTAGGAAGAGGTCCAGGTCAGAGTCTGGATGTGTCTTGTATGTATGAAGAGATCCAGGTCAGAGTCTTGATGTGTCTTGTATGTAGGAAGAGATCCGGTCAGAGTCTGGATGTGTCTTGTGTGCAGGAAGAGATCCAGGTCAGAGTCTGGATGTGTCTTGTGTGCACGAAGAGATCCAGGTCAGAGTCTGGATGTGTCTTGTATGCAGGAAGAGGTCCAGGTCAGAGTCTGGATGTGTCTTGTATGTAGGAAGAGATCCAGGTCAGAGTCTGGATGAGTCTTGTATGTAGGAAGAGATCCGGTCAGAATCTGGATGTGTCTTGTATATAGGAACAGATCCAGGTCAGAGTCTGGATGTGTCTTGTATATAGGAACAGATCCAGGTCAGAGTCTGGATGTGTCTTGTGTGTAGGAAGAGATCCAGGTCAGAGTCTGGATGTGTCTTGTATGTAGGAAGAGATCCGGTCAGAGTCTGGATGTGTCTTGTATGTAGGGACAGATCCAGGTCAGAGTCTGGAAGTTTCTAGTATGTAGGAAGTGGTCCAGGTCAGAGTCTGGCTCAAAGCGCAGACCTGTTCAATCGATCACCATCTTGACGTCTCTGGGAACCATTGAGCCACACTGCAATTAATGCTCGAAGACTATTTGTACACAAATATCCACCACTGTCTCTAGCCAGGTACTCATTCATACAGCTAAGTGAATTGAAGCAATGTAGAGTAAACGAACTTGCCCAAGGTTCGACCCCGTGCACAGGATTTGAACCCGCATTCTCTCAGTCGAGAGTCAGAGGCTCTTACAGCTGTGCTACTGTGCTCCTGCTGTGTATTGTAGGAAGTGATGCCAATCCAGGGTCAGAGGCTCTTACAGCTGTGCTACTGCGCCCCTGCTGTGTCTTGTAGGAAGTGATGCCAATCCAGGGTCGGGCGTGGGCGATCTCGGAGATGCCGTCCTGGAGCGCTGACCTGGGAGAGATTTGTCTAATGGAGGAGTCGGGAAAGGCTGACCCCCCAGCCGTCGTCACCCAACACCTTGACCCACCCAGGAAGTTTGTCCTCATCAACTCCCAGGTGAGGGGATCATTGTCCTTAACTCACAGGTGTGGGATCATTGTCCTTAACAGGTAGGGATCATTGTCCTGAACTCACAGGTGTGGGGATCATTGTCCTTAAATCACAGGTGTGGGGATCATTGTCCTTAACTCACAAGTGTGGGAATCATTGTCCTTAACTCAGGTGAGGGGATCATTGTCCTTAACTCATAGGTGAGGGATCATTGTCCTTAACTCACAGGTGTGGGATCATTGTCCTTAATTCACAGGTGAGGAATCATTATCCTTCACTCACAGGTGAGTGGATCATTGTCCTTAACTCATAGGTGAGGGGATCATTGTCCTTAACTCATAGGTGAGGGATCATTGTCCTTAACTCATAGGTAAGGGGATCATTGTCCTTAACTCACAGGTGTGGGATCATTGTCCTTAACTAACAGGTAGGGATCATTGTCCTGAACTCACAGGTGTGGGGATCATTGTCCTTAAATCACAGGTGTGGGGATCATATCATTGTCCTTAACTCACAAGTGTGGGAATCATTGTCCTTAACTCAGGTGAGGGGATCATTGTCCTTAACTCATAGGTGAGGGATCATTGTCCTTAACTCACAGGTGTGGGATCATTGTCCTTAACTCACAGGTGAGGAATCATTATCCTTCACTCACAGGTGAGGGGATCATTGTCCTTAACTCATAGGTGAGGGGATCATTGTCCTTAACTCATAGGTGAGGGGATCATTGTCCTTAACTCATAGGTGAGGGGATCATTGTCAGTGTTCAATTTAGGACCTTGGACAAATGGGCCAAGGGCCCATATAGGTTGTAAAAGGGGACCATTTTTTTAAACATTGCACCTATGGCAGGGACTGAAAATCCCTCCGGGAATTGACTAATTAAACATTACTAATGACTTAATGTGGAGTTCTTGTATTATATTGATTTCCCTTCTGGGTGCTGCAGCTAAATAACAAGGATGTTTGTATTATAATAATAGGGGTCAACTTTTTCTGCTGATCATCTTGATGTACCAACGCAGATCCCCCATATAGTGATAGAATAGTCAATAATGACTGTGATCACTATACGGAAGGAAGATCAAAACTTTTTATTTTGAGTAGTCACCAGAATAAATGAAACTACACCACACTTTTAACTGTAACTCATGCAACATGTTTTCATTCATTTACTTCACATATACACAGGATTTGGAAATGAGAATATTTTAAGAAACTTCATAAAATGGTACTTTGCCTTTACGTGTTTATTGTGGTTTTTGTTTTGGGGTTTTATTAAAATAAATAATAAGAATTTAACAACTTTTGCATTTTGTTTTTTATCAGTGGAGCTACTCGTCAGGGAAGTCACTTCTATGTCATGGAAGTGACGCACATCAAACACTTTAAAAACAGAACATGACTGAATCTAAATAGCTTGCCTCATTTAGGCATCTTCAAACCTCCATATAGCAAATTTTTGGGGGTGCGGGCTGTGTGCGGGCCTACGCTAGGTAAAGACAACAAAGTAAAATTTCATTTAAAAAGTGCTGTCCGATTCCGCTTGGTAGCGAATTTCATTATTGCCTATACTATTACCGGTAATAATTTAAATTTCCAATGAATATTTACGTGTATTACTTTTCGGTTGTATGCCTTTTGCCCCACATGTCTAGGAGTGACTTTTGCGTTTTACTTTGTTTCATGATTCTGTCTAGCGGATAAACAGCGTGCGCGCTCTGGCGGATATTTTGTGCCTCGGTAAAACATCGTGCGCGCTCTGGCAGATAATTGTACACCTAGCGGATTTGTGTGGAATTAGCAATAGGTAGCGCGGTACGCTATATCATCGGCCAGAACAACGACGTAATAGTTACTTGCTATTGTGGCTATCTTGCACACAAATTCCGGATACCTACAAAATATCAAATAAATTAAGGGATTGCATGTCTCGTCAATTAACGTAGATTTATTTTTAGGGCGCATCAACTGAATTTGTTTTGCGCCAGATGTCACATTTATGTGCCCTTCAGGCGCATTCGTGGAATTTTTGTGGGTCATTTATTAAAATATTGCGTCAAAGGCGCGGCCTGGATTGAACCCTGCATTGTCCTTAACTCATAATAGGTGAGGGGATCATTGTCCTTAACTCATAGGTGAGGGGATTATTGTCCTTAACTCATAGGTTAGGGGATCATTGTCCTTAACTCATAGGTGAGGGGATCATTGTCCTTAACTCATAGGTTAGGGATCATTGTCCTTAATTCATAAGTTAGGGGATCATTGTCCTTAACTCACAGGTGACGGGATCATTGTCCTTAACTCAGGTGAGGGGATCATTGTCTTTAACTCAGGTTAGGGAATCATTGTCCTTAACTCATATGAGAGGGGATCATTGTCCTTAACTCACGGGTGAGGGGATCATTGTCCTTAACTCATAGGTTAGGGGATCATTGTCCTTAACTCATATGAGAGGGGATCATTGTCCTTAACTCACAGGTGAGGGGATCATTTTCCTTCAATCACAGGTGAGGGAGTCATGGTAGTCGTCATCAGAAACAGTTAAACATTAGTATCATTTGTCAAATTGTTTTGTATTTTTCCATATCAGAATCCAAATGCAACATTTGACAGTGGAAGAGTGACACTGCATTGTACGTGTTGATAATTGTTAATGAGTGGTCTGTGGGCAGCTCTAATGTATACCTTTGCCTCTGCAGGGCTGCTACCTCATGACGAAGCAGCAGCCAGTAGACCAGCTGCGACAGCTGCTGCTGAATGCATCCCCTGACTCGGAGCAAGTGAAGGCATTCTTCAAACTCCACCGGGTAGGTCATCCACACCCTCTCCCTCATCCACACCCTCTCCCTCATCCACACCCTCTCACTCAACCACACCCTCTCCCTCATCCACACCCTCTCCCTCATCCACACCCTCCCCCTCATCCACACCCTCTGCCTCATCCACACACTCCCTCATCCACACCCTCTCCCTCATCCACACCGTAGTCCACAACATTAGGTGTGTGAAATAAATATAAAAAGTGACATTTGTGATATGTATCCTATAAACAGCGTCTATGATCTTGGATAATTCATGGGCAATACATATGGCAAAGCTACCATTTATTATAATGGTTTCATTAAACCCCTGGTTGTTATTAATGAAACAATGTGTTGCATTAATGCACATTACGTGACACGTCCCCATCTCAATCATCGGTCCTCATCAATGGTCCTCATCAACGGTCCTCATCACTTGAGGACAACTGCAGGAACTGTGCATAGCATTATGAACAAGTGATTTACGTTCATCTGATCTACTGTACAAATCCAAAAACCGGTAATAATCCTTAACCAATAGGGAATTTCACCAAAAAGTTGTTACTTTTCTTCGGCTGAGTAATCGCTGAAGGTTTGGTACCTAAGATGCAGCTCATCTAGGAGTAAATATTGACCCGCCTCCACACCTCCATGCCTCCACACCTCCATGCTTCCACACCTTCATGCCTCCACGCCTCCACACCTCTATGCCTATACAATATGCCTCCACACCTCCATGCCTCCACACCTTCATGCCTCCACACCTCCATGCCTCCATGCCTCCACACCTCCATGCCTCCACACCTTCATGCCTCCACGCCTCCACACTTCCATGCCTATACAATATGCCTCCATGCCTCCACACCTCCATGCCTCCACACCTCCATGCCTCCACACCTCCACGCCTCCACGCCTCCAGGCCTCCACGCCTCCAAGCCTCCATGCCTCCACACCTCTATGCCTCCACACCTCCTCTCCTCCATGCCTCCACGCCTCCATGCCTCCACGCCTCCTCTCCTCCATGCCTCCATGCCTCCATGCCTCCATGCCTCCACGCCTCCATGCCTCCATGCCTCCACGCCTCCATGCCTCCACTCCTCCATGCCTCCATGCCTCCACGCCTCCATGCCTCCTCTCCTCCATGCCTCCATGCCTCCACGCCTCCATGCCTCCACACCTCCTCTCCTCCACGCCTCCATGCCTCCACGCCTCCATGCTACATACGGTAGCTGGGTTAAGGTAGTAGGTGGGTGTTGATTGATGTGTGTGTTTGTAGGAACAAGCGTGTGGCACCTGTCTAATCCTGGCTTGTAGTACTCAGGCGGTCGACAAAGAGGTGAGTCTGTTGTAGATGACATCACCTTCGTGTGACCTTCACAGCTCCTGTGTAGCTCTAAGCTAACTATCTTGCAAGGTATTCAGTAGTCGTTGAAGTTTCTTGAAGAATTTGCTAGATGTATGAATAGGCTTTTCAGCCGTATTTTTTTGAAACTTTATTTTCTGCATTCCACAACTTTGTACCATTTCTGTACACTGTAGAGCTGAATATTGTTAAACTTGGCAACACAACATAAAACATTGCTGTTTTGATGTGTGTGATCCACTACCAAACACCCATCCAGCGCCATGTGTTTTTTTGCCGTCCACATCGTCATGCCTGACTGATGTTCACAATCGTCATGCCTGACTGATGTTCACCATCGTCATGCCTGACTGATGTTCACCATCGTCATGCCTGACTGATGTTCACCATCGTCATGCCTGACTGATGTTCACCATCGTCATGCCTGACTGATGTTCACCATCGTCATGCCTGACTGATGTTCACCAGCAGTCGTCGTGGTCATTACCAGTGTCTTCATTGTTCATAGATATCAACATTACACATCTGCAACACTTGCCTGTCTGCTGTGAAATAATGTCGACAAACATATGAGGAGAGTATTCATTAATGAATGCTCTTCTACCCTTACCTTCAATTTACATGTATAATACGCCCCCATGTATAATATGCACCCTGACTTTTGCTAAATTTTGATAGAATTTCTATATCATGTATAATATGCACCCCGACTTTTGAGATCAAAACCCGATTTTCCCACTTATAATATTTTGCTTGAACCCATGAATCCATCTGAGAATCGTAAACATGTCACCTACGCAAGTTACGGCATTGCTGCCGGCTTGTCACTCGCTAGTGACTAGTGTGTACGCACTACGTGACTTGTGTTGCAGCTTGACGATTGCACAACTGATTAAATCAGTGCGTGCTAGAACTTACATTGTGTCGTTCTGATTTCACTTTTAAATTAACACCAAGTTCTATTCTGAAATGCTACATATAAACCTGGTACTTTCAACTGCGAAGCATACATGCGCTACATTCGTCTTTATTTACATTCACAACACTTGCATTCACAACTTTAAACATGGAGTCATACTTGTTGACACTCGACCCGTGATGCGGGCATCATTCACGTGATTCAAGAATGCTAATCATAATCATAGCGGGACGCTTCCCGGGCTGCGCTTCCCGGTCTCGTACGCTTCCCGCTCATTGGTGTTATTCGCGATGTCAGACAACCGGGCTCTCGTCTTTGTCATTTCTCACTGCTAGTTTAGGGCTAAAGAGGCTGTTACGGGAGTGCGATTCTTGCCTTTCGTAATAATATTACTAGTTTTCTAGCAGTGTTATCCTGGTCTACAAACATTGATAAATTGGTCAGAGAAATTTAGTTTAGCCTTAGCACCATGTATAATACGCACCCCAACTTTTGAGTAAAAAGTGAAGGAAAAAAATGCGTATTATACACAGAAATTTCCGGTACTTACGTTTACCCCCTCAGACTGTAACACTGATAGGGAACACCTGAATAACATGTGATCGGCCGTTAAGTTATGCAACTAAAGACAAATAGAACGAGAAACTTAGTGCTGAAATTGTCTTATTCAAATTTAGTGTCATCATAGCGACATCGAGACGTGACTTGTTTGTGATTGTTCACAGGTGGTGGAGGGAGCGACCCGGGCTTACTTCCTGTATGGGGGAGAGCCGGAGTGTAACTTTGCTGTGTCTGCAGGGGGAGTCAACACCATGTATAGTGAGTGACATGTGTCACCAGGACACTATTCTTGAGACATCAGCAAGTGTCCTGGTGGCGCACCCTGGTCATCATTTCTCAATATGCAACATCACTGTTACAGAGCAAAATCAACTTTTAAGAGCAGATTTGAGCTTATGAGCTGATAAGAACGTTAGTGAGACGGTCCCCAGAGCATTCTTATCAGCTGATAAGAACGTAAGTGAGACGGTCCCCAGAGCATCCTTATAAACTGATAAGAACGTTAGTGAGTTGGTCCCCAGAGCATTCTTATACACTGATAAGAACGTTAGTGAGTCGGTCCCCAGAGCATTCTTATGAGCTGATAAAAATGTTAGTGAGATTGTTCCCAGAGCATTCTTATGAGCTAATAAAAATGTTAGTGAGATGGTCCCCAGAGCATTCTTATGAGCTGATAAGAATGTTAGTGAGACGGTCCCCAGAGCATTCTTATGAGCTGATAAGAACATTAGTGAGACGGTCCCCAGAGCATTCTTATGAGCTGATAAAAATGTTAGTGTGAATGTCCCCAGAGCATTCTTATGAGCTGATAAAAATGTTAGTGAGATGGTCCCCAGAGCATTCTTCAGTGTCATTATTTTATTCCACGTTAATCTTCATGTAATTGCTTAGTGTGGTATAATTATTCAAGGGTAAATACTGATTTTAGCTCTGTGAAATTCTATTCATGTCTGTGATGGCTCTTAATTACATCAGTTTCCACTGCAGAAAGACATTTCATAGATGATTGTTTCTTGTGGGAAACAAATTGTAAGTTTGCTGCTATACTTTACCTGCTGATGCTGCTAAATAAAACAGTCTTGTGAATGAAGTTGTGAGACTAATAGATGAACTCACAGAATAACTCTGACTTGCAGATGGGCCGCAGTCTTTCCTGAGCGGAGCCAGTGGATTCGGTACACCAAGGAGAGGAGGTGAATTCAGAAATAATTGTACATTTATTTTGAAATACGACTTGCAATTAATGTCACCCTTTGGGACTGCACCAAATTGACGTGAATGACAAGGTGACCATGTTAGCGACTAATTCCCTATACTTTACTATTACAGGGATAATTTGGGACCAGGGTGACCTCAAGTGCAAGGTGGCTGTGTTACTGAAGTGACCATAAAGCGAAGTTTGACTGTAACAGCAGCACAAATTATTTAAATTAAACATTTTAATAAAATATATAAACATTTTAGGGAGCAGGTTCACTACAATATGAAGTAAATGACTGTTTTTATGTAGCAGGATACAGAGTCGAACCTCGCTTTATGGTCAACTTGGTAATGCAGCCACCTCGTGGTAAATGGTCGTAGTCTGTTCATCTGCCCAGAATTAGCCAGCCTAATCATTTGTAACAGGAAGTTTGCTGTGTTGAACGTGGGAAACTTGAATATCAAAGGGTATAGCAGTTAACTCAGCCTGATTTGGCTGTATTGCAAATAAATCTTTGAAACTGGATGTTTTGTTTACTGCTTGAACATGATCTGTGGTTGTACCTTCACATTGCGACTGTTGTTGCAGGCAGATAATTGCCATATATGGTAAAGTGTAGGAAATTAGAGCCACTAATACAGTCATCTCACTAGTCACTCCAGCCACTTGTCCAGTCCCAAGTGTGACCTCAATAGGAAGGATCCACCTTAATAGGGAGGATCCACCTTAATAGGGAGGGTCCACCTTAATGGGGAGATCCACCATACTTCACTAGG
This sequence comes from Paraescarpia echinospica, assembly GCA_020002185.1. NCBI lineage: Eukaryota > Metazoa > Annelida > Polychaeta > Sabellida > Siboglinidae > Paraescarpia > Paraescarpia echinospica. The sequence continues at coordinate 20,429,974 of CM034532.1, forward strand.
AGCCAAATTATTAACAAATGCTAAAACAAAGTTAATTTGAAACTGAGATCATGTGTTTTGTGGTTATATTATCTGCTAATGTTCATGTGACATGTTTGACCGATGTGTCTGTAGGTCGTGATATGATTGACCATGTGTAGGTCATGTGACTTGTTTGCCGATGTGTCTGTAAGTCATGTGACATGTTTGACCGGTGTGTCTGTAAGTTCATGTGACATGTTTGTGTTTGATCGGTGTGTGTCTGTAGGTCATGTGTGTCTGTGGATATGTGACATGTTTGACCTGTGTGTGTGTCTGTAGGTCAAGTGTGTCTGTGGATCATGTGACATGTTTGATCGGTGTGTGTGTCTGTAGGTCATGTGTGTCTGTGGATCATGTGACATGTTTGATCGGTGTGTGTCTGTAGGTCATGTGACATGTTTGACCTGTGTGTGTATGTAGGTCATATGTGTCTGTGGATCATGTGACATGTTTGATCGGTGTATGTCTGTAGGTTATGTGACATGTTTGACCTGTGTGTGTCTGTAGGTCATGTGTGTATGTGGGTCATGTGACATGTTTGATCGGTGTGTGTGTGTCTGTAGGTCATGTGTGTCTGTGGATCATGTGACATGTTTGACCTGTGTGTGTGTCTGTAGATCAAGTGTGTCTGTGGATCATGTGACATGTTTGACCTGTGTGTGTCTGTAGGTCATGTGTGTCTGTGGATCATGTGACATGTTTGATCGGTGTGTGTGTGTCTGTAGGTCATGTGTGTCTGTGGATCATGTGACATGTTTGATCGGTGTGTGTATGTAGGTCATGTGACATGTTTGACCTGTGTGTGTCTGTAGGTCATATGTGTCTGTGGATCATGTGACATGTTTGATCGGTGTATGTCTGTAGGTTATGTGACATGTTTGACCTGTGTGTGTCTGTAGGTCATGTGTGTCTGTGGATCATGTGACATGTTTGATCGGTGTGTGTGTCTGTAGGTCATGTGTGTCTGTGGATCATGTGACATGTTTGATCGGTGTGTGTCTGTAGGTTATGTGACATGTTTGATCGGTGTATGTCTCTAGGTTATGTGACATGTATGACCAGTATGTGTCTGTAGGTTATGTGACATGTTTAACCAGTGTGTGTCTGTAGGTCATGAGACATGTTTGACCAATGTGTGTGTAGGTCATGTGACATGTTTGACCAATGTGTGTGTAGGTCATGTGACATGTTTGACCTTTGTGTGTCTGTAGGTCATGTGTGTATGTGGATCATGTGACATGTTTGATCGGTGTGTGTATGTAGGTCATGTGACATGTTTGACCTGTGTGTGTCTGTAGGTCATATGTGTCTGTGGATCATGTGACATGTTTGATCGGTGTATGTCTGTAGGTTATGTGACATGTTTGACCGGTGTGTGTCTGTAGGTCATGTGTGACTGTGGATCATGTGACATGTTTGATCGGTGTGTGTCTGTAGGTTATGTGACATGTTTGATCGGTGTATGTCTCTAGGTTATGTGACATATATGACCAGTATGTGTCTGTAGGTTATGTGACATGTTTGACCAGTGTGTGTCTGTAGGTCATGAGACATGTTTGACCAATGTGTGTGTAGGTCATGTGACATGTTTGACCGGTGTGTCTAGGTGACTTTCCCCAGACGTCCACTCCATTCCCCAACGTCACGCAGCAGCTGCAGTTCCAGAGTCCATCATCCAGCGCCTTCGCTCCAGGCTCCCCGGAGGTCATCTACTCCGGCAAACACAATGGCCTCTGTCTCTACCTCTCTCGCATTCTCAGGTGTGTTAAGTATATCTGGCTCTCTCGCATTCTCAGGTGTGTTAAGTATATCTGGGTCTCTTGCATTCTCAGGTGTGTTAAGTACATCTGTCTCATGCATTCTCATATGCCACTGTGGGGTATGTGTTCTGTCCTGACTGTATTTGTTGTTGCCAGGCCACTGTGGGGTGTGTTCTGTCCTGACTGTACTTGTTGTTGCCAAGCCACTGGCGGGTGTGTTCTGTCCTGACTGTACTTGTTGTTGCCAGGCCATTATGGGGTGTGTTCTGTCCTGACTGTACTTGTTGTTGCAGGGCCACTATGGGTGTGTGTTCAGTCCTGGCTGTACTTGTTGTTGCCAGGCCAATGTGAGGTGTTTTCTGTCCTGACTGTACTTGTTGTTGCCAGGCCACTGTGGGCTGTGTTCTGTCCTGACTGTACTTGTTGTTGCCAAGTCACTGGGGGTGTGTTCTGTCGTGACTCTACTTGTTGTTGCCAGGTCACTATGGGGGTGTGTTCTGTCCTGACTGTACTTGTTGTTGCCAGGTCACTGTGGGGGTGTGTTCTGTCCTGACTGTACTTGTTGTTGCCAGGTCACTGTGGGGAGGTGTTCTGTCCTGACTGTACTTTGCTTGCCGCTGCGGTCACCGTAAATCTCGTTCTGGTCCTGACCGGGTAAATTTTGCTGGTTGCCAGGTCACTGTGGGGCAGTAAGTTCTGTCCCTGACTGTACTTTGTTGCTGCCAGGTCACCGTGGGGTGTTCTGTCCTGACTGTACTTGTTGTTGCCAGGTCACTGTAGGGGTGTGTTCTGTCCTGACTGTACTTGTTGTTGTCAAGCCACTGTGGGGGTGAGTTCTGTCCTGACTGTACTTGTTGTTGCCAGGTCACTGTGGGGGTGTGTTCTGTCCTGACTGTACTTGTTGTTGCCAGGTCACTGTGGGGGGTCTGTTCTGTCCTGACTGTACTTGTTGTTGCCAGGTCACTGTGGGGGTGTGTTCTGTCCTGACTGTACTTGTTGTTGCCAGGTCACTGTGGGGGGGTGTTCTGTCCTGACTGTACTTGTTGTTGCCAGGTCACTGTAGGGGTGTGTTCTGTCCTGACTGTACTTGTTGTTGTCAAGCCACTGTGGGGGTGAGTTCTGTCCTGACTGTACTTGTTGTTGCGGGTCACTGTAGGGGTGTGTTCTGTCCTGACTGTACTTGTTGTTGCGGGTCACTGTGGGGGTGTGTTCTGTCCTGACTGTACTTGTTGTTGCCAGGTCACTGTGGGGGTGTGTTCTGTCCTGACTGTACTTGTTGTTGCAAGGTCACTGTGGGGGTGTGTTCTGTCCTGACTGTACTTGTTGTTGCCAGGTCACTGTGGGGGTGTGTTCTGTCCTGACTGTACTTGTTGTTGCGGGTCACTGTAGGGGTGTGTTCTGTCCTGACTGTACTTGTTGTTGCCAGGCCAATGTGAGGTGTTTTCTGTCCTGACTGTACTTGTTGTTGCCAGGTCACTGTGAGGGTGTGTTCTGTCCTGACTGTACTTGTTGTTGCGGGTCACTGTAGGGGTGTGTTCTGTCCTGACTGTACTTGTTGTTGCGGGTCACTGTGGGGGTGTGTTCTGTCCTGACTGTACTTGTTGTTGCCAGGTCACTGTGGGGGTGTGTTCTGTCCTGACTGTACTTGTTGTTGCAAGGTCACTGTGGGGGTGTGTTCTGTCCTGACTGTACTTGTTGTTGCCAGGTCACTGTGGGGGTGTGTTCTGTCCTGACTGTACTTGTTGTTGCGGGTCACTGTAGGGGTGTGTTCTGTCCTGACTGTACTTGTTGTTGCCAGGCCAATGTGAGGTGTTTTCTGTCCTGACTGTACTTGTTGTTGCCAGGTCACTGTGAGGGTGTGTTCTGTCCTGACTGTACTTGTTGTTGCGGGTCACTGTAGGGGTGTGTTCTGTCCTGACTGTACTTGTTGTTGCGGGTCACTGTGGGGGTGTGTTCTGTCCTGACTGTACTTGTTGTTGCCAGGTCACTGTGAGGGTGTGTTCTGTCCTGACTGTACTTGTTGTTGCGGGTCACTGTGGGGGTGTGTTCTGTCCTGACTGTACTTGTTGTTGCCAGGTCACTGTGGGGGGTGTGTTCTGTCCTGACTACTTGTTGTTGCAAGGTCACTGTGGGGGTGTGTTCTGTCCTGACTGTACTTGTTGTTGCCAGGTCACTGTGGGGGTGTGTTCTGTCCTGACTGTACTTTTTGTTGCCAGGCCACTATGGGGATGTGGTATGGTCAAGGAAATGCCTGCGCCATCTGGACAAAGGAAATATGTAAGTGTACTGAACGTTCTTCAGGATAAAGCATAGTTGACCATTGCATTACCCAAAATGCTCTTATGCAAGGGGTGGAATTTATTAGCAGAAAGTTAGCAGAATTAGGTGTTGAGTGTAGGGGAACAACGTGAATGCACCGCACATCAAAGGGTAAATGTAATACTGCTAATAACAGCTATTTACAATAGGAATGTTTTGTTGACATTTGTGGGCACAACTTTGCGAAGACGGTCTGTGTATATACCGTCTTTTCCTTTTTCCTTTTGAAATTGGCGAATGAAAAGGGAAAAAGCAAACAATGTTCATTTTTCGTTTTCATATTTGATCTGTACAAAAACTTAATACAATCTACTATTCGTGGTATTTCTAATACAGGTTAGAAAAACAAAATAACGATAAAACATTTTTTCGTTTTCACTGCATCAGAACGAAAAACGAAATATGACTGCAGCGCCACTCGTTTTTTGTTTTTGCATTTAGGAAGTTTCGGCTGCCTTACCGCTTTAACTAGGTGGCAAAAGTTGGTGGCTTCAGCTGCCTTACCGTTTTAGCTAGGCGGGAAAAGTTGGCGGCTTCAGCTGCCTTACCGCTTTAGCTAGGCGGCAAAAATTGGCGGCTTCAGCTGCCTTACTGCTTTAGCTAGGCGGCAAAAGTTGGTGGCTTCAGCTGCCTTACCGCTTTAGCTAGGCGGCAAAAGTTGGTGGCTTCAGCTGCCTTACCGCTTTAGCTAGGCAGCAAAAGTTGGCGGCTTCAGCTGTCTTACCGCTTTAGCTAGGCGGCAAAAGTTGGCGGCTTCAGCTGCCTTACCGCTTTAGCTAGGCGGCAAAAGTTGGTGGCTTCAGCTGCCTTACCGCTTTAGCTAGGTGGCAAAAGTTGGCGGCTTCAGCTGCCTTACCGCTTTAGCTAGGCGGCAAAAGTTGGCGGCTTCAGCTGTCTTACCGCTTTAGCTAGGCGGCAAAAGTTGGCGGCTTCAGCTGCCTTACCGCTTTAGCTAGGTGGCAAAAGTTGGCGGCTTCAGCTGCCTTACCGCTTTAGCTAGGCAGCAAAAGTTGGCGGCTTCAGCTGCCTTACCGCTTTAGCTAGGCGGCAAAAGTTGGCGGCTTCAGCTGCCTTACCGCTTTAGCTAGGCGGCAAAAGTTGGCGGCTTCTGCTGCCTTGCTGCTTTAGCTAGGCGGCAATAGTTGGCGGCTTCAGCTGTCTTGCCGCTTTAGCTAGGTGGCAAAAGTTGGCGGCTTCAGCTGCCTTACCACTTTAGCTAGGCGGCAAAAGTTAGCGGCTTCAGCTGCCTTACCGCTTTAGCTAGGCAGCAAAAGTTGGCGGCTTCAGCTGCCTTACCGCTTTAGCTAGGTGGCAAAATTTGGCGGCTTCAGCTGCCTTACCGCTTTAGCTAGGCGGCAAAAGTTGGCAGCTTCAGCGGGACAATTTGGTCGCACTGGTGGCATTTTGAAAACAAATTTGCTGAAATTACATTGCCGACAAGGTGGTATTGTTATCGAAGCGACAAGTACGGACGAATATTGGTCGTTTCAGCGCCGTTATTTTATGAAAGGTTTTGACTATTAAATTTATTATACTGAACTATAATACGTTTTATGGATAAACACCATAACTTCAGATAATGAGTTTTTTATGTCCTCAGCTTTTTTCTGTCATCAACTAATGAGTTCTTTCTGTCACCAACTGATGAGCTCTTTCTGTCACCAACTAATGAGTTCTTTCTGTCACCAACTAATGAGTTCCTTCTGTCACCAACTAATGAGTTCTTTCTGTCACCAACTAATGAGTTCTTCCTGTCACCAACTGATGAGCTCTTTCTGTCACCAACTAATGAGTTCCTTCTGTCACCAACTAATGAGTTCTTTCTGTCACTAACTAATGAGTTCTTTCTGTCACCAACTAATGAGTCTTTCTATCCTCAGTTGATGAGTTCTTTCTGTCACCAAGTGGTGAATTATTTCTGTCATCAACTGATGAGTTCTTTCTGTCACCAACTAATGAGTTCTTTCTTTCACCAACTAATGAGTCCTTTCTGTCACCAACTAATGAGTTATTTCTGTCACAAACTCATGGATTCTTTCTGTCACCAAATAATGAGTTCTTTCTGTCACCAACTTATGAATTCTTTCTGTCACCAACTAACAGGTTCTTTCTGTCACCACCTAATGAGTTCTTTCTCTCACAAACTAATGAGTTCTTTCTGTCACCAAATAATGGATTCTTTCTGTCACCAACTAATGAGTTCTTCCTGTCACCAACTGATGAGCTCTTTCTGTCACCAACTAATGAGTTCCTTCTGTCACCAACTAATTAGTTCTTTCTGTCACTAACTAATGAGTTCTTTCTGTCACCAACTCATTAGTTGGTGACATAATGAATCCATTAGTTGGTGAAAGAAATATCTCATTGTTTGGTGACAAAAAGAACTCATCAGCATAGGATAGAAATGACTGTCACCAACCAATAAGTTCTTTCTGTCGCTAACTAATGGGTTCTTTCTGCTTTCTGTCACCAACCAATGAGTTCTTTCTGTCATCAACTAATGAGTTCTTTCTGTCACCAACCAACAAATTATTTCTGTCACCAACTCATGGATTCTTTCTGTCACCAACTGATGAGTTTTTTATGTCACCAGCTGATGAAATATTTCTGTCCTCATCTGATGAGTTCTTTCTGTCACCAACTCATGAGTTCTTTCTGTCACCAACTCATGAGTTCTTTCTGTCACCAACTCATGAGTTCCTTTCTGTCACCAACTCATGAGTGCTTTATGTCCTCAGCTGATGAGTTCTTTCTGTCACCAACTCGAGTTCTTTCTGTCACCAACTCATGAGTGCTTTATGTCCTCAGCTCATGAGTTCTTTCTGTCACCAACTCATGAGTTCTTTCTGTCACCAACTCATGAGTGCTTTATGTCCTCAGCTGATGAGTTCTTTCTGTCACCAACTCATGAGTTCTTTCTGTCACCAACTCATGAGTTCTTTCTGTCACCAACTCATGAGTTCTTTATGTCCTCAGCTGATGAGTTCTTTCTGTCACCAACTCATGAGTTCTTTCTGTCACCAACTCATGAGTTCTTTCTGTCACCAACTCGAGTTCTTTCTGTCACCAACTCATGAGTTCTTTCTGTCACCAACTCATGAGTTCTTACTGTCACCAACTCATAAGTGTTTTCTGTCCTCAGCTGATGAGTCGATTCTACGGTGAACAACTCAGCTGGATCCTGGTCAAGTTGAATGCCATGCACGAGTTCATGAACAGAAACTCTCAGTTCAGTTCTCCTATCCCCATGGAAAGGTATTGATAGGGGTGACTAATGGGCATAAGTTTACTGTGATAGTTCAGTGCACTATTAATGATAACTAGTGATAGTTCAGTGCACTATTAATGATGCTATTATCACATCAGTTATTATTGTGCATCAATAGTTCAGTGTATATGTGCTTAGTATTGTGATCATGCAAGAGATAAGTTGTCCAAGAGGTTCTGCCACATACTTCCTGCATATTGGTATTTTAGAATACAGTGCAACACGCTTATATTGAACACTGATACAATGAATTGACAGATATAACTAAACAATTTCTTAAGTGCGGGTTTTTTCCCTATCCTCCATTATAAGCGTTATAAGCCATATTACGAACACAGTTATAACGAATTCACAGTTATTACAAACACCTTTTCCTGAAAAAATGTTGCAGTATAACAAATTTCTGTCCAACTGAAAAACGCCCGGTTATTCGCAAATACTACCCGCCCGTGACCTGGAAGCCATGCCATGGACGCGCAGAGCGCCAGTGCCAAAGTAAATGAGGGAAATCATTCGTAACAGGGCTACGCAGTCAGTCGATGCTGCAGCACACTGCGACTGGCTTGAGGATTTCCTGTTGTCTGGTGCCCTAGCCAACAGCAGACAAAAGTCAATGGAGGACATCTTCAAAGCAGATTAACTGATGTCATTCTGTTTGTATTGTACAAGAAGTAGTAGTTACCGTGGCTCCGTCCTGCCACAGTTCGTGTTTTAGTATGCTTGGGCGCGACGTGCTCGCCATGTGTTTACGTCATACAGTATTTTGTTAGTTTTTCACAGACGGTGGACTGCGATCTTATACTATAACTACACTTAATAGTAACATTTGTAACTGTTTGATGTGTCATCTAAATATATGTTACATAACAAAATATCTTTGCATTTGATAGATACCTGGTGAATAGTTTAAAAGAGCTGGGTGGATTTTGCGTTGTCTGGCTGTCCAAAATCATGGGCAGAGACCAAAGATGATGGATTCTCCTTTCGGTGTATGGGGTGTTTGAGGGTGGAATGTCTGATGAAGGAGGTGTGTAAGTTGACGGATATAGTGAAGGAGATGGAGGTGAGACTCAACATAGAAATAGATGGAGCAGAGAGGGATGACGCGGAGAGAGTTGAGAATTCTACAACACAGAAGGAGCTGAGTTGTGACACAGAGACTGAAGAAAGGAGACTGAGAGGAGGGAAGGTGACCGGTGTGAAGGAACAAGAAATTGAGAAGACAGAGGGACGGAGGAAAAGTGTTCGGCAGAGGAAAAGAAAACGGGTCAGTGGGGATAGATCAACAGGTAGTCAGACTGTAGAGAACGAGGGGAGACGCGACAGCGATACAGGTGGTGAAGAGGTAGATACCAGAGAGGCAGTTAGTAAGACTGTGAGACAGAAGACTGATGGAAGAAGACAGAGTGTTCAGCAAAAAACAGAAAACATGACAGGCGTGAAGGTGACAGGGGAAAAAGTGACCGTAATGAAGAAGGTAGCCGGGGAAAAGGGACGGGAGAGGAGAGAAGAAAATGTGATGGGAGGAAAGATGAAGGGACGAAAGGAAGTGAGAGTAAATGTGCTAGAAGAGAAGATGACAGGAGGAAAGGGGACAAGAGAAAACGCGACAGGAAAGAAGAGAATGGAAGAGAATGTGACAGGAGAGAAGATGGCAAGAGGAAAAGACAACAACGAGACATATACAAACAGGAGGAGCTACTCCGAGGCAGTGATTGATGGGGCTAGGAGAAAAGAGAGAATGTTTATGGGCGATTCAATTCTGAGAAAAACAGACAAGACTATATGCGAGGGGAAGGACGTTGTTGTATGTCTACCGGGGGCTAGAATAGAGCATGTGACTGAAAGGGTAGAGAAGGTATTGGGGCATGGCAAGGAGGGTCTATACTAGTACACGTTGGGACAAACAATGCAGACAAGGAGGGAACAACTGGGATAGTTCAGAAGTACAGACATCTAGTAAGGAAGCTAAAGAAGACAAGATTGGAACAGGTTGTTCTCTCAGGAATTTTGCCAGTAATGGGAGGAAGGGGGGCATCATACAGAAACTGTAAGAGGATGGCGATCAACGCACTAGTTGAGCAGATGTGTGAAGAAGAGGGCGTGGGATTCATAGATTTATGGGGGTACTTTGTTGGGAGAGAAGATATGTACATGAGAGATGGCCTCCATCTAAGTGGAAAGGGGGCAGCAGTATTCTCAGAGAATCTGCTGAGATCTGTTGACAGTGGGACAGGTTGCATCTATTTAAACTAAATTCGCAGGGGGGACTCGCAGAGAAGCCTGAAACTGGAGGCATAGATAAAGACAGCAAAAATAATTCAGCAAAGAACAGTCTGGAAAACTGTTCTGAAGCTGGATATAAATGTGTTTGTTTAAATGCAAGGAGTATAGTAAACAAAAGAAATGAACTAAACATTATGGTAGAAGATATTGACCCTCACATAATAGGTATAACCGAATCATGGGCAACCACCGATGTATCAGATGCTGAATTGGGACTGACAGGATATGTAATGTTTAGGAAAGATAGAATAGGAAGAAGGGGAGGTGGAGTTATTTTATATATTAAAGAATCTATCCAGGCTTATGAAATAAAATTAGACAGCAGATTGCGAAGAAGCTGTTTGGTGTAACATAGTTACAGGAAAGTCAACGTTAATGGTTGGATTAGTTTATCAAAGTCCAAACATAAGCATAGAAGAGAATGAAAAAATACAAAACGCTATAAGGGAAGTGAGCAAACGGGACTGTGTTATTATGGGGGATTTCAACCATGGGCATATAAAATGGAAATCTCTACAGAGTATGGGTAGTGAGGACCACAAGTTTTTAGTTTTAGTACAAGATAGTTTCCTTTCTCAACATGTGCTAGAACCAACCAGGGGAGAGAATGTGTTAGACATAGTTTTGTCCTCACAGAATGAATTAGTTGATAATGTCAGGGTATGTGAGCCACTAGGGAATAGTGATCACAACCAGATACATTTTACCATCAAAGTAAAATCAGAAAGGAATAGTAAAAAAGCAGTACAGGAGAAATTTCCACAAAGGAAAATATAAGGACATAAGGAAATATTTAGCAAAGATAGACTGGAATAACACACTGAAGAATAAGACAGCAACAGAATGCTGGAATATCTTAACGAGTGAAATTGAATGCATCATCGTCAAATTTGTTCCCTTAAAAAACACGGGAAACGGTCCAAAAAGAAACACTTATCGAAAGAAGCCATTATAAAAATTAAGTATAAACAAATGATGTGGAAGTCATATAGACGTACTGGAAATGACGAAGACTACAACATTTATAAAGAAGCACTAAACCAAGCTACAGCTTAAATTAGAAATTCAAAGAGAAGCTATGAACATAAATTAGCTTGTAATATAAAACATGACAGCAAGAGTTTTTATGCATATGTTCGAAGCAAACAGAAAGTTCAGGATAAGCTCGGTCCTCTAGAAGATAGTGCTGGAAATATAATATCAGAAGGATTCTTAATGGTAGAAGACCTGAAATGAGTATTTTAGTTCAGTGTTTACCAGAGAAGACACTAGTTCACTGCCAGTACCAGAGGCTAAGTTCAAGGGGGCAAAATCAGACTATTTAAGACAGTTAATTGTAACCCCAGAAATGGTAGCTAAGAAAATCAGGGCTATGAAGGATAATAAATCACCCAAACTACTATTGGAAATTGTAGAACAAATTAGCATACCGCTTGCAACAGTTTTCAACTTGTTATTAGAATGGAAAGAAGCAAACATTATACCGTTATTCAAAAAAGGTTCGAGAAACAAGTCAGAGAACTATAGACCAGTGAGTTTAACATCAGTGATTTGCAAATTATTAGAAAGACTAATTAAAGATCACATGGTGGATTTTCTTGTTAAACATAACTTGATAAACCCATCTCAACATGGGTTTCTAAAAGCGAGGTCATGCTTAACAAATATGTTATGTTTTTTGGAAGATATCACTAAGTGGGTAGATGATGGATCACCAGTAGATATCATCTACTTAGATTTTCAAAAAGCTTTCGACAAAGTGCCACATCAGAGATTACTGCTTAAACTAAAGGCCCATGGCATAGGAAATGATATAATTAACTGGATAGAAAAATGGCTGATTGACAGAAGACAGCGGGTAGTTGTTGATGGGGAGGCTTCAAACTGGAAATCAGTTTTGAGTGGGGTTCCACAGGGATCAGTACTGGGACCTATATTATTCTTAATATATATAAACGATTTGGACGATGATATAGCTAGCAAGGTGTTGAAATTTGCAGATGATACAAAAGTGTTTAGAAGGATTAAAAGTGATGGAGATAGACAGCATTTACAAGATGATCTTGACAGGTTGATCAAATGGTCTGAAAAGTGGCAAATGTTGTTCAATTTTGGGAAATGTAAATGTCTTCACACAGGACATGGGAACTAATATGTAGAATATACAATGGGGGGAACTGTACTAAATACTACTGTAAAAGAAAAAGACTTAGGGCTGACAATTAGTGCTGACATGAAGGTTTCAGAGCAGTGTGGAATTGCAGCTTCAAAAGGAAATCAAATCCTTGGATTGATTAGGCGAAATATAGCATATAAAGAAAAAGAACTAATAATACCGCTGTACAAAACAATAGTTAGGCCTCATTTAGAATATTGTATACAAGCGTGGAGGCCATACCGCAAGAAGGACATAGATATGCTAGAAAGAGTACAGAGGAGAGCGACTAAAATGATACCAAAACTGAGGGATCTTAGTTATGAAAAACGCCTAAAAGAATGTGGTTTAACAACACTAGAGACCAGGAGATTGAGAGGAGATCAGATAGAAGTGTTTAAAATATTGAATGGTTATGAAAATATTGATAGAAATATGTTTTTTTCAGTTAAGAAAGATAGAAAGACTAGAGGACATGAAGTTACATTAGTAAAGGAACAATGTAGATTAGACGTAAGAAAGTTTTCATTTTCACAAAGGACTGTGAATGTATGGAACAGATTTTCTGATGATTGTGTGGGTGCTAGTAGTGTGAATATGTTTAAAAATAAAATCGACACATACCTCAGAAGGGCTGGATATGTGTAGATAAAAGGGTTGGACTCTCGATAAGCCAAAGGGCTTCCTTGTCCACCTGCCATCTAGAGTTAATTCTCTGGATGGCAATCTTGTTAAATCTTGTTAAAACTGTCACATACAACACTGCCACCTAGCGGGTAAACGTGTAGACGCATATAATGATTTCACTGATATAATGAACTCGTTAGCTACCCACAAAGTAGTTCGTTATAAGCGTGTTGCATTGTCTCTTATTTGCTGTGTAAGTATGTGCTAAATGCATTGATTAGGGTCTGTGATGATTCGACGTCTTTCGCTGTGTTTTGTAGCGTCCATGGTTTGCACCACCAGAGGGCCGGCGGTTACCGGGGCGACACCCTCGCTGACGAACAAGTCAGACGAAAGTATCAAGGTAAGTCTTGTCAGATGCAAGAGGCTAATATTTGATTCAGTAGACCTATTTATTGCTCCACCTTAGCCCATGTAGTTTATTTATATTTACTGATGGCAAGTGTGGATAGGCACAGGATAATGCTATGTCATTAAAGTTGGTCTTAGGGGAAGGAAAGTTACCATCAACACAGACACATTCACAATTGTCTCGTAAATTCATGTGAGGATTCCGGTTGCGAGAGTCACTTCAGTTGGTGTTGTGTCCAACATTAAATAAGACAGTAATACATTAAATAAGCTAATAGTTTCATCAAAATTACATAAAACTAATTTCACAACTGAATGAACTTGAATTGGGATGAGCAAAACACTGGTTAAGCGAGGTTTCCGTGTTTTTGTAGCGGAGGCAGACAACCAAGAGAGTCAGTCTCTGAAGCAGCTGCATGTGCTGGTGGCGCGGATGTGTGAGTCTCTCGCCCTCTGGAAGATCCTCTGTGACCATCAGTTTCACGTCATTTGTGCTGCACTCAGCGCGGTTGGTGACTTTATCTCAATTCATTTTAACATTATTAGGCGTAATCTACTGAAATTTTTACAGCTTCATTATTTTATTTCTGTATTTAAATATAATTTATTTGTACCACTTATACATTGGTTTTGCTATGCTGTGCTGTGTACTTATACATTGGTTTTGTTATGCTGTGCTGTGTACTTATACATTGGTTTTGTTATGCTGTGCTGTGTACTTATACATTGGTTTTGTTATGCTGTGCTGTGTACTTATACATTGGTTTTGCTATGCTGTGCTGTGTACTTATACATTGGTTTTGTTATGCTGTGCTGTGTACTTATACATTGGTTTTGTTATGCTGTGCTGTGTACTTATACATTGGTTTTGTTATGCTGTGCTGTGTACTTATACATTGGTTTTGTTATGCTGTGCTGTGTACTTACTTATACATTGGTTTTGTTATGCTGTGCTGTGTACTTATACATTGGTTTTGTTATGCTGTGTTGTGTACTTACTTATACATTGGTTTTGTTATGCTGTGCTGTGTACTTTTATGTATATGATGCTAATTGTGCTATATAAATTTATATTTATATATATGGTATAAATCAGCTTTGTTTACTGTACTGCTGGAAATAACATTGAAGATTTGCATTAAGATTTGTGCATAACAGAAGCAGAACCACAAAATATACACATAAGTCATCTTGACAACTACAAAATTTATATACTAAACTCACAGTAATCTCATTTTGAGATGGTCATGATAGAGGGGTGATCTTTACAATGGTCACGATACAGGGGTGTTGTTGCAATGGTCACGATACAGGGGTGTTGTTACGATGGTCATGATACAGGGGGTGTTGCTAAGATGATCCTGAAACAGGGGTGTTGTTACTATGGTCAAAATACGGGGGTGTTGTTACTATGGTCACGATACGGGGTGTTGATACTATGGTCACAATACGGGGTGTTGTTACGGTGGAATACATTGTAATTGTAGAAACATGAATTGTCTTGGTTATAAAATAAACTTTCAGTTTCCATGAGTGAAATCTTCTTCATGTTGTGGTAAAACGCTAAATAAATATTTTGAGTTTCTGTTTTGAAACATTAGATACTTTATCTTTTGTGATATAATACAATAAACATTAATAAATGAAGTATTTACGCATTGGTCTTATTCTCTCCATTGTAGGATCAGCAGAACACATTGCGCGGGATGACATTCCGTAACTTTGTCATCATGGGACGCGAGGTAAGCAACTCTTGTCTTCAGTTAATTGTCGACTTAGATTTGCTGGTCTTAGGTTCTGCCTTGGAGACAGCACTGTCATTAAAGAGCAAGATAAAAACATGACCTTTATGGAATTCTTAAACGGTAGTCCATCGTTACTCCTCACGTACAGTTTTGTTACAGAAAGTAACAAGTTTCAACATAATTAACCTATCCATCACGTCACCTGTAACCTAGCAAAACCTCCGTCAAGCCATCTGAAAACATGTGGCGTGCTCGGACATTCCATTGTATATTTTGTTGAAATTCTGGTCACAGACGTGTTTCTTTATGACAAACGCATGAGGAAGTTTTTAAAGTGACAACTGTATGCAGGAATGTTTGATTGATGAGATATCATGCAGCAATAGTAATGTAATTCACATAGTAACCATTATCAACATTGTTGGCATAGGTAGACGGAGGTCACGCACAAATATTCGATTGTGACTTAGGCAAACTGCGACGTACTGAATACATTAATTACACAGAGGTATACCACGCAGACATGATACCATTCCAGTGATTTAGTAATATTTGTTGAAATATCTACAAGTTTGGTTGTAACATAGCGTAACTTGTGACATTTTGTGACATTGTGTAACTTGTAACACTGTGACACTGTGATATTGTGTGACTTTGTGAGGCTTTTGACTTTGTGTGACTTGTGACAATTTGAAACTTGTGAAATTGTATAACTTGTGTCATTGTATGACTTGTGACATTGTATGGTTTGTGACATTGTGTGACTTATGGCCATGTGATATGTGACATTATGTGACTTGTGACATTGTGTGACTTGTAACAATGTTTGATTTGTTAATTTTTGTGACATTCTGTGACATGAGACATTCTGTGACACATGTGACTTGTGACATTGTGTGACTTGTGACATTGTTACAGGTCAGTCGGGTGCTCATCCACAGTCTCATCAAAATGTACCTGGATGACAACGCAGCGACGGACGCCATCAGCCACCGCCTGCGAGAGGTCTGTCCTACGCTCTACAGCCCAGAGGACGCCATCTGCTCCAAGGTAGGGATACACAGACTCCCTTCTTCATCTTCTTCTTCTACTTCTTCTCGTTCTTCTTCTCATTCTTCTTCTCCTTTTTCTTCTTCTCCTTCTCCTTCTTCTCCGTCTCCTCCTCCTTCTTCTCCTCCTCCTCCTTCTCCTTCTTCTTCTTTTCTTTCTTAAAAATAAAGGTAAGTTCTTTTATAGCACAGTATTCAGTTCTCAGGACTGCTCAAAGCGCTTTACACTTTACTCCCCGGCAGACCTGTTCAATCAAACACCATCTTGACTTCTCTGGGAAGCATTCAGCCATGCTGCAATTAATGCTCGAAGACTATTCGTACACAAATATCCACCACTGTCTATAGCCAGGTACTCATTCATACAGCTGAATGAACTGAAATATTGTAGAATAAACAAACTTGCTCAAGGTTCGACACTGCTGCACAGGAATCGAACCCATGTTCCCTCAGTCGAGACCCGGAGCTCTTTCCGCTGCGCTCTTCTGCTTCTCCTCCTACTTCTTCTTCATCTTCTTCTTCTCCTTCTTCTCCTCCTTCATCTTCTTCTCCTTCTTATCCTTCTCCTACTTCTTCCCCTTCTTCTCCTTCTTCTTCTTCTTGTCTTCCTTCTTCTTCTCCTTCTTCTCTTCCTTCTTCTTCTTCTCCATCTTCTCCTTCTTCTTCTCCTTCTTCTTCTCCTTATTCTTCTCCTTCGTCTTCTCCTTCTTCTTCCCCTTCTTCTCTTCCTTCTTCTCCTGCTTCTTCTCCTTCTTCTCCTTCTTCTTCTTCTCCGTCTTCTTATTCTCCTTCTTCTCCGTCTTATTCTTCTCCTCCTTCTCATTCTTCTCCTTCTTCTTCTGTCAGCTTTGGTGTTGAGCACCTGTCAGCTCTGGTGTTGAGCATCTGTCAGCTCCGGTGTGGAGCACCTGTTCCAGCTGAGCTTTAAGAGAGGACACTGGTGCTTTCAGGGCAATGAGAAGATGCAGATTGCCAGGACTGCCCAGCAGCCCGCTGACCGCAACAAGGCCTTGCAGGAAGCTCTACAGGTCAGTTCTAGTAGCCAGTGGTTAGTGTTGTGGTCAAAGTAGGTCATTCAACAGTCAGGAGGATACTTTGTCTGTTGTCAGTCAACGTAGTTAAAAATACTTAATTTGAAATGCGAAAGCAAAACGTTTTAGTAACTGCAAGTTCTATTTGTTTTATAGCTGTATTTTTAGGAATATGAGTCACTGCAGTTACAGTTTACGTAAATATTTTCAAACTTGTAAGCGTGAATACAATTTTATTGTAACATACTTTTCTTGCTGTATCCAGAGTTGTGCATTTTTAGTCCTTTGGCCGAAGGTCCAAGGGACTATTGCCATCACTCTTCGTCTGCTGTCCGCTGTCCGCCGTTAGCTGCCGTATCTCAGAAACCGTTCAGCAACTTTTTATCTAATTTTGCATAGACATATCTTAGGGCATTGCCACTATGCACGAGAAATCTGTATTTGATTGAATCATTTTAAGGGCTCCCTAGGGCCTCCAAGGACCCCAAAACTGGTGAAAATGTAACATTTTGCTTATTTTTTCAAAAACTGTTCAGCAACTTTTTATCTAATTTTATATAGATGTATCTTAGGGTGCTGCCACTATATACAAGAAATCTGTATTTTATTGAATCATTCTAAGGGCACCTAAGGGGCCCCCAAAGTGCAAAATTTTTACATTATTTAGTGATGTGGTTTTGAGAAGGGCCCTTGAGACCACCCCCAACAGTAGATGTAGTGTATTGTGCCACAAAGTCAACAGCTGAGACTAATCTCTACAGCCTAGTCCATTGAGATCTTGACTAATCTTTCATTGGTCACAGCACCCAGGCAGAGTAGACACACTTGATCCCTGTTAGACTGAACAGTTGCCTAACACTTTTAAACTGTATCTTCAAAACTATTGTTTTTCTATAATTGCAAGTTGTGTTTATTTTTATGTTCATTTAATTGTTATAAAATGGTGTGACTGAGGTGTCTATTGGTTAAAGATGTATTGTCTGTAGAAACCTGTAGGTGACAAACATAGAAAATTTATATTCTGTCACCTGTAGGTGACAAACATAGAAAATTAATATTCTGTCACCTGTAGGTAACAAACATAGAAAATTAATATTCTGGACAACTATAAAGTGAAATATCCTACACTTTATTGATATCAAATGCATTCTACTGCTCTGTTTACGCTTGCCATGCCTTGTGTAGACATGGTACTGTGTATCAATTGTATCAATATAGACTAATAATTACAGATTCACAATATAGTTGACACCTGAAACAACCAAATGTCAACCATTAGAAGAGTTGACATAGTTCCGCTATACACAAGCAAGAAATCTGTATTTGATTGAATCATTCTAGTGTCATCAGCATATAGTAGAACATACATTTTCTACATCATCATCACTAAGGTTGTTGTAAATTTCACCAGCTGCCATGTCAAGTCCGTTATAATTGTGACTAACAATGTTCAACATTATTCAGGTAAATAGCAAATAACAAAGGACACAAGTTTTCTCCTTGCCATACCTCTACACATGAGAAGAAGGCTGACACAGCCTGGCCCTGATTTATACATGATTTAGCATTTTTGTATATGTTGTATACAACTTTCAACACATTACCATTAATACCGCATTAAATTATCTTAGACCACAGTGAGGACCGGTCTACTAAATCAAATGCTTTCTTATAATCGATGAAGGCACAATAAAGGCTTTTGCGTTGAGACAAATACAATTCAACCAATACCCCTATCTGAACACTGCCTGTTCTTCACCTATTACCATCGCTTTGTTTAGGTATGTAGTCAGTCTGGTGTTCTGAACAATCACTAAGGATTAATGAACACTTGTGCAGAATGTCACCCACTTGGCAGGTTTAATTGATCTATTCAGCAATGAGGACACTGCTTAGGCCTCACTCTGGACACTGTCACTCACAGTGTTATGTATTGTCTTAGTTGGTGCATTGAGCTAATCTACTTGACCATGAATCAGTGGTGGCTTTGGTTGTGTATTACACCCAGTTGTGGAGCTAAGATTCTCTGCCTGCTATTGTTTGATGGAAACTTTGACTAATCTGTAATTGGTCACTGGCAATAGCTTGTGTCAACAGACATAATTAAGCCACTAGACCCCTGTTAAACTGGACAATTGCCTGTAGGTTTTAAACTGTGTCAAACAGTGAGTCTACCTTTTGCTCTCAAATAATCTGTCCTCTTAGTTTTACACATAAAGGCATAATCTGGCATAACTTGGTAAGTCTTTGTAGCAGCACATTTGTACTTCCAGTGTATCATTGCAACGTAACATACATATTACATACTGTATGGCCACATTTGAATGTTGTGCATGTAATATTTCCATGCAGTCCATTTGCATATATAATGTAAAACTTCAACAGCCGTTTTCTTTATTTTCACTTTTTGATCCCTACCATGTTCAATGCTCCATAACTTTGCCAATTTTTGTAGCAGTCATAATTTTTGAAGCCGTGTAAAGCACCCTACCCAACCTTTACAAGAATGTAAGAAAACAATGTTACAATTTTTCCAACTTATCACTCATTTGTTCAGCCGGGGTCACATATCGACGTATTAGTCCAAAGGACTTCAGGGCCTCTTGGCCCATTTTTTATTGTGTGACTTTGTCTAGTTGTTCAAAAAATGTAACTTTGTCTATTAGTGGTTCATGGATGGTGTGACTTTTTGTTGTAGTAGTTCAATAATGATGTGAGTTCTTATGTAGTTGTTCAAGGGTGTTGTGACTTTGTCTAGTAGATGTTTCAGTACATTTGTTGTATGTTTGTTCAAGGATGTTGTGACTTTGTCTTGTGGTTTTTCAATGATAATATGACTGTCTTGTAGTTGTTCAATGACATTTTGATTTTGTCATGAAATTATTCGTGATCATTGTGAATTTGTCATGTAGTGGTTCATGGTCACTGTGACTTTGTCATGTAGTGGTTCATGGTCACTGTGACTTTGTCTTGTAGTTGTTCATGGTCACTGTGACTTTGTCATGTAGTGGTTCATGGTCACTGTGACTTTGTCTTGTAGTTGTTCATGGATCTTGCGACTTTGTCAAGTAGTTGTTCATGGTCATTGTGACTTTGTAGGTGTTTATGACCATTGTGACTTTGTTTTATAGTTGTTCATGGTCATTGTGACTTTGTTTTGTAGTTGTTCATGATCATTGTGACTTTGTTTTGTAGTTGTTCATGGTCATTGTGACTTTGTTTTGTAGTTGTTCATGGTCATTGTTGTAATTGTTCATGGTCATTGTGATTCTGTCATGTAGTTGTTCAAGGATGTTGTGACTTTGTCAAAAAGACCAAAAGACATCAGTTGGCACAGAAAATACAGTTATCTTCAGAATCAGGTTCAATATAAGAAGAAACAGGCCAAATCAGACTTCATTGCTAACAAGGCTGATGAATTCAAACAACAACCAAAGAAATTATTGCAAATGCTGAAAAGCCTCGGAACTTTGTCTCAGCGTAAAACTAAGCCAGGGAGTATAGGACTCGATATCAATAACAACATTTGTTTTGATAAGTCAATGGTATCTGAGCATTTTAACAATTATTTGACTATTGTAGCCTCAACACCAACACTGGTTGGCAGACTTCCATATATGAAGGGCAACACATCCAAGACTTCTACAGGTCACTGGGTGTCACCAGTAATAGTTTCTGTTTTAGTAAAGTCAACAAGAACATAGTACTAAGTATTCTTAGCAAACTAAATTCAAACAAGGCAACTGGTCTGGATCTATTGTCACCCAGATTTATTAAGGATGGTGCCAAGCTCATTGCGTCTCCTTTGACACATATTTAAAATTTATCTTTGTCCACCGGCAAAATTCAAGAAGATCTTAAATTAGCAATGGTGATGCCCATTGGCAAAAAGAATAGTCAGATGGAAGCCAGTGATTACAGGCCGATCTCGATTCTAAATATGATCTCAAAATTATTTGAGAGGATCGTCTATCAACAGCTGGACTAGTATCTCCAAGCACATTAGCTCCTATATGAGCAACATCGGCTCCTATATGAGCAACATCGGCTCCTATATCAGCAACATCGGCTCCTATATCAGCAACATCGGCTCCTATATCAGCAACATCAGCTCCTACGTGAGCATCAGTCTCATTCTAGATCCTTCTATTCTACCGAAACATGTTTAATACATCTCACAGACTTCTTAAAACTGGAGTAAGATAAATGTAATTCTATAGATATGGTACTTTTTGACCTTCAATCAGTTGAAATTGGTGGTACCTTATCGAAATTGGTAGTACCTTATCGAAACCGATAACTGTCACATGTGGTGTACCTCAAGGGTTAATTCTCGGACCCTTACTGTTTCTAATGTATATTAATGATATTTCATCAGCTGTTTGCTTCAAACTTCTTTTGTACGCTGATGATTTGGCTGTGATAGTTTCGGGTAAGAACACCCAACACATCCAAGAAAGTCTCTCTTTGGAGCTTTGAGGCAGCCAGAGAATGGCTGATAAATAACAAACTGTCCCTCCATCTAGGCAAAACTGAATCATCCTTTTTGGATTGAAACGTAAACACCACTCATGTAATTCCATTCAGGTGAAATGTGCTGGCAACACATTGACATGTCAGACACATGTTAAATACCTTTATTGTTAATTACCTAGGTGTAGAGTTAGATCAGTCACTAACTGGAGAAGGAGTGGCTGAGAAGATAATTTGTAAATCAAATGCTAAGTTAAAATTCTTGTACAGGCAAACAAGAAATGTCAACATGAAAACAAAAACACTTCTTACCTCTGCCTTAATACAATGTCACTTTGACTATGCCTGTTCATCATGGTTCTCGGGTTTAATATAAAACTAGACTACAGTGTATCCAGAACAAGGTAATCCGTTTCTTTCTTAATGCACCAGCCAGAACCCACATTGGATCAACGGAGTTTAAACAGGTCAATATGTTACGAGTGGATCTACGGGTTAAGCAACTAAAATTGAACCTTGTCTATAATATTGTCAATGACAGAGCACCAATTTATTTGTCCGATTCTTTCAACGTAACACGCAAGCAGCACGGTATAAATACAAGATTTAGTACCTTGTCTCTTCATGTGCCGTTTGTTAAATCTTTCGGTCAAACTTCTTTTTATTACACAGGTATACAGGCATGGAATGAATTGCCATATAACATACAAGGTGCTATGAACAAGAACCAAGTTAAATATTTAGTGAAACAGATTTTGTTCAATTACCTTAATGATCAGGAAGCCAGCTCAGTTGTTTATTTTTAATTCATCTTATTTTGAGGGACATGTATTTTATTTTTTATTTTTTATTGATTACGCATCTTTTGTTAAAAGTGTTTAATTTAAAAACTGGTATTATGTATTTGTAATACATGAGTCGGTTTTTCAAATGACTTAATAGTGCTTATAATCAGGAGGTAACCTCCCTCCCTTCTTAATATTACAATTATCAATGTCTTTTGACATCTGAACAGTAACTAGTATTTATTTATTATTGTTGTTTTAGTCTTGTCATTTTGTCATATTCTATTAATATATGTCTCATGTATTTGTCTGTGTCTGTCCAAGGACCACAATGGAAACAAGTGCTTGCACTTTGTTCTGTCATCCTTTATATGTGTCTGTGTCTGTCCAACGACCACAATGGAAACAAGTGCTTGCACTTTGTTGTGTCATCCTTTATATGTGTCTGTGTCTGTCCAAGGACCACAATGGAAACAAGTGCTTGCACTTTGTTGTGTCATCCTTTATATGTGTCTGTGTCTGTCCAAGGACCACAATGGAAACAAGTGCTTGCACTTTGTTGTGTCATCCTCTATATGTGTCTGTCCAAGGACCACAATGGAAACAAGTGCTTGCACTTTGTTGTGTCATCCTCTATATGTGTCTGTCCAAGGACCACAATGGAAACAAGTGCTTGCACTTTGTTGTGTCATCCTCTATATGTGTCTGTGTCTGTCCAAGGACCACAATGGAAACAAGTGCTTGCACTTTGTTGTGTCATCCTTTATATGTGTCTGTGTCTGTCCAAGGACCACAATGGAAACAAGTGCTTGCACTTTGTTGTGTCATTCTTTATATTTGTCTGTGTCTGTCCAAGGACCACAATGGAAACAAGTGTTTGCACTTTGTTGTGTCATCCTCTATATGTGTCTGTCCAAGGACCACAATGGAAACAAGTGCTTGCACTTTGTTGTGTCATCCTCTATATGTGTCTGTCCAAGGACCACAATGGAAACAAGTGCTTGCACTTTGTTGTGTCATCCTCTATATGTGTCTGTGTCTGTCCAAGGACCACAATGGAAACAAGTGCTTGCACTTTGTTGTGTCATCCTTTATATGTGTCTGTGTCTGTCCAAGGACCACAATGGAAACAAGTGCTTGCACTTTGTTGTGTCATCCTTTCTATGTGTCTGTCCAAGGACCACAATGGAAACAAGTGCTTGCACTTTGTTGTGTCATCCTTTATATTTAATGTGCCCTGTATTTATATTTTATGTATGTACACTTTATATTGAATAAATCAATCAATAGTTGTTCATGGTCATTGTGACTTTGTGTTGTAGTTGTTCATAGTTGTTGTGACTTTGTAGTTGTTCATGGTCACTGTGACTCGGTAGGTATAGTTGTTCATGGTCATTGTGACTTTGTTTTTTAGTTGTTCATGGGCATTGTGACTTTCTCTTGTAATTATTCATCTTCATTGTGACTTTGTTTTGTAGTTGTTCATAGTCATTGTGATTTTGTCTTGTAGTTGTTCAAAGACGTTGCAGCTGAGCTAGACCTGCCGACTGTGTGTAACCAGTTCGCGGCGGTTGGCTTCTACTCTGGCATCGTGGAATTGACATTGACTGCATCAAAGAAGAGAGACCCACAGTGTTGGGGCCTGCACTTCTACAAGAATGGGGAGCCACCCTCTGACTCCCAGGGCCTCATTGCCTACAGCAACAGGTGAACTAACCTTAACCCTCTGACTCCCAGGGCCTCATTGCCTACAGCAATAGGTGAACTAACCTTAACCCTCTCACACTCAGGGCATCATTGTCTACAGCAACAGGTGAAGTAACCTTAACCCTCTCACTCCCAGGGCCTCATTGTCTGCAGCAACAGGTGAAGTAATCTTAACCCTCTCACTCTCAGTGCCTCATTGCCTACAGCAACAGGTGAACTAACCTTAACCCTCCGACTCACAGGGCCTCATTGCCTACAGCAACAGGTGAACTAACCTTAACCCTCTCATTCCCAGGGCCTCATTGCGTACAGCAACAGGGCCCGTATGCATGAACATGGACTACCGTAGGCTCCGCCTAAGCTCTAAGCTCGGCCTAACTAGTCTATAGCTCAGTGAGTGATTTAGTCGCGATGCATGAATTGGTCGCAGCGCGAAGATAGCCTCAGCCTATTAAATCTACAGACTACGGTCCAAAGAGTCTAAAAAAGGAGTGGTTACTGCCTCGATGCGGGGATTTCCCAGGAATTGCATCGCACTGCGCACGCGCGGGTGACGAGCAGGGTCAAAGTGTTCGATCACAGCGTGATCATTGTTTATATTTACGTCAGACAGCATGGACATCCCCGAAGGAGAAACGCGCGCTGGGAAGAAGCGAAAACCGAACTTCAGAGAGGATGAGATTCTGTGCTTAGTAGAAGGAATCGCGCATGATAAGTTTGTAATCATGAATAAATTACAAACTTCTATCACTAAAAAAAAAAGCGAGAAGCATGGCGCGAGATCACAAAGAAAGTGAATGCCTTAGGCGTGGCATTACGCACGGAAGAGGACATTAAAAAGAAATGGAAAGACTTGAAATCGACTGTATTGAATAGCGTGCGGGATCAGAAAAAGACGGGAGGCGGACCACCAAGCGTACTGCCTCCGTACGCAGATATCATCAAGGATATCATTGGAGAGAAAACTGACATGGCCACAGGCATTGATGGTAAGTTGTTATTTCGTGTCCAGCCAAATTTAAGATTATTTATTATATGTTAAGTGTTGTGCTTTCAAGTTTCACCATGTTACATACAGTTGTTATTGACTGTGTTGGCTGCTGTCAAAAAGAATTAAGGAAATGTAACGTAATAGGACATTAAATGGCAGGGAAAAAATCTCAATTTTAAATCAGTGTATATCTAAGATAATTTATTTAAATATATTCCTGTACAATATTGGTCTTAATCAACAACACTAAAGTCAAAATAACGTCAATCCATAATTTTGATAAAGAAGACATTAATCATAATGGGAAGTATGAAAGACTTTGTATGTAATATGTATGCATGTGTATTCATAGCCGAAACTGTTAATTTACTTCCACGGTGGTATTTGTGTGATTTTTGCCATAAAACCCAAACTTATAATTTATTTCCGCTACCATATATATATACATATAGGGAAATGAAAATCTAACACAAAAAACACAATACTATCATGAGACCCTACTAACCGCACTTATCACAATAATACTCACAAAACTCATAATGTTCAATGTTTCAGTGGAAGGTACAGACAGTTGTGTGTTGAAAACAGCTGCTGAAGTTCAATCAGTGACTGCACATGGATGAAGCATCGGGTAAGTAAGCTTAATTAATAATTATATAATTTTTGTATTAAATTCGCTTACATGTGAAGATGTGCCCCGTTTCGGCTCACAATGCAACATGACGGTCGCTGCCAGCACGTAATGAAAGACTCACATTATGCGTGACATATTGCAGTGCAATTAATTCTGCGCTGACTGCTATCATTCAATTATGGCATGTCCCCAAAATTGCTGACAGCATAAATTGCACTACAAAATACATGTATGAAACATTTACAAGTAGAGTAATCGCGGTGAGAATACAATTATCATATTGTTTTCATTTCAACTTAATGAAATGCATTAGTGGACTACAACACACTACTTTATTTGTATAATTCAACATCCACTGGCAAACAAAATGCATATATTAACATTGTGTAATTAGTAAGATGAACGCTGTTGACAAAGGAAGGCCTACGCAGGATTTTAATGCATTTGACATATCCAAGCTGTACACATGATTATGTATAATATATACATTAAAATCTAATAAAAAACAATACTATCGTGAGCCCCTACTATATACACTTATCACAATATATAATACAAAACTCATAATGTTCAATGTTTCAGTTGACCGTACAGACACTTTTGTGTTGGAAGCAAGTGAAGGCCAGTCAGTGCATATCATGGATGAAGAACCAGGTAAGCAAGCTTAATTTCTATATTAAATTAGCCCGTTTAGGCTCCCAGTACAACTTGACGGTTTCTGCCAGCACCCAATGAAAGACTCACATTACAGACAGCCATCATAAACCCTAACCCTAACCCGTTTAGGTTCCCAGTACAACTTGAGGGTTGCTGCCAGCACCCAATGAAAGACTCACATTACAGACACCCATCATAAACCCTAACCCTAACCCGTTTAGGCTCCCAGTACAACTTGAGGGTTGCTGCCAGCACCTAATGAAAGACTCACATTACAGACAGCCATCATAAACCCTAACCCTAACCCGTTTAGGTTCCCAGTACAACTTGAGGGTTGCTGCCAGCACCTAATGAAAGACTCACATTACAGACAGCCATCATAAACCCTAACCCTAACCCGTTTAGGTTCCCAGTACAACTTGAGGGTTGCTGCCAGCACCTAATGAAAGACTCACATTACAGACAGCCATCATAAACCCTAACCCTAACCCGTTTAGGCTCCCAGTACAACTTGAGGGTTGCTGCCAGCACCTAATGAAAGACTCACATTACAGACAGCCATCATAAACCCTAACCCTAACCCGTTTAGGCTCCCAGTACAACTTGAGGGTTGCTGCCAGCACCTAATGAAAGACTCACATTACAGACAGCCATCATAAACCCTAACCCGTTTAGGCTCCCAGTACAACTTGAGGGTTGCTGCCAGCACCTAATGAAAGACTCACATTACAGACAGCCATCATAAACCCTAACCCTAACCCGTTTAGGTTCCCAGTACAACTTGAGGGTTGCTGCCAGCACCTAATGAAAGACTCACATTACAGACAGCCATCATAAACCCTAACCCTAACCCGTTTAGGCTCCCAGTACAACTTGAGGGTTGCTGCCAGCACCTAATGAAAGACTCACATTACAGACAGCCATCATAAACCCTAACCCTAACCCGTTTAGGCTCCCAGTACAACTTGAGGGTTGCTGCCAGCACCTAATGAAAGACTCACATTACAGACAGCCATCATAAACCCTAACCCTAACCCGTTTAGGCTCCCAGTACAACTTGAGGGTTGCTGCCAGCACCTAATGAAAGACTCACATTACAGACAGCCATCATAAACCCTAACCCTAACCCGTTTAGGTTCCCAGTACAACTTGAGGGTTGCTGCCAGCACCTAATGAGACTCACATTACAGACAGCCATCATAAACCCTAACCCTAACCCGTTTAGGCTCCCAGTACAACTTGAGGGTTGCTGCCAGCACCTGAAATGAAAGACTACTACAGCAGCCATCATAAACCCTAACCCTAACCCTTAGCCCTCAGTACAACTTGGAGGGTTGCTGCCAGCACCTAATGAAAGACTCACATTACAGACAGCCATCATAAAACCCTAACCCGTTTAGGCTCCCAGTACAACTTGAGGGTTGCTGCCAGCACCTAATGAAAGACTCACATTACAGACAGCCATCATAAACCCTAACCCTAACCCGTTTAGGCTCCCAGTACAACTTGAGGGTTGCTGCCAGCACCTAATGAAAGACTCACATTACAGACAGCCATCATAAACCCTAACCCTAACCCTTTTAGGCTCCCAGTACAACTTGAGGGTTGCTGCCAGCACCTAATGAAAGACTCACATTACAGACAGCCATCATAAACCCTAACCCTAACCCGTTTAGGTTCCCAGTACAACTTGAGGGTTGCTGCCAGCACCCAATGAAAGACTCACATTACAGACAGCCATCATAAACCCTAACCCTAACCCGTTTAGGTTCCCAGTACAACTTGAGGGTTGCTGCCAGCACCTAATGAAATACAGTGGGGAGAGACTCAAGTTATTGGCAGCCACCATAAAGTGGCAGTGATAGTACCTTGGCAGTACACAAAAGCACAGCTGCAGTTACCTAACAGGACAAAGGGAAGTTGGCACATAGTATCCCTGGACCCCCCCACAGCCAACCATCATTTAAATTCACTATCCCCCACCACATAGAATTGTATTAATTCAGGATAATCATATCCACGCGTGGTGCATAATGACAAACATACACTGGTTTGTATTTGTTTCATATATACTTATTACAATGACCGTCATGAATATTATGTGAATAAATCACAGGACAGTGTAAGTTTGAACCATAATTTACAAATGGCATCATACAGTAGCAGTGGTTCCATTCGTCAATAACACCAAATATAAACTGCACAAGTCCACAGTCCGCATACTTATGCAAAAATGTTTCAAAATGAACCCATTTTGGTATTTCAGACATCTCATCAGTTGTCCTGCCAGTACAGGGACATATGCCACAGGGATCACCCAGACCTTCACCGCAGCCTGATCCGAGCTGCTTCGTGCCTGTGGAGCTGCCAACAATAGCTGCACGATCTGTTCGACCCACATCAACAGCCACACGCTCTACAACACCCGCATCGGAAGCGCCTTCTACTGAAGCCACTGTGAGTGTCTCTACTCCGGTCAATGTTCAAGCAGCGACTACTGCCTCTCGTAGTGCTCCGGTCACAGTGAGAACGCAGCGACGCAAGAGACGTGCCACCGACGCAGAGGCTGAGGAGAGTGCCCTCTTTCAGAAGTGGCTGGCATCAGACATTGCAAAAAACGAAACGAAAGTTAAACTGATGCAGTTGCATATTATAAAATTGCAACGCGAACTGCAACTAGAGTAGCCACAACGGGGACGGTGCCTCTGTACGGTGGCGGGGCGGGGCGGGGGGTTGTCGTCTGGCTGAGGGTCTGCATCACAACTAGAGTAGCCACAACGGGGACGTTGCCTCTGTACGGGCGGGCGGGGCGGGGCGGGGGGTTGTCGTCTGGCTGAGGGTCTGCATCACAACTAGAGTAGCCACAATGGGGACGGTACCTCTGTACAGTGGCGGGGCGGGCGGTTGTCGTCTGGCTGAGGGTCTGCATCACAACTAGAGTAGCCACAACGGGGACGTTGCCTCTGTATGGTGGCGGGGCGGGGCGGGGCGGGCGGATGTCGTCTGGCTGAGGGTCTGCATCACAACTAGAGTAGCCACAACGGGGACGTTGCCTCTGTACGGTGGCGGGGCGGGGCAGGGGGTTGTCGTCTGGCTGAGGGTCTGCATCACAACTAGAGTAGCCACAACGGGGACGGTGCCTCTGTACCGTGGCGGGGCGGGGGGTTGTCGTCTGGCTGAGGGTCTGCATCACAACTAGAGTAGCCACAACAGGGACGTTGCCTCTGTACGGTGGCGGGGCGGGGCGGGGCGGGGGGTTGTCGTCTGGCTGAGGCATCACAAAGTAACTACAATAGAGAAAGTTGACACTCATTCAATGTGCACGTTTATGAATCAATGTAGTTTGTGTCTTTTTGTCTGAAATACATTAAACTATGTAGTTAGTACATAAAACAAATATGTGTTAGATTACATTTTATTTTGAAGTGGTTAGAAACGACAGGTCAAATAAAATTGATTGTAGTTATTCAGTTTTTTTTATTTGTAAGTTAAAGATTTTGAGCAAGCTAAATTACCAATCAATCAATTTTATTTTGACTCCACATATATCCATATAATTGATTCACGGGTGTTTACAAAACCCCTGAATTAAACGATCTTGAGCAGGTTAATTTGGAATTGGGCGAAAATCATTTAAACAACTTTGTTATGCATAACTAATATGAACACAATTAGTGACATCAAAGTGACCGAATCACATCAAATAACAAGGTGTTTAGGTAGTTAAATAAATCAAAGTATTCCCTTAATTGTCATGAATAGAACAATTTGCTTGATGTTGGTGGATTCTTACTGACAACAGTAGCCTTTACTTGAATAACTGAGCAGCCACTAAAGCAATAAAACCCTATAGGTACAAGCATCATGTTACCCTACCCCCTACCCTTGGTCCACAGAGTGTAGCCATTTCTTATCAGCTCACAAAAATATTTAAACTATAGCAGGGGTCTGCTGGTTGCTGTTACTAACTGCAGTTAATTGGTTCAATAGGTGCCACTGCAAATATTGCAGCTACTGCAGTTAAGGTTAGGGACTGGGAGTTTTATAGAAAATAAAATTAACCAATGTTTCATTTGGTAACTGTGTGGACGTCAATAACTTTCTAACTTCAGTAAAAATATAATACGTCTAATCAAGTATTTGTATTTACTTTCACAAATATTTTCTCAGCACAGGCGCTTAATAATTGTATTTAATACTTTATAAATGATTTGAATATTTCAAGAATTATTTCACCTAACTTTTTGTGCTAGACTACTAGTCAGTTATACTGTGGTCATATTCCGTAAGTAAACATAAACAATTACACACGCACGCACACATTTGAGCAAATTAAGAATAATTAATAAATCACACATTACCTGTACGTTTATTGAGTGGAAATTCTTTCAGTTGACGTACTCGTGTTCGTCGTTCACCACGGGAGCCTTTTTTGTTCGTCCGCTTGTTGTTGTGTTGGGAGGTGCACCCACTCGTTCATTTGTGATATTTCAAATCGTCTCGGAGTTCGTCAATGATCTGCAGGATATCGTCACGCCGAAACCTGAATTTTGCATACAGTTCCGCGTCATTGTATACCTCGAGTGGATTCGTCCTGTCTCGGAATATTCGATTTCTTCTCAAATCATGTCTCTGTTGTCTTCGCCAAACTACCACGGCCGCCATTTTTCTTCGAGTTCCACCACAGCCTAAGTAGTTAGACCTAGTGGCTCGTGGTCGTAAAGTTAAGACGCGGCTGGCCGAGCTGCGGCCTAAAATTGAGTGTTATTAGTGCTCATGCATACCGACTAGCGGGCTTACGCCATAGCCGCGGCACTTAGGCTGAGCATAAGGGTTTACGACTTGTTCATGCATATGGGCCCAGGTGAACTAACCTTAACCCTCTGACTCACAGGGCCTCATTGCCTACAGCAACAGGTGAACTAACCTTAACCCTCTCACTCCCAGGGCCTCATTGCCTACAGCAACAGGGGAACTAACCTTAACCCTCTCACTCCCAGGGCCTCATTGCCTACAGCAACAGGTGAACTAACCTTAACCCTCTCACTCCCAGGGCCTCATTGCCTTCAGCAACAGGTGAAGTAACCCTAACCCTCTCACTCCCAGGGCCTCATTGCCTTCAGCAACAGGTGAAGTAACCTTAACCCTCTCACTCCCAGTGCCTCATTGCCTTTAGCAACAGGTGAAGTAACCTTAACCCTCTCACAAGGCTTATGACCACATTTTACATACAGTATTGCCGAGGTGAAGAAGAGACGTGTTTGTTGACAGAATGGACTGCTACAAGTGTATCACGGAGACCCTCAACTACCTGCTGTCAGCCAGTCAGTCCCACCCCCACGCCCCCAGCGTACCCAAGCTGCCTGGTCCACTGCAGGTCACTGACGATCCCAACAGACTGGCCAACACAGAGGCAGAGAAGCACGTAAGTACCTCGCTTACCTGGCCACGTCAGGGGTCCTCGCCCATAATGCTGCTGTTTCTTCTCCAGGTTTTTTCTGTCCACCTGCTTAGCTTCAGCCCATGTTTTCCACCCCACTAGTCAGGGGTAGTTTTAGGACTTCACGAATGTGTGGTCCAGTCACCCTTGAGTCTTGCCAAAAACATCCAGCTTCACCCCTTTGGGGTCCAACAAAACCTCCACTTCCACCCCTGAGGCTTAACAAAACACCAAACTGCATCCTCCTAAGATTCAACAAAACCTCCAAGTGCATCCCTTTTGACGCCAAGATAGAGGGGCATACACACGATCTGCCCTGGTTATTGTCTCGTTTTCTACTCTACCTTGCCCAGTACTCTTTGCAAGACCCACTTTCTGTTTCCGTCCTTGTGCTTAGTAACTCTTCTCTTGTTTTGTAGAACATCTTTACTCGTATGTGCATTGAGTTGCATGAAACATTTCTGTTGTGTTTAGTCGGAGGAAGTATTCCGCTTCTCGTTGAGGTCTGATGACGAGCTCTTCCACGTGGCACTCTACGACTGGCTCATCAACAAGAATCTCTCTGAGAAGTTACTTGAGGTGAGTGCACTTTCAGATATCAACAAGAGTCTGAGAAGTTACTTGAGGTGAGTTCACTTTCAGATATCAACAAGTCTGAGAAGTTACTTGAAGTGAGTTCACTTTCAGATATCAACAAGAGTCTCTGAGAAGTTGCTTGAGGTGAGTTCATTTTCAGGTATTCCCATTAGTACTTCTTTCATACTGTCTTAATTTTTTTGTCAAATAAACCATTTTGACAAATCAAATAATAAAATTAAGAATGGTTTCAATTGCAGTTTAACAAGACTGGAGTTTATATACCAGTGCAGGTTTAGAAAAAAAGACCCAATCATCCAGTGTTGTAAGCATAGACTATGTGTCTGATGACTCATCATCAGCTCATAAGACCCAATCATCCAGTGTTGTAAGCATAGACTATGTGCCTTATGACTCATCATCAGCTCATAAGACCCAATCATCCAGTGTTGCAAGCATAGACTGTGCCTGATGACTCATCATCAGCTCACAAGATCCAATCATCCAGTGTTGTAAGCATAGACTATGTGTCTGATGACTCATCATCAGCTCATAAGACCCAATCATCCAGTGTTGTAAGCATAGACTATGTGCCTGGTGACTCATCATCAGCTCATAAGACCCAATCATCCAGTGTTGTAAGCATAGACTATGTGTCTGATGACTCATCGTCAGCTCATAAGACCCAATCATCCAGTGATATAAGCATAGACTATGTGTCTGATGACTCATCATCAGCTCATAAGACCCAATCATCCAGTGATATAAGCATAGACTATGTGTCTGATGACTCATCATCAGCTCATAAGACCCAATCATCCAGTGATATAAGCATAGACTATGTGTCTGATGACTCATTATCAGGTCATAAGACCCAATCATCCAGTGATATAAGCATAGACTATGTGTCTGATGACTCATCATCAGCTCATAAGACCCAATCATCTAGTGATATAAGCATAGACTATGTGTCTGATGACTCATCATCAGCTCATAAGACCCAATCATCCAGTGATATAAGCATAGACTATGTGTCTGATGACTCATCATCAGCTCATAAGACCCAATCATCCAGTGATATAAGCATAGACTATGTGCCTGATGACTCATCATCAGCTCATAAGACCCAATCATCCAGTGATATAAGCATAGACTATGTGTCTGATGACTCATCATCAGCTCATAAGACCCAATCATCCAGTGATATAAGCATAGACTATGTGCCTGATGACTCATCATCAGCTCATAAGACCCAATCATCCAGTGATATAAGCATAGACTATGTGCCTGATGACTCATCATCAGCTCATAAGACCCAATCATCCAGTGATATAAGCATAGACTATGTGTCTGATGACTCATCATCAGCTCATAAGACCCAATCATCCAGTGATATAAGCATAGACTATGTGTCTGACGACTCATCATCAGCTCATAAGACCCAATCATCCAGTGATATAAGCATAGACTATGTGCCTGATGACTCATCATCAGCTCATAAGACCCAATCATCCAGTGATATAAGCATAGACTATGTGTCTGAAGACTCATCATCAGCTCATAAGACCCAATCATCCAGTGATATAAGCATAGACTATGTGTCTGACGACTCATCATCAGCTCATAAGACCCAATCATCCAGTGATATAAGCATAGACTATGCCTGATGACTCATCATCAGCTCATAAGACCCAATCATCCAGTGTTGTGGGCATAGACTATGTGCCCGATGACTCATCATCAGCCCATAAGACCCAATCATCCAGTGATATAAGCATAGACTATGTGTCTGATGACCTACTCATCAGCCTCATAAGACCCAATCATCCAGTGATATAAGCATAGACTATGTGTCTGAAGACTCATCATCAGCTCATAAGACTCCAATCATCCAGTGCGATATAAGCATAGACTATGTGTCTGATTTACTCATCATCAGCTCATAAGACCCAATCATCTGTGCGATATAAGATAGACTATGCCTGATGACTCATCATCAGCCCATAAGACCCAATCATCCAGTGTTGTAAGCATAGACTATGTGTCTGATGACTCATCATCAGCTCATAAGACCCAATCATCCAGTGTTGTAAGCATAGACTATGTGCCTTATGACTCATCATCAGCTCATAAGACCCAATCATCCAGTGTTGCAAGCATAGACTGTGCCTGATGACTCATCATCAGCTCACAAGATCCAATCATCCAGTGTTGTAAGCATAGACTATGTGTCTGATGACTCATCATCAGCTCATAAGACCCAATCATCCAGTGTTGTAAGCATAGACTATGTGCCTGGTGACTCATCATCAGCTCATAAGACCCAATCATCCAGTGTTGTAAGCATAGACTATGTGTCTGATGACTCATCGTCAGCTCATAAGACCCAATCATCCAGTGATATAAGCATAGACTATGTGTCTGATGACTCATCATCAGCTCATAAGACCCAATCATCCAGTGATATAAGCATAGACTATGTGTCTGATGACTCATCATCAGCTCATAAGACCCAATCATCCAGTGATATAAGCATAGACTATGTGTCTGATGACTCATTATCAGGTCATAAGACCCAATCATCCAGTGATATAAGCATAGACTATGTGTCTGATGACTCATCATCAGCTCATAAGACCCAATCATCCAGTGATATAAGCATAGACTATGTGTCTGAAGACTCATCATCAGCTCATAAGACCCAATCATCCAGTGATATAAGCATAGACTATGTGTCTGACGACTCATCATCAGCTCATAAGACCCAATCATCCAGTGATATAAGCATAGACTATGTGCCTGATGACTCATCATCAGCTCATAAGACCCAATCATCCAGTGTTATAAGCATAGACTATGTGCCTGATGACTCATCATCAGCTCATAAGACCCAATCATCCAGTGATATAAGCATAGACTATGTGTCTGATGACTCATCATCAGCTCATAAGACCCAATCATCCAGTGATATAAGCATAGACTATGTGCCTGATGACTCATCATCAGCTCATAAGACCCAATCATCCAGTGATATAAGCATAGACTATGTGTCTGATGACTCATCATCAGCTCATAAGACCCAATCATCCAGTGATATAAGCATAGACTATGTGTCTGATGACTCATCATCAGCTCATAAGACCCAATCATCCAGTGATATAAGCATAGACTATGTGTCTGACGACTCATCATCAGCTCATAAGACCCAATCATCCAGTGATATAAGCATAGACTATGTGTCTGATGACTCATCATCAGCTCATAAGACCCAATCATCCAGTGATATAAGCATAGACTATGTGTCTGAAGACTCATCATCAGCTCATAAGACCCAATCATCCAGTGATATAAGCATAGACTATGTGTCTGACGACTCATCATCAGCTCATAAGACCCAATCATCCAGTGATATAAGCATAGACTATGTGCCTGATGACTCATCATCAGCTCATAAGACCCAATCATCCAGTGTTGTAAGCATAGACTATGTGCCTGATGACTCATCATCAGCTCATAAGACCCAATCATCCAGTGATATAAGCATAGACTATGTGCCTGATGACTCATTATCAGCTCATAAGACCCAATCATCCAGTGATATAAGCATAGACTATGTGTCTGACGACTCATCATCAGCTCATAAGACCCAATCATCCAGTGATATAAGCATAGACTATGTGCCTGATGACTCATCATCAGCTCATAAGACCCAATCATCCAGTGTTGTAAGCATAGACTATGTGCCTGATGACTCATCATCAGCTCATAAGACCCAATCATCCAGTGATATAAGCATAGACTATGTGTCTGATGACTCATCATCAGCTCATAAGACCCAATCATCCAGTGATATAAGCATAGACTATGTGTCTGAAGACTCATCATCAGCTCATAAGACCCAATCATCCAGTGATATAAGCATAGACTATGTGTCTGACGACTCATCATCAGCTCATAAGACCCAATCATCCAGTGATATAAGCATAGACTATGTGCCTGATGACTCATCATCAGCTCATAAGACCCAATCATCCAGTGTTGTAAGCATAGACTATGTGTCTGATGACTCATCATCAGCTCATAAGACCCAATCATCCAGTGATATAAGCATAGACTATGTGCCTGATGACTCATCATCAGCTCATAAGACCCAATCATCCAGTGATATAAGCATAGACTATGTGCCTGATGACTCATCATCAGCTCATAAGACCCAATCATCCAGTGATATAAGCATAGACTATGTGTCTGATCATTCATCATGAGCTCATAAGCCCGATTTTCTCTTTAAAATTGATTTCTTGTGATCTTGTGTACTGAACAATTTTAACACCAGGACACCGCACCGGAACATTTTAGCTGGTGTATCATGGAAATATTGTCCTCAGTGATGCAGCGGTGGCTTTTTCATATTGGAAACGCTCCTAAATTTATTAGGGGATTCTGTTTACCAGTTGATTATGAGCCTTAGTAGTGAAACGGCCCTTTGGACTGATGCATAACAAAGGGCACGGGGGGGGGAGGGTTTCATGCTACCCCATGTACAAATGATCTTTTATGGTTGGTCTGATGTGCTAAAAGGGTTAGTTTTAGGGATAGTGTTAGGTTGAAGGCTAGGGTGAAGTTTAAGTTCTGTTGACAAGATTGACATCAGATGTTTACATGCATTTGTACGTGTAGCAAATAGCCATCTGTATGATATGAAGGGTGTTTGTCACAGATCCAGTCGCCCTACCTGGAGGACTACCTGAAGCGTGCTGCATCCCTACACCCCGACAACCTGGCTATGCTCGACCTGCTGTGGCGCTACTATGAGAAGTCCAAGAACTACTCAGCTGCAGCACGCATCCTCGCAAAGCTGGCTGAGAGACGCAGGTACGTGCCGTGACAGGTGTCATACATTGTCACCAAGTTACCTGAGACACAGATACGTGTCACGACAGGTGTCATACATTGTCACCAAGTTACTGACGCACAGGTATGTGTTATGACAGGTGTCATACATTGTCACCAAATTACCTGACACACAGATATGTGTTATGACAGGTGTCATACATTGTCTCCAAGTTACCTGACATACAGGTACTTGTTATGACAGGTGTCATACATTGTGTCTCCAAGTTACCGGAGACACAGGTATGTATCACGACAGGTGTCATACATTGTCTCCAAGTTACCTGAGACACAGGTACGTGTCATGACAGGTGTAATACATTGTCACCAAGTTACCTGAGACACAGGTACGTGTCACGACCGGTGTCATACATTGTCACCAAGTTACTTGACTCATAGGTATGTGTTTGTCACAAATTTTACACTTTACGCTAGATTGCCTTGTGTATTTTGGTTATAACGCACCCTAGCGAATACGCGGGACACTAACCACATAAACAAACTTGATTTCCCCTCGACTATCACCCACCAAAGCTTCGGCTATGGCCTGCGACTAACTTCCTCAAATACACTTTCTGTGACTACCGTTTAGCTACAGCTGTTTCTTAATATATGTCTATGGATAGTTTATGAATAATATTTACATAATGACAATACTTGTCTCTTCAATCCTTCAAGTATTTTCGGAAATTTCTGCACCAATATCCACAATGATCCAAGCCCAAGATTTTCCTGCCAAATAAAATCAATTTGTTTCAATATCTCTTGGGAAAATTTGTGAAATGCTTCTTATTGGCAGACATTATTTTGTTTATAAAACTGAATGAGGAAGGTAAGCTAAAACTGGTTTGAATCAATTTCCAGTTTTCCTGGTTATCAGAAACGATTTGGTTTGATTAAAGTGTCTTATAAAACGTTCGTGTAAGAATGGTGCATGGTGGCCTTGCAGTATGGATGTCAACCTTGGGCAGCGTATTGAATATCTCTCGCGGGCAGCCATGTGTGCTAAAAGTTCCACGTTACGCACAACTTCAGCAGTAGAAGGCGAATTTCTTCATGAACTTGAAGAGAAAATGGAGGTAGGTTTTGTAGGAAATCATGAACTTAGAGGGGTGTGCACCCATTTTCTTTGCTTTCTGTGGTTCCTGAGTACAGCCATCTCAGCAGACATGACTGGCAAGTGATTTATGCATCTCACATACGAGCAACAGGATACCAGAACACTGTAGGGTCTGATAATTTAGGTGGACCTTTCAATGTTGTTTCATCACCAAGCTTTGAATCTAGTGTGATATTGGTAGAAATTAAAACACAATGATGGATTCAACTGTCAAGGTTGGCATTGAGGTCACTGTCATGGCTTCGGATGCTGCTAAAAAGGGTGTGTACGCTAATTAGGGCATGTATGCTTAATAGAACGAATACAGTATTATGACACCATATATATATATACGCTGTGATGACTTTCACAGTGAAAGATACCTGTTTTGAAATATACTTTAAATATTAGCATTTATAAAGTATGTCACAGTTTTATGGAAATATGTGATACAAAAAGAAAACTGTATCATCCATAATTCGTAACTGCGACACTTTATTGACAATAAAAAGGTAATGTAATACAACCACCTTACAATTATGGTCACCTCAGTAATACAACCACCTTACAATTATGGTCACCTCAGTAATACAACCACCTTACAATTATGGTCACCCCAGTAAAACAACCACCTTACAATTATGGTCACCTCAGTAATACAACCACCTTACAATTATGGTCACCTCAGTAATACAGCCACCTTAAAATTGTGATCACCTCAGTAATACAACCACCGTACAATTATGGTCACCCCAGTAATACAACCACCTTACAATTATGGTCACCTCAGTAATAAAACCACCTTATAATTATGGTCACCTCAGTAATACAACCACCTTACAATTATGGTCACCTCAGTAATACAACCACCTTACAATTATGGTCACCTCAGTAATACAACCACCTTACAATTATGGTCACCTCAGTAATACAACCACCGTACAATTATGGTCACCCCAGTAATACAACCACCTTACAATTATGGTCACCTCAGTAATAAAACCACCTTATAATTATGGTCACCTCAGTAATACAACCACCTTACAATTATGGTCACCTCAGTAATACAACCACCTTACAATTATGGTCACCCCAGTAATACAACCACCTTACAATTATGGTTACCTCAGTAATACAACCACCTTACAATTATGGTCACCTCAGTAATACAATTATGGTTACCTTAGTAATACAGCCACCTTACAATTATGGTCACCCTGGGACAGTCACATATGACTTCTGTAAACGTAAAGTATAGGGTATTAGTACCACTAAAATGGTTACCTTATTGCTCAGGTCATTTTGGCCCAGTCCTG
Source organism: Paraescarpia echinospica (assembly GCA_020002185.1). NCBI lineage: Eukaryota > Metazoa > Annelida > Polychaeta > Sabellida > Siboglinidae > Paraescarpia > Paraescarpia echinospica. Next base: position 20,469,217 of record CM034532.1, read on the forward strand.
AGGCTGACAATGATAGTGAGATTTCACCCTATAATTTGAACGTCTGTGACAATTTAATATTAATCAATTAAATATACTTCAATATGAATTGTCTTTGCATTGTAAATTGCAGCTGGCTAGCTGCAGAGATGTGTTTGATGTTTGATGTGGCAGCAATCCCATTGTAAATCTTTGTTGATGGTGTAGGGGGCAGCGACCCAATTGTAGATCTTTGATATATGTAGCAGCAATCCCGTTGTAAATCTTTGTTGATGGGGTAGGGGGCAGTGACCTAATTGTAGATCTTTGTTTGATGTTGTATGTGGCAGCAATACTATTATAAATCTTTGTTGAAGGTGTAGGGGGCAGTGACCCAATTGTAGATCTTTCATTGTTGTTGTAGGTGGCAGCGATCCAGCTGCAGATCTTTGAGTTGTTGTCAAAGCAGTCAGCCAAGAGTTCTGAGTTGAGTGATGCTCTTGCCCAGCTGAATGCTGAGCTGGTCAACATCACCTCCGTGAGTGGACGATTCAACTACAGTTTCACAGCTAGCAGTCTGTATAGAACTCCAGACACACAACTAGCAGTCCGTGTAGAACTCCAGTCTCACTGCGAGCAGTCTGTATAAAACTCCAGTCTCACAGCTAGAAGTCCATATAGAACTCCAGTTTCACTGCTCACTAGCAGTGAGACTAGAACTCCAGTCTCACAGCTAGCAGTCTATATAGAACTCCAGTCTCACAGCTATCAGTCTGTGTAGAACTCCAGTCTTACAGCTAGCAGTCTGTATAGAACTCCAATCTCACAGCTATCAGTCTGTATAGAATTCCAGTCTCACTTCTTGCAGTCCATATAGAACTTCAGTCTCACTTCTTGCAGTCCATATGGAACTCCAGTATCACTTCTTGCAGTCCATATAGAACTCCAGTCTCACTTCTTGCAGTCCATATATAAATCCAGTCTCACTGCTTGCAGTCCATATAGAACTCCAGTCTCACTTCTTGCAGTCCATATAGAACTCCAGTCTCACTGCTTGCAGTCCATATAGAACTCCAGTCTCACTTCTTGCAGTCCATATAGAACTCCAGTCTCACTGCTTGCAGTCCATATAGAACTCCAGTCTCACTGCTTGCAGTCCATATAGAACTGCAGTCTCACTTCTTGCAGTCCATATAGAACTCCAGTCTCACTTCTTGCAGTCCATATAGAACTCCAGTCTCACTTCTTGCAGTCCATATAGAACTCCAGTCTCACTGCTTGCAGTCCATATAGAACTCCAGTCTCACTTCTTGTAGTCCATATAGAACTCCAGTCTCACTGCTTGCAGTCCATATAGAACTCCAGTCTCACTGCTTGCAGTCCATATAGAACTCCAGTCTCACTGCTTGCAGTCCCTATAGAACTCCAGTCTCACTGCTTGCAGTCCATATAGAACTCCAGTCTCACATCTTGCAGTCCATATAGAACTCCAGTCTCACTGCTTGCAGTCCATATAGAACTCCAGTCTCACTGCTTGCAGTCCATATAGAACTCCAGTCTCACTGCTTGCAGTCCATATAGAACTCCAGTCTCACTTCTTGCAGTCCATATAGAACTCCAGTCTCACCGGTTGCAGTCCATATAGAACTTCATTCTCACTGCTTGCAGTCCATAGAGAACTCCAGTCTCACTTCTTGCAGTCCATATAGAACTCCAGTCTCACTTCTTGCAGTCCATATAGAACTCCAGTCTCACTGCTTGCAGTCCATATAGAACTCCAGTCTCGCTGCTTGCAGTCCATATAGAACTCCAGTCTCACTTCTTGCAATCCATATAGAACTCCAGTCTCACTTCTTGCAGTCCATATAGAACTCCAGTCTCACTTCTTGCAGTCCATATAGAACTCCAGTCTCACTTCTTGCAGTCCATATAGAACTCCAGTCTCACTGCTTGCAGTCCATATAGAACTCCAGTCTCACTTCTTGCAGTCCATATAGAACTCCAGTCTCACTGCTTGCAGTCCATATAGAACTCCAGTCTCACTGCATGCAGTCCATATAGAACTCCAGTCTCACTTCTTGCAGTCCATATAGAACTGCAGTCTCACTTCTTGCAGTCCATATATAACTCCAGTCTCACTGCTTGCAGTCCATATAGAACTCCAGTCTCACTTCTTGCAGTCCATATAGAACTGCAGTCTCATTTCTTGCAGTCCATATAGAACTGCAGTCTCACTTCTTGCAGTCCATATAGAACTCCAGTCTCACTTCTTGCAGTCCATATAGAACTTCAGTCTCACTGCATGCAGTCCATATAGAACTCCAGTCTCACTTCTTGCAGTCCATATAGAACTCCAGTCTCACTTCTTGCAGTCCATATAGAACTTCAGTCTCACTGCTTGCAGTCCATATAGAACTTCAGTCTCACTGCTTGCAGTCCATATAGAACTTCAGTCTCATGCCGTTTTCGTAAAATTCTGAAGAAACACTTGCGAAAGATATCCATACTGTAACTCCCTACTACTTACTTGTGTCATGTTATGCAAATAAATTGTCTGAAAAGTTGGTTTTACTTTACGTAACTACCGTGGGAAGTGACACTGTTCTCGTAAGTCATACATCTTCAGACATTGGCGGCTAGATCTCACGATGCATCTTAAAATGTGATGGACAATGACCCGGTGACTGAATGTCACAGGGCCATGGTCACAATTGAAGGATGTTATGGTTTTACAGTTTCACTCATTTCAACGAAACACTTTAAGGTGCAATGAAGTGCTACCACAGAGTGACGACTGACCACTAAGTGATGACTGACTGACCACTGAGTGCTGACTGAACACTAAGTGACAACTGACCACAGAGTGACGACTGATCACTGAGTGATGACTGACTACTAAGTGATGACTAACTGACCACTGAGTGATGACTGACCACTGAGTGATGAATGACAGCTGAGTGATGACTGACCACTGAGTGACGACTGACCACTGAGTGATGAATGACTGACCACTGAGTGGCAACTGACTGACCACTGAGTGACGAATGACTACTGAGTGATGAATGACTGACCACTGCTGAATGACAATTGACTGACCACTGAGTGATAAATGACTGACCACTGAGTGATGACTGACCATTGAGTGACCACTGACTTAACACTGAGTGATGAGTGACCACCGAGTGATGACTGACTGAACACTGAATGTTGACTAACCACTGACTGACTACTGACTGACCACTGGGTGATGACTGACCACTGAGTGACCACTAACTGAACATTGACTGACGAGTGACCACTGAGTGATGACTGACCACTGAGTGATGACTAACAACTGAGTGACGACTGACCACTGAATGACAACTGACCACTGAATGACAACTGAGTGACGACTGACTGACTGAACACTGAGTGACGACTGACCACTGAGTGACCACTAACTGAACACTGAATGACGAGTGACCACTGAATGATGACTGACTGAACACTGAGTGATGACTGACTGAACACTGAGTGACGACTGACCACTGAATGAACACTGAATGAACACTGAGTGATGACTGACCGCTGAGTGACAACTGACTGAACACTGAATAACGACTGACTGAACACTGAGTGATGACTGACTGAACACTGAGTGATGACTGAACACTGACTGATCAGAGTGACCACCTACTGACCATTGAGTGACCGGTCTGTTTTCAGTTGTACAGTGACTTTGCTGACCGCTTTGGCCTATCCGAGTGTAAGCTTGCCATCATCCACTGCGCTGGCCATCATGACCCCACCTTGGTCGAGTCCCTCTGGCAGGACATCGTGGACGCAGGTAGGTCCATCACAGGCACACTACGGTCAGTGGGTGACACTACGCCTATGTATAGTGTAGGTCCATCACAGTTACACTACGGCCAGTGGGTGACACTACGGCTATGTATGGTGTGGTTCCATCACAGTCACACTACGGCCAGTGGGTGACACTATGGCTATGTATGGTGTAGGTCCATCACAGTCACACTACGGCCAGTGGGTGACACTACGGCTATGTATGATGTAGGTCCATCACAGTCACACTACGGCCAGTGGGTGACACTACGGCTATGTATGGTGTAGATCCATCACAGTCACACTACGGCCAGTGGGTGACACTATGGCTATGTATGGTGTAGGTCCATCACTATCACACCACGGCCAGTGGGTGACACTACGGCTATGTATGGTGTAGGTCCATCACAGTCACACTACAGCCAGTGGGTGACACTATGGCTATGTATGGTGTAGGTCCATCACAGTCACACTACGGCCAGTGGGTGACACTACGGCTATGTATGGTGTAGGTCCATCACAGTCACACTACGGCCAGTGGGTGACACTACGGCTATGTATGATGTAGGTCCATCACAGTCACAGTACGGCCAGTGGGTGACACTACGGCTATGTATGAGGTAGGTCCATCACAGTCACACTACGGCCAGTGGGTAACACTACGGCTATGTATGGTGCAGGTCCATCACAGTCACACTACAGCCAGTGGGTGACACTACGGCTATGTATGGTGTAGGTCCATCACAGTCACACTACGGCCAGTGGGTGACACTACGGCTATGTATGGTGTAGGTCCATCACAGTCACACTACGGCCAGTGGGTGACACTGGCTATGTATGGTGTAGGTCCATCGCAGTCACACTACAGCCAGTGGGTGACACTACGGCTATGTATGGTGTAGGTCCATCACAGTCACACTACGGCCAGTGGGTGACACTACGGCTATTTATGGTGTAGGTCCATCACAGTCACACTACGGCCAGTGGGTGACACTACGGCTATGTATGATGTAGGTCCATCACAGTCACACTACTGCCAGTGGGTGACACTATGGCTATGTATGATGTAGGTCCATCACAGTCACAGTACGGCCAGTGGGTGACACTACGGCTATGTATGGTGTATGTCCATCACAGTCACAGTACGGCCAGTGGGTGACACTACGGCTATGTATGGTGTATGTCCATCACAGTCACACTACGGCCAGTGGGTGACACTACGGCTATGTATGGTGTAGGTCCATCACAGTCACACTACGGCCAGTGGGTGACACTACGGCTATGTATGGTGTATGTCCATCACAGTCACAGTACAGCCAGTGGGTGACACTATGGCTATGTATGGTGTATGTCCATCACAGTCACACTACGGCCAGTGGGTGACACTATGGCTATGTATGGTGTATGTCCATTACAGTCACACTACGGCCAGTGGGTGACACTACGGCTATGTATGGTGTAGGTCCATCACAGTCACAGTACAGCCAGTGGGTGACACTATGGCTATGTATGGTGTAGGTCCATCACAGTCACACTACGGCCAGTGGGTGACACTATGGCTATGTATGGTGTATGTCCATCACAGTCACACTACGGCCAGTGGGTGACACTACGGCTATGTATGGTGTAGGTCCATCACAGTCACAGTCCAGCCAGTGGGTGACACTACGGCTATGTATGGTGTATGTCCATCACAGTCACACTACGGCCAGTGGGTGACACTACGGCTATGTATGGTGTAGGTCCATCACAGTCACAGTACAGCCAGTGGGTGACACTATGGCTATGTATGGTGTAGGTCCATCACAGTCACAGTACAGCCAGTGGGTGACACTACGGCTATGTATGGTGTAGGTCCATCACAGTCACACTACAGCCAGTGGGTGACACTACGGCTATGTATGTTGTAGGTCCATCACAGTCACACACATAGACTCGCTAGCTCGAATATAGTTAGATTCTGGTGTTAGTAACTGCTCTAAGTAACCACCTCTGAATATTAGTAACTATTTATTGACTTCCAATAAAAACAGAGTTATTATAAGGAACATGCTGAAACTCAGTCATGTTGTATATCCATATACAGACACAAGTCAGTGCAGGCATGAACAGGGACCTCTGAGTTTTCCCTCTTAATTAAATGGATAGTCCTTTCATCAGAGTCCTGTAGTAATTGTAGTTTAGTACCGATGTGTTCAGTAGGTGGTGCCGTTGAAAAATTCACCTGGTTTCTTTAGTACCAACTCATTCACCAGATGTCTCCGTTTGCCTCTAGAACTGGATGTGATGTCTAATCAGAGCTCACGGACACGGACACAGATCAAAGTCTTATCAGACAAGATAGTGGCTCTTGGCCAACTCTACAGTTCCACAGAGAAATACTTCCCACTAGGTGAGTCATGTGATCAGTGACACATTTTCCCCAGTACATATAGAGAAAGTACTCAGATGTACTCGTAATGTACTCATAAAATCTGAGTACAATGAGTACGAATACGAGTACGAGTACTTCAAAAATGTACACGAGTACCAAGTACTTCCGCCCCAGGTCTGGATCAGTCAGCATTAGAATTTAGGCAAAATTAAAACTTATTTGATTAATACAATAAATACAAACAATTTCAGAAAAAAATGTGTTCTCCTATTAATGAATTATTGGCAGATTTGTTTGCATATTTACCGTCTTGTGATACAACATCTGTACAACATTAACAAATGCAAGTTTATTTTTAATATTACAATTTTTCTATACCTGTGCATACACAAGATTTATTCAATTCTAACGGTTATTTTTCAAGTTATATATTTGTGACAATTTATGAAAACCAGCATCGTAATTTTCAAAAACATGGTGACATGTTTTGTGAATTATGACATAAATTGTTTTTTTGAATTCCAAATTATACACACCCATCACCAGATAAATAGCAAACTTTATTTATATATATATATAATTATATATCATTGCTGTTTGACCATATAATAAAATACAGAAAAATAAACAAAATAATCCCAACAGGGATGATGGGTGACAGGTTGCAGGGTTTTGCAGTCGGTGTCATTCAGTGTCATCATTGCTGTCGGGCTCTGGTGACCGGAGATTTTGGATGTCAATGCATCTTCTTAATTTTAGTCGCCAGTAGTAACGTTATTTACAACAAAATCCGACTCAGAATAAATGTTCCAAAAACATGCACTTGTTGACAAACTCAAAGAAATAATCACAAACTAAAACTGGTGAGAATACAACATTAAAAATGGCAAGCCACCCATGTGACGGGCTGAGGCTGTTGCAATGTGTCTCGGCTAGGGTGTGGCATTAATGGTAGAATGTGTGGAATACAAGGCCCTGACAGCAGGCTGGTGGCAGTCCGTCTAGTTGTCTACAGCGCTGCATATAGTGGCCGGTCTGACATATCATCAAACTCTCCTCATGCATGCTGCTATGTGTGTGTGTGTGTGTGTGTGTGTGTGTGTGTGTGCATGTGTGTGTGTGTGTGCGTGTGTGTGTGTGTGCATGCGCATGTGAGATTTGCAATTACTTATTGTCACTATCATGGAATAATTCTCTATAAAGTTTGCCTTTTGACTGTAATCAAATCAGAGTTCTCAAGATGGCCATGTAATCTTTACATTTAAAAGTTAATATGTATTCTTTAAAAATATTGAATGTAAACAAAGAGACTCATCAAGAGGCCTAACTCCGAGAGGTCCCCACGTTCAGCACATACAAGTGGCGCCACTACCGTCGAGCGTGGTAAAGCGCCAAATACAAACATGTTGCAATGACAGTGGGTGTCTACCGGTCAGTTTTGTGCAGCAATAAAGTGTACCAACAACAGGATGATGTAGTGTGAAGACAGTGACTTCATGATGCAGTGTGAAGACAGTGACTTCATGATGCAGTGTGAAGACAGTGACTTCATGATGCAGTGTGAAGACAGTGACTTCATGATGCAGTGTGAAGACAGTGACTTCATGATGCAGTGTGAAGACAGTGACTTCATGATGCAGTGTGAAGACAGTGACTTCATGATGCAGTGTGAAGACAGTGACTTCATGATGCAGTGTGAAGACAGTGACTTCATGATGTAGTGTGAAGACAGTGACTTCATGATGTAGTGTGAAGACAGTGACTTCATGATGTAGTGTGAAGACAGTGACTTCATGATGTAGTGTGAAGACAGTGACTTCATGATGTAGTGTGAAGACAGTGTCTTCATGATGCAGTGTGAAGACACTGACTTCATGATGCAGTGTGAAGACAGTGTCTTCATGATGTAGTGTGAAGACAGTGACTTCATGATGCAGTGTGAAGACAGTGACTTCATGATGCAGTGTGAAGACAGTGACTTCATGATGCAGTGTGAGGACAGTGACTTCATGATGCAGTGTGAAGACAGTGACTTCATGATGCAGTGTGAAGACAGTGACTTCATGATGCAGTGTGAAGACAGTGACTTCATGATGTAGTGTGAAGACAGTGACTTCATGATGTAGTGTGAAGACAGTGACTTCATGATGTAGTGTGAAGACAGTGACTTCATGATGCAGTGTGAAGACAGTGACTTCATGATGTAGTGTGAAGACAGTGACTTCATGATGCAGTGTGAAGACAGTGACTTCATGATGCAGTGTGAAGACAGTGACTTCATGATGTAGTGTGAAGACAGTGACTTCATGATGCAGTGTGAAGACAGTGACTTCATGATGCAGTGTGAAGACAGTGACTTCATGATGTAGTGTGAAGACAGTGACTTCATGATGCAGTGTGAAGACAGTGACTTCATGATGTAGTGTGAAGACAGTGACTTCATGATGTAGTGTGAAGACAGTGACTTCAGTGTGATGTAGTGTGAAGACAGTGACTTCATGATGTAGTGTGAAGACAGTGACTTCATGATGCAGTGTGAAGACAGTGACTTCATGATGCAGTGTGAAGACAGTGACTTCATGATGCAGTGTGAAGACAGTGACTTCATGATGCAGTGTGAAGACAGTGACTTCATGATGTAGTGTGAAGACAGTGACTTCATGATGTAGTGTGAAGACAGTGACTTCATGATGTAGTGTGAAGACAGTGACTTCATGATGTAGTGTGAAGACAGTGTCTTCATGATGCAGTGTGAAGACACTGACTTCATGATGCAGTGTGAAGACAGTGTCTTCATGATGTAGTGTGAAGACACTGACTTCATGATGCAGTGTGAAGACAGTGACTTCATGATGCAGTGTGAAGACAGTGACTTCATGATGTAGTGTGAAGACAGTGACTTCATGATGCAGTGTGAAGACAGTGACTTCATGATGTAGTGTGAAGACAGTGACTTCATGATGTAGTGTGAAGACAGTGACTTCATGATGTAGTGTGAAGACAGTGACTTCATGATGTAGTGTGAAGACAGTGACTTCATGATGTAGTGTGAAGACAGTGACTTCATGATGTAGTGTGAAGACAGTGACTTCATGATGTAGTGTGAAGACAGTGACTTCATGATGTAGTGTGAAGACAGTGACTTCATGATGCAGTGTGAAGACAGTGACTTCATGATGCTGTGAAACAAATCCTGAAACAAATTGGTACACTTGGACAACGTATTGCATGAAACGTATTGCATGTTGTATGGGTCAAACAGGTCTGTGAAATTACAACTAGGTGGTGCTCTCCCTATAGTTCATCACAAAATACTCCTAATTTTGTATCAATGGGTCTGTCAAAGGTTGAGCTAGATTTGAAACGATCACCTCAAATAGAAAATAACTTGTATTTTATATGTTATTTAAAACCGTAAATGATGAATAATAAACACATTATTTTGTTCAAAGTTGTGAAATGACAGGTTGGATATATGAATGCTCACATTGGGTGATAGGCTAATATTAATCCTTTTTCTAGCGGAATATTGGGTCCTGTCAGCTGGCCCCGTGTTATTGTTTATGCACTGTCCCACGCTCCCCTCTTGGGGCGCTAGTAGTATTACTTGTCACGGCATGCCTGTACGGCAATGCGCGAGTTAGATATCTTTCCGAAGGTATAGAATCGTTGAGGTAAACATGTAAAATAATACTAATTGCCTAGATATGTGATATTATTACAATGGAAACTATTGTTTCACATATTTAGTGGTAATTCAGTGGCATGCCGAACTATCCACTGACCTTTATGATTCGTCGGTAGAGATAGAGCAGTACTAATGTCTGGCAAACTCAGTACAATGGTTTAATGTCATCAACAGAACAAGGCAAAAATATCTCTGACATCGCTGGATAGATGGCGTTTCAAAATAGATCTGATGTCACCACATAAACTATATTTCAAAATAGATCTGAAAAGACGGGAGATGGATGATGTTTAATGATGTTTGATGATGTTTGATGATGTTTGTTACGTGGAGTAGGTGGAAGCCTTGTCTATCAAGCTTTGACCTTTTAAAACAAAGAACTGTTGGCTCCTATACAAATCGTTATGAAATTAACAAGACTTAGACTCGGTTCCTCCTGTTCCTTTCGCGACATCGGGCGACGAGCTTTCTCCATCTACTACGGTCTTTCACAATTTCTTTGGCCTCATTCCAGGTGATTTCCATTTCTGCCAGATCTTCTTTAAATGTCTTGCGCCAGGTCTTAGTCGGCCTTCCTCTTCTTCTGTTTCCACCTTTAGGCACCCACACCATTGCTATATGTGCATTTCTCTCTCTTGGTAGGCATAGGATATGTCCCGCTAGTCTTCGTCGTCACTTCCTTGAATTAACAAATAACCAAATAAAACTAATATTATATTTTAAAATCAGCTGTGATGTGACTAAAGTTGTGTCAGTTATAGACAGCTCATGTTTCCTTTAAGGAGTCCAGTTGTGTCAGTTGTAGACAGCTCATGTTTCCTTTAAGGAGTCCAGTTGTAGACAGCTCATGTTTCCTTTAAGGAGTCCAGTTGTAGACAGCTCATGTTTCCTTTAAGGAGTCCAGTTGTATACAGCTCGTGTTTCCTTTTTAGGAGTCCAGTTGTAGACAGCTTGTGTTTCCTTTAAGGAGTCCAGTTGTAGACAGCTCATGTTTCCTTTAAGGAGTGCAGTTGTAGACAGCTCATGTTTTCTTTAAGGAGTCCAGTTGTAGACAGCTCATGTTTCCTTTAAGGAGTCCAGTTGTAGACAGCTCATGTTTCCTTTAAGGAGTCCAGTTGTAGACAGCTCATGTTTCCTTTAAGGAGTCCAGTTGTATACAGCTCGTGTTTCCTTTTTAGGAGTCCAGTTGTAGACAGCTCGTGTTTCCTTTAAGGAGTCCAGTTGTAGACAGCTCGTGTTTCCTTTTTAGGAGTCCAGTTGTAGACAGCTCGTGTTTCCTTTTTAGGAGTCCAGTTGTATACAGCTCATGTTTCCTTTTTAGGAGTCCAGTTGTAGACAGCTCGTGTTTCCTTTAAGGAGTCCAGTTGTATACAGCTCGTGTTTCCTTTAAGGAGTCCAGTTGTAGACAGCTCATGTTTCCTTTAAGGAGTCCAGTTGTATACAGCTCATGTTTCCTTTAAGGAGTCCAGTTGTAAGGAACAACTGCTTAAAAGAACAACTTTGAAATCCCTGTATAAGGAAGATTAGATATAATAAAAAGTTTGACCATGTCCCATTATTCCCTTATAGTAAACATGTTCTTTGTTTAAGCATGTAAGTTGCATCCAAATTCAGTTCCGTTCATGACTTGGAAATGTAGCAAGTTACCTTTCTGAATCAAAAATTCCCAAAATCAACATGTGTATGTGATAGAACATATCCAGACTGTGACCAGACCTATGTAGAGGAAACAAGGAGATCACGGGGTTCAGACTCAAAGAACATAAGAACACGAGGGCCCCACTCACAGCTGTGGGGGGGACACAGTAAACAAGGGCCACAACATCACGACCAAAGATGCTACAGTGCTCACCAGACAAAACAACTTCTGGCGAAGAAAGATCAGTGAAGCAACTGAAATGTGAACGAGGCATCCAGCTCTCAACAGAGACACCGGCTATAATCTTCCCGCGATCTTCATGGAAGTGCTGTCATATAGTGAACACCAACAATGTCACATGACAACCGGGAAGTGAATCAGTTCAATGCTGACTAAGGCATTGAGAGAATGCCGAAAGCTCCATCTGAGCAAACAAGGATTCAGAAAGGTAGCATACTACATTACCAAACGTTTCTTGTAGTAAACATCCCCTGTAGTTCCTAAAAATACCCCTGTTTCATGACCTGGACACCTGCTAAGTACTTATAGAGCTACACACAATCTGTGTGGATAAGTTACTACTAGATAGTTAGTCCTTCTTATTGAGACCAATGTTATCTTGTAGATAAACACATCTACATCACCTAGCAAGTGGAGTTGTATTTACCGACCCTTAATTTGCTACACCTTGCTAGATACTTCTGGTCTAGATTGATCAGCCGTAGTATTCATTGTGTCTATGGTTTGGAGATTACGTTTTTATTGTACACATTTTTATACAGAAAAACTCAAGGCTTTGTTTGAAGTTGTATATCTTGAAGTATGTTTTTGCCTGTGGTTTCCTGTCTGGTCTCCTCTAGATGCTGTTTCACACATGGGCAAGTTCGTTCACTCTACATTTCTCTGGTTCACTCAGCTGTATGAATGAGTGCCTGGCTACACAGTGGTTGAGCTTACTGAATGAATAGTCTTTGTGGCGGTGGAGTGTTTTAAAATTAATATACATTCGGTCCCTTCATATTCCAGCTTTGAGTCAATGTGTGTTGAAATTTCTGATTGTCCTTTTTCAGCCTATTTCATCTTCCTTCATTGTCCACCAGGACTTCCAGTTAATGTCTTCGAAGATTGTGATGATTTGAATCTTCAATTGGATGCACCTACAGCAAAAACTACTTCTTTCTGGGATACACTATGCCTCATTTGATTTAAATTAACATGTTTCTTTTTCTACACACATTCATGGCTTGATTTTTTTATAACTCGTTTATCTTGCAACGCTACAAGAAACTTTCAGTTTCTAATGGCTTATCCGTTCATCATACTGTAATTGTTGATGTTAACATTTCTACAACTCTGTTCCTATCCAAAAAGATTTAAGACAAATATTCTCCGTACTATATTAATGTTTCAACATATAGTGTAAATGCAACATATAGTATAATTTCATTTATAATTAGGGTTGTGATTATTTGTCTAGTGATTTTATTTCTTGTGACCTATTTTCCATGACTATCTTCCTGTGACTTTATATCCTTCATTGAGTCATTCATTGGTGTTTATAACATCGAGGCATGTCGACTACGGCAACATGTCGACTACGGCAACATGTCGTGGTTCATTTGTGTCGTACTGTAGTAACAGACAGCCTCAAATCTTCCTGCGGTTGAGTTATGTTCCCCAACATACTCCCTAAATTCCCATGTCTGTTAATAGTGATGCATGTTGAGTAAGAACTAACGACAGCAGTAACAGCAGTGCTACTTTGTATCTTCAAGGAAGGCAATGTTTAAAGAGTGGCACAACAGACGTGTGTGAACCGGCAGTGCGAGAGTCCACCCGCCAGCACAGGCCTGATAGCTCACGGCATGCCAAGTGTCTGCTGATCTACACAGTGTCCAGCACTTTGAAGTGCAGTAGATTAATGCCTACGCTCCACACAGGTTAATGGCTACGCTCTTTGGAGTGACGCAAGGAACAGTGTATATCTCGTCTGAATATCTCGTCGATGTCAATCACTCGCTATTATTTCTTGTGTGGTTCAAAGCTGGCTGATAACACAGTCGACTTTGGGTATCTTGCCACATACTACCGGTTGGAAAAACGGGGGTGTTCTGAAATATTTGCGCTATTGTGGGGGTGGGTGATATATCGGATGGAGTGATTGGTGTCGATTCCTCATCTGTGGTATTGAAGATTACGCTACATCAACTGTTGTGTTGCCCCTGACACTTGGCGTAGTTTCCAGCGTGAAAAAACATCAGGAAGGCTGTCACTGCGAGTTTTATGTGTTTGCTGGCTGGATTATGTGAGAAAGCGTCAGACTTCCTGGAGAACTCACATAGCTGGCAATTACTCACTTGTCACCCACAAGTAGTGATCCTATCACACATTGTCACATTCAGCACATATCGACATACTGGCACAGTTCCGCTAGTTGACCTTCTCACTGCCGCTGCAGCTGTGTATAACATGATTTTACAATTAAAATGAACGGACATTGAAAAGCTTGCCTAGTGTGGTTCATGTCTTGCAAAGTCTGTGACAGGCATGTTAATTATGTTGTAGTCTGTGACAGGCATGTTAATTATGTTGTAGTCTGTGACAGGCATGTTAATTATGTTGTAGTCTGTGACAGGCATGTTAATTATGTTGTAGTCTGTGACAGGCATGTTAATTATGTTGTAGTCTGTGACAGGCATGTTAATTGTGTTGTAGTCTGTGACAGGCATGTTAATTATGTTGTAGTCTGTGACAGGCATGTTAATTATGTTGTAGTCTGTGACAGGCATGTTAATTATGTTGTAGTCTGTGACAGGCATGTTAATTATGTTGTAGTCTGTGACAGGCATGTTAATTATGTTGTAGTCTGTGACAGGCATGTTAGTTGTGTTGTAGTCTGACAGGCATGTTAGTTGTGTTGTAATTAGGGACAGGCATGTTAATTATGTTGTAGTCTGTGACAGGCATGTTAATTATGTTGTAGTCTGTGACAAGCAGGTTAATTATGTTGTAGTCTGTGAGATGATTTCGTCAAAAATGAATAACTAATTTGTACAAACGGACTACAGGATTTAGGTTGGATTTTTGTGTGATATTAATCTCGAATGAAACGATCAAAAAAGTCAAATTGAAAAAGGTACTTTATCATAATCATCAAAAGTTTTATTTTCGTGGACAATTTGCAAACCTGTCATCACTATTTTCCTTATTTGGACATTAAATTTTAGATGCACAGAAGAAGGAATGTATGAACTGCTAACTTGTTGTCCGGCCTGTTTTGAAGTCACAGAACATAAATTTAATAAAGCAAGTTAAATATTTATCTCGTATTTACTACTGAATTCAGTATTTGGATGATTGTTTTACCACATTTGTAAATTGTTCATTACAAAAATTGAAATTGGGGCATTTGAATATGTAAGAGACAACAAATTTCTTTGTATCAGTACTATAGTTATTATCTTATCTTTGTATCAGTGCTATAGTTATTATCTTATCTTTGTATCAGTACTATAGTTAGTATCTTATTTTGTACCAGTACTATAGTTATTGTCTTATCTTTGTATCAGTACTATATTTATTATCTTATCTTTGTATCAGTACTATAGTTATTATCTTAACTTTGTATCAGTACTATAGTTATTATCTTATCTTTGTATCAGTGCTATAGTTATTATCTTATCATTTGTGATCACAAGTTTGATACAAAGATGCTAAATGACCATTAATTATTTTGTTTGATTTACCGACTGATGTGTCTGCAGCCTTCATTGTGAAGTGTCTTGAGAAGAAGAGTGCACAACTCAACTTTGACATCGTAGACCCACCTTTTGTATTCCGTGCAATGCAACAGATTGGTTTGAACATACCTCGACTGCACGAAGTCTACGAACGACTCTACAAATCCAAAGTTTGTATTCAGTTTGTTATTTTGTCTGTGTCTTATCTCAGTTCATCTCGATCAGTAGACTATGGCACCAGCAAATAGATGTGAAAGTTGGCTTAACTGGAGAATTCCGTGGTGTATCCACTCTCACATTCTGAGAATGCACACTGTGATTGATGTGTAAGCCAAAATAATATGGTGAAGAAAATATGTGAGACCTAGCAGACACTTGTGACCTTGCAGTGTGTTATGTCATATGAACACATTTACACTGTTATAGCTTATATTATGACCTTGCAGTGTGTTATGTCATATGAACACAGTTACACTGTTATAGCTTACATTGTGACTTTGCAGTGTGTTATGTCGTATGAACACAGTTACACTGTTATAGCTTACATTGTGACCTTGCAGTGTGTTATGTCATATGAACACATTTAGTATAGGAGAAATTTCCACAAAGGAAGGTATAAGGACATGAGGAAATATTTAGCAAAGGTAGACTGGAATAACACACTAAAAAATAAGACAGCAACAGAATGCTGGAATATATTAAAGAGTGAAATTAAGTGCATAGTCGATAAATTTGTACCCTTAAAAAAACAAGGGAAACGGTCCAAACAGAAAAACTTATCGAAAGAAGCCATTAGAAAAATTAAGTATAAACAAATGATGTGGAAGTCATATAGATGTACTGGAAATGATGAAGACTACAACAGTTATAAAGAAGCACTTAACCAAGCTACAGCTGAAATTTGAAATTCAAAGAGAAGCTATGAACAACAATTAGCTAGTAATATAAAACATGACAGCAAGAGTTTTTATGCGTATGTTCGAAGCAAACAGAAAGTTCAAGATAAGGTCGGTCCTCTAGAAGATAGTGC
The DNA here is from genome assembly GCA_020002185.1 of Paraescarpia echinospica. Classification (NCBI taxonomy): domain Eukaryota; kingdom Metazoa; phylum Annelida; class Polychaeta; order Sabellida; family Siboglinidae; genus Paraescarpia; species Paraescarpia echinospica. Next base: position 20,485,468 of record CM034532.1, read on the forward strand.
TGGAAATATAATATCAGAGGGATTCTTAATGGCAGAAGACCTGAATGAGTACTTTAGTTCAGTGTTTACCAGAGAAGATATTAGTTCACTGCCAGTACCAGAGGCTAAGTTCAAGGGGGCAGATTCAGACTATTTAGGACAATTAATTGTAACCCCGGAAATGGTAGCTAAGAAAATAAGGGCTATGAAGGATAATAAATCACCTGGAGTGGATGGGATTCCGCCCAAACTACTATTGGAAATTGTAGAACAAATTAGCGTACCGCTTGTAACAGTTTTCAATTTGTCATTAGAAGAGGGAGTGGTTCCTTTAGAATGGAAAGAGGCAAACATTACACCGTTATTTAAAAAAGGTTCGAGAAACAAGTCAGAGAACTATAGACCAGTTAGTTTAACATCAGTGATTTGCAAATTATTAGAAAGACTAATTAAAGATCACATGGTGGATTTTCTTATTAAACAAAACTTGATAAACCCATCTCAACATGGTTTTTTTTTAAAGCGAGGTCATGCTTAACAAATATGTTATGTTTTTTGGAAGACATCACTAAGTGGGTAGATGAGGGATCACCAGTAGATATCGTCTACTTAGATTTTCAAAAAAGCTTTCGACAAAGTACCACATCAAAGATTACTGCTTAAACTAAAGGCCCATGGCATAGGAAATGGTATAATAAACTGGATAGAACAATGGCTGATTGACAGAAGACAACGTGTAGTAGTTGATGGGGAGGCTTCAAACTGGAAATCGGCATTGAGTGGGGTACCACAGGGATCAGTATTAGGACCTATATTATTCTTAATATATATCAACGATTTGGATGATGAAATAACAAGCAAGGTGTTGAAATTTGCGGATGATACAAAAGTGTTTAGAAGGATTAAAAGTGATGGAGATAGACAGCATTTACAAGATGATCTTGACAGGTTGATCAAATGGTCTGAAAAGTGGCAAATGCTGTTCAATTTTGGGAAATGTAAATGCCTCCACACAGGACATGGGAACGAAGAGGTAGAATATACTATGGGGGGTACTGTACTAAGTACTACTGTAAAAGAAAAGGACTTAGGGTTAACCATTAGTGCTGATATGAAGGTTTCAGAGCAGTGCGGAATTGCAGCTTCAAAGGGAAATCAAATCCTTGGATTAATTAGGCGAAACATAACGTATAAGGAAAAAGAACCAATAATACCGCTGTACAAAACAATAGTTAGGCCTCATTTAGAATATTGTATTCAAGCGTGGAGGCCATATCACAGGAAAGACATAGATATGCTAGAAAGAGTGCAGAGGAGAGCAACTAAAATGATACCAAAACTGAAGGATCTTAGTTACGAAATACGCCTAAAAAAATGCGGTTTAACAACACTAGAGACCAGGAGATTGAGAGGAGATCAGATAGAAGTGTTTAAAATATTGAATGGTTATGAAAATATTGATAGAAATTTTTTTGTTCAGTTAAAAAAGATAGAAGGACTAGAGGACATGAAGTTACATTAGCAAAGGAGCAGAGTAGATTAGATATAAGAAAGTTTTAATTTTCACAAAGGACTGTAAATGAATGGAACAGATTATCTGCTGATTGTGTGGGTGCTAGTAGCGTGAATATGTTTAAAAATAAAATCGACACATACCTCAGACGGGCGGGATACACATAGATAAAAGAGTCGGACTCTCGATAAGCCAAAGGGCTTCCTTGTCCACCTGCCACCTAGAGTTAATTCTCTGGGTGGCAATCTTGTTAAACACTGTTATAGCTTACATTGTGACCTTGCAGTGTGTTATGTCATATGAATATATTTACACTGTTATCTGTGATGTCTGCCAGGGGTAGTGTAGTCAACTACCACCCCTGACTTGTGAGGATGTCTGCCAGGGGTAGTGTAGTCAACTAGGGGTAGTGTAATCAACTACCACCCCTGACTTGTGAGGATGTCTGCCAGGGGTAGTGTAGTCAACTACCACCCCTGACTTGTGAGGATGTCTGCCAGGGGTAGTGTAGTCAACTACCACCCCTGACTTGTGAGGATGTCTGCCAGGGGTAGTGTAGTCAACTACCACCCCTGACTTGTGAGGATGTCTGCCAGGGGTAGTGTAGTCAACTACCACCCCTGACTTGTGAGGATGTCTGCCAGGGGTAGTGTAGTCAACTACCACCCCTGACTTGTGAGGATGTCTGCCAGGGGTAGTGTAGTCAACTACCACCCCTGACTTGAGAGGATGTCTGCCAGGGGTAGTGTAGTCAACATCCACCCCTGACTTGAGAGGATGTCTGCCAGGGGTAGTGTAGTCAACATCCACCCCTGACTTGAGAGGATGTCTGCCAGGGGTAGTGTAGTCAACTACCACCCCTGACTTGTGAGGATGTGTAGTGTGATGTCACTGTTGTAGGACGTGTGTGTAGTGTGATGTCACTGCTGCAAGACGTGTGTGTTGTGTGATGTCACTGTTGCAGGACGTGTGTGTAGTGTGATGTCACTGTTGCAAGACGTGTGTGTAGTATGATGTCACTGTTGCAGGACGTGTGTGTAGTGTGATGTCACTGTTGCAGGACATACGTGTAGTGTGATGTCACTGTTGCAAGACGTGTGTGTAGTGTGATGTCACTGTTGCAGGACGTGTGTGTAGTGTGATGTCACTGTTGCAAGACGTATGTGTAGTGTGATGTCACTGTTGCAGGACGTGTGTATTGTGTGATGTCACTGTTGCAGGACGTATGTGTAGTGTGATGTCACTTGCAGGACGTGTGTGTAGTGTGATGTCACTGTTGCAAGACGTGTGTGTGGTGTGATGTCATTGTTGCAGGACGTGTGTGTACCGGGGTAGTGTGATGTCACTGTTGCAAGACGTGTGTGTAGTGTGATGTCACTGTTGCAGGATGTGTGTGTAGTGTGATGTCACTGTTGCAGGATGTGTGTGTAGAGTGATGTCACTGTTGCAAGACGTGTGTGTAGTGTGATGTCACTGTTGCAGGACGTATGTGTGGTGTGATGTCATTGTTGCAGGACGTGTGTGTAGTTTGATGTCACTGTTGCAGGACGTGTGTGTAGTGTGATGTCACTGTTGTAGGACGTATGTGTGGTGTGATGTCATTGTTGCAGGATGTGTGTGTCGTGTGATGTCACTGTTGCAGGATGTGTGTGTAGTGTGATGTAATTGTTGTAGGACGTGTGTGTAGTGTGATGTCACTGTTGCAGGACGTGTGTTGGAAGACACTTCACAAGCCTCTTCATCTGCTCTCCATCATTGTCTTACTTCTTAACACATTCTCTGATAATGCTGCTACGTTTCCTCTATATGAAAGGTATTCACAAACTTGTCTTCTCTTTTATCTCTCGTGTTATTGTCGTGGCACTCTTGCCTCAACCAACTTGTATTTATGTGTTTTCCTAATTTGTTGTTTAGTTAACATAATATAACAAAACACATTTTGGGGCACAAACATAACATGAAAACGGCACATCAAAAATAGTTTTTTCTATTTAACAACACACATTAAATCAATGATGGATTGATTGAGTTTATTCTGTAAAATTATATACAAAGCATGTTGATAGGAAAGTAATGTTAATTTGTTCCGTAATAATATGATTATAACACTCAAGTTAATTCAAACAAGAACAAAATATATATAAAAGGATATATAATATAAAAGCTCAACACTAATATTGTACAAGCTCAATGAATGGTTAAGCAAATGTTTTTGTCTCCATTTAGATAAAATATAAGAATTCTGCCCTGAACCCTTTGAATTGTTATGTTTGCAGCAGAAACTTCACGACTGTGGCCCTCGATGCAATCGCTGGCCACTTGGTGGAGCTGCAAGCAGAAAGTGTTCAGGACAACCAAGTCCGTGTCCTTATGCAATCACTCAAGGATGTCCAGGCTAAACTCGAGCGACTTGTTTGACAATTGTAGTGAATAATTCGTTCACTCACCTACAAAATGTGTGCAACAAATACATCACATTCTTGTTGTATAGAAGCAGAGGCCTGATTGTAGTGTTTGTATGAATGTTTTGAGATCACAGAATATGATAAAGATGCCTTAGCTTCTTAGTGGTCATGGACGGTTTGATAGCAAATATAAATTTGGCATGATTAGCTGATTGACTGTGTGTCTGACAATGGTTCATTGTTCATCTGGAACCATCAATGTTTTGATTGACACGTGTCATTGCCGTCTGTGTAAGCACGTTGGTGCAATAGCATTGTATTGTATAGCTATATGGACTTGACGCATTCATGAACATGTATATCGTGGTGCAAACGTTATTTGTTTCTAATGGCATAATAATAGTGAATAACAATTGATCTGGGAAGTGTCTTGCAACTATAAATGGATCAGATTATACTTTGGTAAATGTGATCAACTAATATTGCTTTTTGCTTAAACATGATTCATCAGTACATACCGGTTTGCAGAAAAAGAAAGCCACACTTTGCGGTTTTGTTATCTAATCATGTTGACTGTTTGCTTTCCGTTCGTAACTAATGGTAGTTAGTCATACGTCACACTGGCAAATAAAGAATGTTTTACACAGGACTTACATTGTGCCAAGGTCGTCGAAGATTCTAGTGATGTGTTTGGTTGTGTGTGTGAATGCTTGTCTGCTGAACAAGTACTAACTAACTCACGGTCCCATGTGATTCCGACTGGCATTCGTTAATATGTTGAAGAAAGCTATTATATATGAAGAAAACACGTCGTTGTTGTCGGAATAAAATTCATGGAAAATGTTCTACTCTGATTGTCTCGAGAGAGCGCCATATTCTGGTACTTGTTGTAATATCTCCACTCTGCCCGGTAACATCAGTGGCAGCGGTTTCATCAACGACAATTCCTGATGTTAATTACTCCAATATCTCCACTCTGCCCGGTAACATCAGTGGCAGCGGTTTCATCAATGGCAAGTCCTGATGTTAATTACTCAAATATCTCCACTCTGCCCGGTAACATCAGTGGCAGCGGTTTCATCAATGGCAAGTCCTGATGTTAATTACTCCAATATCTCCACTCTGCCTGGTAACATCAGTGGCAGCGGTTTCATCAACGGCAAGTCCTGATGTTAATTACTCCAATATCTCCACTCTGCCCGGTAACATCAGTGGCAGCGGTTTCATCAACGGCAAGTCCTGATGTTAATTACTCCAATATCTCCACTCTGCCCGGTAACATCAGTGGCAGCGGTTTCATCAACGACAAGTCCTGATGTTAATTACTCCAATATCTCCACTCTGCCCGGTAACATCAGTGGCAGCGGTTTCATCAACGGCAAGTCCTGATGTTAATTACTCCAATATCTCCACTCTGCCCGGTAACATCAGTGGCTGCGGTTTCATCAACGGCAAGTCCTGATGTTAATTACTCCAATATCTCCACTCTGCCCGGTAACATCAGTGGCAGCGGTTTCATCAACGGCAAGTCCTGATGTTAATTACTCCAATATCTCCACTCTGCCCGGTAACATCAGTGGCAGCGGTTTCATCAACGGCAAGTCCTGCTATTAATTACTCCAACATCTCCAATAGGTATAACCGAATCATGGGCAACCACCGATGTATCAGATGCCGAATTGGGACTGACAGGATATGTAATGTTTAGGAAAGATAGAATAGGAAGAAGGGGAGGTGGAGTTATTTTATATATTAAAGAATCTATCCAGGCTTATGAAATAAAATTACACAGAGAAGCAGATTGCGAAGAAGCTGTTTGGTGTAACATAGTTACAGGAAAGTCAACGTTAACGGTTGGATTAGTTTATCGAAGTCCAAACATAAGCATAGAAGAGAATAAAAAATACAAAACGCTATAAGGGAAGTGAGCAAACGGGACTGTGTTATTATGGGGGATTTCAACCATGGGCATATAAAATGGAAATCTCTACAGAGTATGGGTAGTGAGGACCACAAGTTTTTAGTTTTAGTACAAGATAGTTTCCTTTCTCAACATGTGCTAGAACCAACCAATAGATATGTGTTAGTTCTCAGTTTGTGCTAGAAACAACCAGGGGAGAATGTGTTAGACATAGTTTTGTCCTCACAGAATGAATTAGTTGACAATGTCAGGATATGTGAGCCACTGGGGAATAGTGATCACAACCAGATACATTTTACCATCAAAGTAAAATCAGAAAGGAATAGTAAAAAGCAGTACAGGAGAAATTTCCACAAAGGAAAATATAAGGACATAAGGAAATATTTAGCAAAGATAGACTGGAATAACACACTGAAGAATAAGACAGCAACAGAATGCTGGAATATCTTAAAAAGTGAAATTGAATGCATCATCGTCAAATTTGTTCCCTTAAAAACACGGGAAACGGTCCAAAAAGAAACACTTATCGAAAGAAGCCATTATAAAAATTAAGTATAAAGAAATGATGTGGAAGTCATATAGACATACTGGAAATGACGAAGACTACAACATTTATTAAGAAGCACTAAACCAAGCTACAGCTGAAATTAGAAATTCAAAGAGAAGCTATGAACATAAATTAGCTTGTAATATAAAACATGACAGCAAGAGTTTTTATGCTTATATTCGAAGCAAACAGAAAGTTCAGGATAAGGTCGGTCCTCTAGAAGATAGTGCTGGAAATATAATATCAGAAGGATTCTTAATGGCTGAAGACCTAAATGAGTATTTTAGTTCAGCGTTTACCAGAGAAGACACTAGTTCACTGCCAGTACCAGAGGCTAAGTTCAAGGGGGCAGAATCAGACTATTTAAGACAGTTAATTGTAACCCCAGAAATGGTAGCTAAGAAAATCAGGGCTATGAAGGATCTTCACTGAAATCCTGGAGTGAATTGGTATTCACTGAAGCTACTGTTAAATTGTAGAACAGAATTAACATACCGCTTGCAACGGTTTTAATTTGTCATTAGAATTGGTTCCCCTTTAGGTGGAAACGAAACATTATACCGTTATTCAAAAAGGTTACGAGAAACAAGTCGGAAATAGTATAGACGAAGTTAGTTTAACATCATTGTTTGTAAATTATTAGAAAGACTAATTAAAGATCACATGGTGGATATTCTTGTTAAACATAACTTGATAAACCCATCTCAACATGGGTTTCTAAAAGCGAGGTCATGCTTAACAAATATGTTATGTTTTTTGGAAGATATCACTAAGTGGGTAGATGATGAATCACCAGTAGATATCATCTACTTAGATTTTCAAAAAGCTTTCGACAAAGTGCCACATCAGAGATTACTGCTTAAACTAAAAGCCCATGGCGTAGGAAATGGTATAATTAACTGGATAGAAAAATGGCTGATTGACAGAAGACAGCGGGTAGTTGTTGATGGGGAGGCTTCAAACTGGAAATCAGTTTTGAGTGGGGTTCCACAGGGATCAGTACTGGGACCTATATTATTCTTATTATATATAAACGATTTGGACGATAATATAGCTAGCAAGGTGTTGAAATTTGCAGATGATACAAAAGTGTTTAGAAGGATTAAAAGTGATGGAGATAGACAACATTTACAGGAGGATCTTGACAGGTTGATCAAATGGTCTGAAAAATTGGCAAATGTTGTTCTAATTTTGGGAAATGTAAATGTCTTCACACAGGACATGGGGCAGAATAATGTAGAATATACAATGGAGACTGTACTAAATACTACTGTAAAAGAAAAGACTTAGGGCTGGTAATTAGTGCTGACATGAAAGTTTCAGAGCAGTGTGGAATTGCGGCTTAAAAAGAAATCAAATCCTTGGATTGATTAGGCGAAATATAGCATATAAAGAAAAAGAACTAATAATATCGTTGTACAAAACAATAGGCCTCATTTAGAATATTGTATACAAGCGTGGAGGCTATACCGCAAGAAGGACATAGATATGCTAGAAAGAGTACAGAGGAGAGCGACTAAAATGATGCAAAAACTGAGGGATCTTAGTTATTAAATTCGCCTAAAAGAATGTGGTTTAACAACACTAGTGACCAGGAGATTGAGAGGAGATCAGATAGAAGTATTTAAGAGAAAATATTGAATGGTTATGAAATATTGATAGAAACATTTTTGTCTCAGTTAAAATAGAAGGACAGAGGACATGAAGCTACATTAGCAGTAAAGGAGCAGTGTAGATTAGATATAAGAAAGTTCTCATTCTCACAAAGGACTGTAAATGAATGGAACAGATTATCTCCTGATTGTGTTAGTGCTAGTAGCGTGAATATGTTTAAAAATAAAATCGACACACACCTTAAAAAGGCGGGATACATGTAGATAAAAAGTATTGGACTCTCGATAAGCCAAAAGGCTTCCTTGTCCACCTGCCATCCAGAGTAATTTTCTGGATGGCAATCTTGTTAAATCTTGTTAAATTACGTGATGGGAAGCGCGAGACAATTGAACAGAAGCGACTTGACTTAAATGCCTAAGCCAATTTGACCCCTCGCTATCCTCCTGGATGTCACACTTCTCCATTTCGTCCTGTCTAGAGCACACCGTCCTGCTGTTAACAGCGGGAGTCCAGTGTCCTGTCTAACTTGGTCACTCCGCCTTCTTTGTTTCTGTGTCCTTTAAAGTCTTCCTTGAAAGCTGTTTTGATGAGGTTTTCATTTGGCATACGGCAGACATGTCCAAACCACCGGAGTCTTCTAAGTCTGATGACATCTGAGATGGATTCGGGGGTGAATGTCTCATCTCGGATCTGTCTATTTCGTGCAATCTTGGTGCCCTGGTAACTATAGCAACGCATCAATGTCAGCTAATTTATTTATTCATTTATTTATTTAACTGCATTCATACTTTTTAGGTAATGTTCAGACGGTATTAATATTATGTTACCAAGTTCACTTTGTGTTAATAGACTGTCTTTAAATGTGTTGGCAGTTGGTCTTGGTTTAAATTTATACTAATTTTAACATAGTTTCATAATGTTTCTGATTATATATTTTGCGTGTGCATGGTGGGGGGGGGGCAGAGGAGACAAGCGTGTATATATTATGTTGACGCCACAACGCCAAGTATTCTTCGTATATTGTAAATGTTACTTGGTAATAAACAGCCTGAATCTGAAAAGCTTCAAGAGACTGTACTGTGTCTCTCGTGACGTTGCTAACATTGTTTCGCAATTTAGGTGGCAGTATACTTTCAACATATTTATGCTACATTAAGAACATTACGTTACAAAATGAGGAAACATGTTACCAAATGAGGAAACATTGTTACCAAATGAGGAAACATGTTACAAAATGAGGAAACATTGTTACAAAATGAGGAAACTTATGTTACAAAATGAGGAAACATTGTTACAAAATGAGGAAACATGTTACAAAATGAGGAAACATTGTTACAAAATGAGGAAACATGTTACAAAATGAGGAAACATAATGTTACAAAATGAGGAAACATGGTACAAAATGAGGAAACATAATGTTACAAAATGAGGAAACATGGTACAAAATGAGGAAACATTGTTACAAAACGAGAAACAAACAAGGACGTTCCTAGTTGTTAATTCATATAGTAATTAATATAATGTTCTTAAGACTATACTAACTTTGTTGAAGGTACACTGCTCACCAAATTGTGTTTAGTAAGGCCGTAACAACGTTCGCAATCTGAAAGGTACACTCCTGGAACATGCTCAAACAGTAAACAAAACACCAGTTTAACAACAAGCTTTATTGGCAATACAGCCAAGTCGGGCCGAGTTACCTACAATACACTTTGATGTTCAATGATATCCCATTTCCCCATGTCGCACAGAGCAGTCTTCCAGTTATAAATTATAACACCCGCTAATTCTGGGTAAAGGAACAGGCTTTAAAATGCAACAATATTCTGCTTGGTTTGAATGCTCTGATTGTCGTAAGACAATCAGACCATTGGTCTGCTTACCTCGTGCAGTGTCGCCCCACTTGCATCATATCTGTTAAGCTAAAGGTGTGTTTGATTTCAGCAAATAAACAATTTGGCAAATAGCATGTTCATAGACTACACATATCACATGATTAGGTCTGGTCTTGACCACATTTGTTTTCTTGTGTACAAGTGTATACTATGAAGTGGCAATCAGTCCAAGTGAAAATAAACAATACTTCCTGCTTTATATATTCTTGCGTAGAGCATGATAATTGTAATATTGTTATTAAACCAAATGAATCTATTAAAATACAAATATAGCATACGCATCAATATTTAGCGGTTTGTGTCATTTTATTAAAAAGTAATACCACTGTCAATCCAACCTGTAAAGTTGGGTCACAATGCTCTGTATAACAGATGTTCAAATCCATGGATTTAGAATGTTCCATATCGTGTTATCCGACCACGTGCGTCATCTCTGAAGACCTGAACCGAGCTTCGAACAGGTTAATTATGCATTGTTTTAATGGTCAACGGAAATTATATATATTTTAACAATTGATCACACACATGGCATGAAACTAACTCAGCTAATTATTTATTTTAAACATATGCATTGTTTTACCTGTGTGTTTCCAAATTTGTCCATACTTTCGGCTCAAATCCAACTATAAGATCGTAAGAAACTTCATACGATGGAACTTCATCTATTTTTGTACCTCCGTTTGCAATGCTCTGCATATGTTCCTCGACTGTACTAATTTACATTTGATTTGATGCATTCTACATAAGACGTCTTTGTACAAGCGCATGGGCCACGTCACAATTTTTCATTCATGCCTAGCAGTAAACGATTTCACTAAATTAACCCCAATACCAACCAGGTACACAGAATCCTTTATAATGCATTAAAAACTATGAATAAACTATACATTATATATTTAATGATGCATTTTGTCAAACATATTTACATTTACTTAGAGATTTTGAATATTGGTTCTATTGAACTTTAAGCTAGTGCCCTGGCAGTTGATTCTAGTGTGTTTAGACCCCTTAATAACACCCCTTATGTAGACTAGAGACAAGCTGAAGCTTTGGCATGAGGTATAACAAAGAATCCAAATGTAAGGGGTGGAAGGGTGGGGGCATGGTCAGCAGTCAGTTGTTTTGGAGCCAATAGGGGTAGCGTCCAGTCATCGATCAGTTCAAGCCTTTGGCCATTCAGACTGACATATCTGTAAACAATCAAACAAACCATTTGTGATTCGCAGATGAACCTTCACAGAATTTATTAACACACAAATTTTAAATGTTACAATCTAACAGAATCAATATAAAAGAAATTATTAACATGAGTCATCCAAATTAATTTAATCACAGTTGAAAATGTTTTTTTCATACTTACATTACAGTGATTGAGTTTTGTCAGAATTAATATATTAAAGTGAAGGTTTTTAACGGCTTTAATATGCTGGGATTTATTAACTGAAGTTTGACCCACACAAAGAAACCAGCCTTCACTCTAACTAGGAGTCTGAATCATAGGGCCTATCTCTCCCAAGAATCAAATGTTCCACCATATTAACCTGACAGAAATGTACTACTGACCTTGATTTCAGTCCATCTGGCCCTGATGGTGTAAGTAGGTATTGGTGTTTTGTTAGGTGCCTCAACTCTGACGGTAGACCCAACGATACAGCACTATTCCTTAAGTTTAGAGCATATACTGTAATTGCCCCCACTGAATAATTTGACCTGAAAAATGAAAATGTAACTGTTTAAATCACGAGCAATTCTAGTGTTGTTGTTTTCTTAGGAAAGAAACATCTTGCTGAAAAACAGTAAAAATAAAAAAAGTTAATGGCAAGGTTCCCCAGTGATGAAAAACACCAATATATATATATATATATATAAATATTAATACAAACATTTAGTGAAAAAACAACTATAATGTCAGATAATCATTATTGCAAGTCGCACATTTGTAGCAACTATTTTCCGTTCTTTGGTAATGGCCATTTCTAGGACTAAATCATTTCAGTGGCAGACAAGTACACATTACTCATCTCTCTGCCCTGCTGCACCATGAGCCTGCACACACTGTTAGTAGCCATGATTCAATTGTTGAAATGGTTCAACCACTGCAACATCTGTCGAACCAACTTGTGAAGTATAGACACTTTACAATGTAATTTAACTCACAAAATATGTTCAGCCGTGTACACTCTGCATTAGTAGAACTTCTTAAATAAATGGCATAGACAGCAATACCGAGACTCCAAGAGACTGCCAAACAAAACCAAGAGTGCCAGACAAGACCAAGAGACTGACAAACAAGACCAAGTGCCTGCCAGACAAGACCAAGCAACTGTCAAACAAGACCAAGTGCCTTCCAGTAAAGACCAAGAGATTGCCAAACAAGAAAAAGAGGCTGCCAGACAAGACCAAGTGCCTGCCAGACAAGACCAAGAAACTGCCAAACAAGACCAAGTGCCTTCCAGTAAAGACCAACAGACTGCCAAACAAGACAAAGAGACTGTCACACAAGACCAATTATCTGCTAAACAAGACCAAGATACTGCCAAACAAGAATAAGAAACTGCCAAACAAGAACACAGTCTGCCAGACAGACCAACAGTCTACATGACAAGACCAAGACTGCCAAACAAGACCAAGAGACTGCCAAACAAGAACAAGTGCCTGCAAGACAAGACCAAGAAACTGCCAAACAAAACCAAATGCCTTCCAGTAAAGGCCAAGCGACTGCCAGACAAGACCAATAAACTGTCAAACAAGACAAAGAAACTGTCACACAAGACTAACAGTCTGCCAGACAAGGCCAAGTGACTGCTAGACAAGACCAAAAGGTTGCCAGACAAGACCAAGAGGCTGCCAGACAAGACCAAGAAACTGCCAGACAAGACCAAGAGACTGCCACACAAGACCAAGTGTCTGCCAGACAAGACCAAGAGGCTGCCAGACAAGACCAAGAGGTTGCCTGACAAGACAAAGACATTGCCATACAAGACCAAGTGTCTGCCAGACAAGACCAAGAGGTTGCCAGATAAGACAAAGAGATTGCCACACAAGACCATGTGTTTGCCAGACAAGATCACAAGGCTGCTAGACAATACAAAGGGATTGCCAGACAAGAGTGCGAGGTTGTTAGCCTTACCTGCCAGTGGCTGTGCAGTGAGTGTAAACTCGCAATGTCTGGCTGTCTTTCTCTAACATCGTCACATTGAGAACTCTTGAACCAACTAACCGCTTGAAGAGCAGCGACAACCAATAATCCTACAAAGCAAAAGTTCACAATGATTGCTGTAGCAACTGTTTGAATAAAAGTAACAACCAGTCATTATACAAGGCAAAATGTCACACTGCTGTAGTAACTGTTTGAGTAAAAGTAACAACCAGTCATTCTACAAGGCAAAATGTCACACTGCTGTAGTAACTGTTTGAGTAAAAGTAACAACCAGTCATTCTACAAGGCAAAATGTCACACTGCTGTAGTAACTGTTTGAGTAAAAGTAACAACCAGTCATTCTACAAGGCAAAATGTCACACTGCTGTAGTAACTGTTTGAGTAAAAGTAACAACCAGTCATTCTACAAGGCAAAATGTCACACTGCTGTAGTAACTGTTTGAGTAAAAGTAACAACCAGTCATTCTACAAGGCAAAATGTCACACTGCTGTAGTAACTGTTTGAATACAAGTGACAACGAGTGATCTTACAAGGCTAAAGTTCATATTGCTATGGCGACCTCTTAAAGAGCTGAAGTGTAAGCAACAACCATTAATCTTGCAAGATAGTTTTATTTTAATATTTATCAATAGGAATAATGAGATAATATACTTACAGGCAGTGAAAATTATAAAGAGAGCAAAGAAGGCAGAAGATGGTGGTAGGAGGAATCTTGACCAGTGCTGTGGTGCAGTGGTGCATTGGTGCAGTGGTGCATTGGTGTAGTGGTGTAGTGGTTCAGTGGTGCAGTGGTGCAGTGGTGCTGTGGTGCTGTGGTGCAGTGGTTCAGTGGTTCAGTGGTATTTATAGTAGTATTTATCAATAGGAATAATGAGATAATATACTTACAGGCAGTGTTTGAAGGTAGCGGTGAATGAGAGAATAATGAGATAATATACTTACAGGCAGTGTTTGAAGGTAGCGGTGAATGAGAGAATAATGAGAGAATATACTTACAGGCAGTGTTTGAAGGTAGCGGTCAATGAGAGAATAATGAGAGAACATACTTACAGGCAGTGATTGAAGGTAGCGGTCAATGAGAGAATAATGAGAGAACATACTTACAGGCAGTGACTGAAGGTAGCGGTCAATGAGAGAATAATGAGAGAATATACTTACAGGCAGTGATTGAAGGTAGCGGTCAATGAGAGAATAATGAGAGAACATACTTACAGGCAGTGATTGAAGGTAGCGGTCAATGAGAGAATAATGAGAGAACATACTTACAGGCAGTGACTGAAGGTAGCGGTCAATGAGAGAATAATGAGAGAATATACTTACAGGCAGTGATTGAAGGTAGCGGTCAATGAGAGAATAATGAGAGAACATACTTACAGGCAGTGATTGAAGGTAGCGGTCAATGAGAGAATAATGAGAGAACATACTTACAGGCAGTGACTGAAGGTAGCGGTCAATGAGAGAATAATGAGAGAATATACTTACAGGCAGTGATTGAAGGTAGCGGTCAATGAGAGAAAATGAGAGAATATACTTACAGGCAGTGATTGAAGGTAGCGGTCAATGAGAGAATAATGAGAGAATATACTTACAGGCAGTGGCTGATGGTAGCGGTGAATGAGAGAATAATGATATAATATACTTACAGGCAGTGGTTGAAGGTAGCGGTCAATGAGAGAATAATGTCCCCCATAAAATGTCTGTCTTACAACAAGACTTATTCCCATCTTTGCAGAAATGCCAAGTTTATCCAGCCACCTGAAACACATATAATCAATATAAAAACCAAGATTGTATACATCCTTTTTTGCTTAAGCACAATACTTTAGCAGAAAAGTTAACCCCCAAATCCATGTGTTCTTAAATAAAAATAACCTAAATAATCGTCTGGTCAATATTTAACTTCTAACTCCACTTTGTTACACATTGATCAAATAACAATTCCTCCCTAAAAATGAAACGGTAGCACTGAAAATTGGCAACAGCGGCGTCTTCTGAGGAATGCGTGGAAGGAGAGGTACTTACAATGCTTCAATGTTGGTGTATTAATATATAGATTAGAAAAAAAACAGACAACTTTGCAAAAACAATCAACACGCCAAATAATTCTATGCACTAGAGCTATGTAATATTTGTTATCTATCCCCCAATAAGACAAGGGAAACACAACATCAACTCACATAAAGCCTGCCACGTAGGCATCAGACAACCCCTTTGCTCCTCCACCCCATGCTGTGCTAGTTTCCCCCAGCCACAACTCCGCGTTTGGCACCCCAGCCTCACGGACAGCTGTCTTCACTTCGGCAATCTGTGGAGGGAAGTAGTCCAATATGTCCGGGTCTATGAAGTCAGAAACTGTTGCAGTTCGCCCATTAATATAATACCTAGAGAGAGAAAACATGTTAATTGTAAAATGCAAACGTAATAGTACTCGATAATAACATTTTAATATTTACCTATAATCATTATTAGTAATAATAATTATGCATAATATATATAATTAGTTTAACACTTAATTTTAACTCCCAGTAATATTCGTGCTGTTTTAAAATGACCCTCCTTAGCTGATTCTACCAACTGCCAATTAGTTTAGCATCTGAAATTCAAATTTGCATCGTGTGTCAGTTGAAGTAACTTGCACAATTGATTTAATAAAAGAACATGCATTTTTGTTTAAATAATCAAAAGTATGTTACTCCTGTTGTTACATAAAATTATCTGCAAAGTGTGAATAGTCTCATGCTTGCTCGAACCTTTTTTGGTCCTTTTTGATTAATTATGACAAGATTTGGTCAACAATAACGTAACAGATTGTTCAATGCGTACACCAAAACTAAACTATACAAATCCATACAAATGAACACAGATGATTCTAGCTTCTTGCTCTATACACTGTACAAATTATGAGGGCAGCCTTACTAAAAGATATTACATTTAATGATATGTGAATTCCATAAAATTGTGAACACCCAATTTTGAATGGCTGCCACTCCCAAATCACAAAGAGTAGAAAGGGTAAGTATAAGAGACACCTACTGGTGCCACGTGACTGCATCCAAGGAATCGTGCACAACAGACAAATACCTGGAAAATAAAAATAACAAGTGAGTCATCATAACTGTCATTACCATTTTCGGGTGGGAAATACAACTTTCCATCTTGGCCCGGCTTTCACATTATTTGGATCAAATTTTTTAATAATTTTTTATTTTCAAATACAAACAATATTCAATAAAATTAAATTTAATTGTTGCTATGTGCATACGAGGCACAAGTCATTTTGTTGATCTGTGGAGATTTAACATTTTCTCTTTTTTGGGGATTGTTACAAATGTAACACCAAGTGTGTTTAGGAACAACCTGTGCATTTAGGAACACCCCGTGTGCAGCAGAAGAGAAAAAAGTATTACTTTTTGAGGAACTTGAGACTTCTTGGTGGTCGGGTAACATCAGGGCCAACCTGTATACTGTTGGCAAAGAACTGGCTGAACCTGGGATTGTGTTTTAGGGTCTTCTGTAGCATCAGCACATCTCTGCCCAGTTGGTCACCCTTGAATGGCCAACTGAATCTGTGCTTGAAGTCATTTGGCTCTGAGTAACATAATGAATAACATATTTATTAGAAGTAACCCAAAGTTAGGCTAACAAGCCTTGAGTCAACCAACTTCTGCCTCGTTTCTGACTCTGAGGTGAAAAGAAGCGTTCGGAGCAGTCCTGAGAACTGGATACTGTGCAATATAAGAATTTTAAAAACATTACAAACCCCATGAAATTCTACCCATTTGTGCCAACTTAGAACATTATCGAAACACCATAAAATGACAAATGCTCAGATCAAGGTTGGTGTAATCAGCAAACCCCCCCAACTGAAGATGATAGGTTTGTGACAATGTTTTGAAAGGATGCTTAATTTCTTAACAACACAAAATATCACAACTTTCAGTACTGTCAAACTTGCTAGGTGTTATTTGCTAATTATATTTGTAAAGTATATTGACTGTTCCTTTTCAGATGTATGGTATTCCACAATATAGTAAATATCAAGGGTTTCATGACAAAATGTGATATATCCATTTTGTTTATTACAAATCTCACTTCTGTGCTTCGTCCTCAGAACATGAACACTTGGAACCTCATTAGTAGATTATACGCGCTCTTCAATGGCTTGAAGAAGGCCCGATCCGACGGCTGCATTTTATGTGTGCATTGAGGGGGTAGCATGATCAAGTCGATGCCATGTGCCATGGCGTAGTTAACTGCATCTAGTGTCTTGTGGCTGTGATGTCCGTCCAAAACAATCACTTGGCGGTTCTCTGGTGAAGCATTTGTGTAAAGAACAAAATGTTCCATCCACTTCAGGAAGAGTCCGGCATCTGTGCAACCACTTGCGCTGGCATGACCGACTGACTGTGGCGGGGCACCCTGCATGAGCTGTTCAACCGTTCTCTTCCGCGGGAATATCAGGAATGGCGGAAGGTACACCCCAGCAGCACTCACCGCGCATATCACAGTGACCACTGCACCCTGTTCGCCGCATTGGACACGACAATCTTGCCTGACTGGTGGATGCTGCTTATGCCAATCTCGTCCATGTTCCAGATTTTGGACGGTACGTATTCGTGGGTGCCAAGCACCTCTTTGTATATTTCAAAGGTGTTAATTTTTGGTCTGTTGAAACCAACAGCCCTTGATAAGTTGGTTCCCTGGGGGTGCCGGACACTCAGGTTGGGATGGCGCACTAGGAAGCCCTTCAGCCAGTCTTTCCCAGCTAGCTTGTTTGACTCGTTGAAAGCATGACTTGTGCCCGTGGCTACTGCCACGTCATATGCTAGACGTCTGACATCAGTGGGAGTTAAGCCATATAAGACCCTCTCCACTGTCTGGATGTGATCGTGAATCACCAATTCAACCTCCAATGGCAGCGCCGATGGGGAACTCAGCTTCACCTTTCCAGGTGTGGCTACAAGGGCATCGCGGTGTCTACGAATAGTGTAAGGATGAGCGGCAATGCCGTCCCTGACTAATCTTAAATCATCTTGCAACTTGCTGTCACTGAGAAATATGCTCAATAAAAATACTGTGGGAACTTGGGAAGTGCTCATAAAGAACACACACATCCCTATAAAACTTGTATCATAAAGCAATAATGTGTTATTTGCTTACAAGTCGAAAATGCTACTGCATCCCCAATATCAAATCTAAGATCTGTACCGGACCTATACATTTGAAGACCTTGAATAGTGTCACTGTCAAGTTAATTACAGAAACACAGAAGTAGGTACTTCCTTCATTACACTAATCCATTAAAATGACATTAAGAGCAAATTTCAAAGTGACCGGTGAAGGTTAGGTACAGAACACACCAGATGGAGGTCAATGTGACACGAACTACTGTGGTCATTAGTGAATATCATTACAATACATATAACATATGCCAGCAATACAACTGCTTAGTACAAACCTAAACTAATTTAATGGTTTTAGCCATTTTTCCCTTGGGACTGGGTAAAAGTGACCTTATTAGTGAGGCTTCCATATTAGCAGGATTCATTTACTACACTTTACTAAATAATTTGGGACTGTCCTAGGGTGACCTTAATTGTGAAATGGCTGCATTACAGAGGTGACCATCAAGCAAGGTTCGATTGTACATGATACTGGAATATCTTATGGATACAAAATCATACCGTGGCCAAAATATTTTGTGTACATTTAAATTATAAAATTTTGCCCAGTCAAAAATGTGTTTACTGCATTTTTTCTGAAAATCCTTCACATGCTGCGTATTATATTTTGACATAAAATAAAACAAAGAAATATATTTCTACTCACCGTTTCCTAGTTCAAATGCCAGGTTGTGCGTATAGTTCCTCTCTATACTGTATTCGAGTATCTCGATTGCGTTTCTTTGATCCCAATCACTGCCATTCCTGAGTAGTACGTTGAAGTCAAATAAGAGGAGCCACTGGGCAGTGGCAGCAAATTTGTTTAAGTAATCAAAGTCGGTGGCTGTAAAACATCAAATAAATAAATTTTAATAAATTTGTATAACATGTTATACGCAGTATACAAATATTATTTATCGAATTAGTCCAAGAAAAGTGTCAAGGTTATCAAAACATATAAACAAAATATTGTTATACCATTTTATGTCACAAAACATTTTGTATGTGATGTTATTAAGTAGATAATTAGTTACACATTATTTAATTATGTTAGCAAGAAACTGTACAGAGAATGGATAAGGAAACAATTATGAAGACAGCAAAGAAGGCAGAAGATGATGGTAGGAGGAATCTCAACCAGTGCAGTGGTGCAGTGGTGCAGTGGTGCAGTGGAGCAGTGGTGCAGTGGTGCAGCGGTGCAGCGGTGCAGCGGTGCAGCGGAGCAGCGGTGCAGTGGTGCAGTGGTGCAGTGGTGCAGTGGTTGCAGGATCCGACTCTCAATCAAGAGATTCTAGGTTTCATTCCTCATGCTGCCGTGTCAAACCTTGAGCAAGTTCGTTCATTCTATGTTGCTCCAGTTCACTCACCGGTATGAATGTGAACCTGGCTAGAGACAGTGGTGGATATTTGTGTAAGAATAATCTTCACACGGTAACTGCAGCGTGGCTGAATGCTTCCCAGAGAAGTTGAGATGGTGTTCGATTGAACAGGTCTGCCAGGGGTGAAATGTGAAGCGCTTTGAGCAGTCCTAACGACTGGATACCATGCTATATAACAACTTACACCAACTTCATCACACCAAAGACAGAGACACAGTGGCAAGATCACAAAAGGACAGGGATAAAAAGACGGGACTTGTAAAGAATAGCAAAAGATGGTTATTTGTGGAGACAACACATCGAGGGGTGGAACAAACCAGATCAACCCCACCTCATGAGACACCAAGTGAGATGAAGAAATCAGACTGCGTGAAGACAAACAACTTCATAAACATCACCTGACATGGTAAAGTTGTCGTACTTCTGATGTCGGACGTATGAGTTCTCCCACTGTTCGATCTGCTCCGTACTAACCGTCCGGCCAGCCAGGAATGGGCAGTGGGCTGACCGGTTAAACAACAGGTAGTCAGCAGAATTTCCTCCAAACCTTAGGATGGCCGGCTGTAGTCCTTGTGCCAACGTCTGAACTCTGGGAGAGCTGCAACAAACATACCATAAAACAAGGATGGCATGATGTCAGGACTCATTCACGTATATAAATATTCGGACAGACTACCCATAAAGCATATCTGGGGTCCTACTATTTGTTCACCCTAATTTTATCTGTTCATGTAAGATCGGGCAAGTGTTTTATTATAAAAATGCCATTTTTACTTAATGGATGGATGTGAATGATAGTTTTCAAGATATTATGTTTTCAAAATGAGGAAATGTGTTGTTTGGCCAGTTCAGCACCTGGCAGGAGACAATCACAAAATTCAAAAATATAACTCAGGCAAATAAAAATATGATCACCTGGAAGATAACTTTGATATGTGGACATTAAAACAAGTTTATTCAGCTGTGTCATGTTGTTTGGTTTTTATCTGACTTTTTGTGAATGGGTTTCCTTTTCCTGATCACCTTGAGTCAGGGGAAATTGTCAAAACTAAAACTGTCTGGACCTGAAACCAGAACAACCAATACAACATAATAAAGTAATTACATGAAGAAATAATGGGATATTTCTAATGTACTTTAGTTAGAGAGTTAAGTTCTGTAAGAAATATACCTTACTTTGTATAAGTATAGCTGTTTTATTTATAAAATAATATATTAAATTAAAACTATCTGTAATCGCATATGTAACACAAACACTATTTCTCTGTAAATTTGGATATTCATTTTAAAATGTATATTAGTGGACATTTCAAAATAATTTGGTCACATTGGAAAAGGAAGAACCAACATACGTTCTTATCAAAGTTGTTGTCTTAGATACTATAATTTCTTGTTATGTCTTACAGTACTATTTCCCAAGACTGGCAAGAGGTTTGGTTGTATACTATATACATGAATTGATGATGGATGATGTCGGATCAAAAATGTTTTTGAGTGAGCATGTTTTTTCATCAACCAACAGGAAATAACAATGATTATGGGATATAATAAAACTACTAATGCCTCTATGTGAAGTCTTTGCAACTAACTTATTCACAATTTTAATAAAAAAAGAAAAAGAAATTACAAGTCAATGCCATAAAAGCTTTGTGACTCGCGTTAGGCTGCACAATTTTGCTGATTCGCATTACACATATTCACTGCCCAATATCATAATCCACGTAGACCATCCTCGCAAGCCTGTTTGCCATACAAAACTAGCCCTGGCTGATCCCCTACGCGAAGTGCGGAAGTTAGCCGAGTCAAACAAGTAATTGACTTCACCAGTCGTGACTGCGTCACCCGTGAGAACAGCGCAAATACCCGCCCCAATTTGTAGACGGATAAACGATTTCAGGGAATCCCATTATATAATGACCCGTTCGCCCTAGCCTAGGATTTAGCACCAGCAGCTGAGCGGTATTGTGTATTCGAATAATTGCTTCTACTTCCTAAACATTGCATGTAACACGAGCCACGGTTGGTTGAAATTAGTTTCATTATGAAGACCTGACCTGCCGAGACTCACTGATCTAGTAAGCGATTTCATAGGCTGAGCTTAAATTCATAGTTTCGCAACGCGATCAGCCAGGGGGTACTGCTGGCTGCCACTGACGTAGTCAGCAGCAGCAACCCCTGGCGTGCAAGGATGATGTAGACTAGATATGGATGTTGTTAATATTATTTAGTTATGTACATCCTATAAGAAGAAGAGATTTATAGTTGGCAATCTCAAGCTACCAGGGGTTTCTGTATAAAATGAAAAATCCACAATTTTGTGACTTGTGTTACATCAATTTCATCACTCAAGTCTAGAAGCCTTTCCCAAAAAAACAGGATAGACTTGCAATTTTTATTTTCAAAATTCATGAGACTAAGGCCTAGAGAAATAGTATCAATTACTCAAACCCAGATTGAATTAGACAATAGGGCTGCAAAGGGCACCTAATTATTGATGTGATGGATGAATTAATTTTGCGAATTCGGCACATAATGTTTGAATGGTACATTTTCACATAATGCAGTGTGCAAACATTGAAAAACAAAATTTTCAACAACCTTATTATATTATTCTTTGAAAATTCAATAAAAATAGTTTAAGACCTTTTTCCCTATTTTCATGGAAATGCCCTATTATACAAGTGTGGTATTCTACTTACAAAAATAGAAGTATCTTTTATTATGTTTCATTTATTACTTACAATTAGCCTTCTCTTCAAACCATTACAAGTTTATTGCTATGACTGCATTTCACAAGGATGTTACATTGAAAGGTACTTATGTAATCGGTGATTGATGTAATCATACCACTCTCTGTTCGTGTCATCTCTTCACACCATGACATAACAGCTGACCCAGTGCATACAAGTGTACCAACAGCACTGCTCTAAGGCCTTGTTAAAGAACTTGACACATTACATAATACCCTTGTCCCAAACAACTCCAGAGAGGATTACTCTATTTAAATGTCTACTTAGGGAAGATTTATCCTTCTACAAGAACAATCAATAAACTGGCTCTCTCTCTCTATACGCTGCTTAAGATGTCATTGTATTGGCCTGGCTGGTTGTTTTTTGTATACAAAAACTTAGACATCGTCTCTTAAATTTATATATTTAGGTGCAAGATGCTAGATCTGTGAAGGGCATTGTCAACAAGGCATTCAGTCTGCATTTATGATTTTTTTATGTCTGCACATAAGCACCTGTGTGGCAGGGTTTGCGCCAGAAAAAATAATTTGGGTACAGAGTTAGTCAATTGTGAGACCGCTGAACTGGCAGGCTAAGTCTGCCACGGGCGCCATAAGCGTCCTGATGGACGGGGGTGTGCCTGTATGTGTGACACCCGTAAATATTTACAAATGCCGGCAAGAATTACTCCGCAAACAGGTCACACAGACAAATTGCTGCCAAATAACCTTCCGCTTATTCAAATCATCTAGAAATCCACCGTTTTACAGTCAACACCTACAATCACACATAAAAATCTCCCTACTCAAATGCACTTATGTCACAGCTTGTGAATTTTGTAAAAAAATCATTTCTCAAAAATACACTGCAGTTTTCTTCGTGTGCAACAAACAGGAAGAACTAGAACATGACCCCATTCTTTACACTAACCCTACCAATATACCGGTATGCCATGTTCTATCCTGAGGTGAAGGCTTCAATCCCGCAGTGACCACGTTTATCCAATCACAGAATATACCTAGCATAAACGTGTTCGCACGGGATCATTCTTCACCTTTAAAAACATCATCAAGTATGAGTTTCATTGCACAGAATATTAAACAAAATTTTAAAATCTGGATTTAATTTGGGTACGTATCTGTACCTTAGAATTATTTTTTGGTACGTACTTTTACCCTGCTGGAGGAAACACTGCCACTGTGGGTATAATAATGTGTGTATGCCACTGGTCAAATGTCCAATACCTTCTCCTCCAAGGCTACACTTCCCCAGCTGCTAAACAACAGGGAAATGAAATTGTCTGCAAGAGACAGGACATCATTGGAACATACCCTAAGGGGCAGGGAAACTTCAAGGTGAGATTATATGGGTTAATTAACAGCCAATTAAGGTGCTGTCAGTTTGGTCCCAAGGGGTAATTACTGCCCAGTGCTACCTGAAATAAAGACAGCTCAGGGAACTGCCTGAATTAAAGGTACACAGAAGTACTAATATGTGTAGGACTAATTATTTCAGTGTTATGTTGCATCTGCAAATTATAACATAACTGCATAACTAAATCAATGTTATTTACTTAAAATAAAGAAATATAGTATGTTTAGAACTACTTTATATATCCAAATATTAGGTTATCTGTTGGGTAAACTGTCACCTCGTATCAAAATGGCTTCATAAATATACACACACATATATATATATATATATATGTTGGTTAGATTGAGAAATATACTCAATAAAATAATGTGGAAACTTGGGAAGTGCTCATAAAGAACACACACATCCCTATAAAACTTGTATCATAAAGCAATAATGTGTTATTTGCTTACAAGTCGAAAATGCTACTGCATCCCCAATATCAAATCTAAGATCTGTACCGGACCTATACATTTGAAGACCTTGAATGGTGTCACTGTCAAGTTAATTACAGAAACACAGAAGTAGGTACTTCCTTCATTATACTAATCCATTAAAATGACATTAAGTACAACTGTCAAAGTGACCTGAGAACAAGTTTAGTTTGTGTACACAACACATAATATGTCACCAGACAGAGGTCAATGCGGCATGAACTACTGTGGTTAATGGTGAATATAATTATAATAGAGATAATGGTTAACCCAGATAACATAAGCAAGCTAAACAATTGCTTAGTGCAAGCCTAAATTAATTTAATGGTTTTAGCCACTTTTTCAATCATAACAAAATTAGATAACACACATGCACAAATTACCTGCAATCCTTTTTTTTCAACACTAGGTAGCAAAACTAAGTAACACATTTGCACAAGCTATTTGCAATGATAAGACTCTTGGAATTGTGTAGGCAGCTTTAATAATTGTTTACTATAACTATTTCATGAACTGAAGTTAATGTTTGTTAATTCTGGTTCCATTTACAAACCAAGATTTTAACTATTAACTGGGGACGAATTTCACAAGCCATTATATCATCTGTCTGCATCTTTGTGAACAAAGGGTGTTCAATATGATTATCAACCATGGTGGTGATGTGAAATTAAAACTGACTTCCGTGTTATTTCAATAAGTGAGATCTACGAGTTGCCATTATTCTCTCAAAGATACAAATTTGGCATATGTAATACGCCAAAGAGCAAAAGAGCGAGGAGAATGGAGAAGGGTGGCAGAGAAAGTAGTGCAAGCGCAATGAGGAGGGAGAGAGAGAAAGAAGAGGATGAGATCGAAATGAAAATGTCAACGTATCCTAGTCACCCTCACCCCTGTCGACAGGGTACGACGAGGAGAATAACAATAGTCACACAACATTTTTTATTGAATTGTAAATGCATCAATTAACCACGGAGTATCAACGCAAGGTATCATTATTGATGATTTTCAAGTTTTTGTCAAAACATTATATAAGGCCTTTGTGAATAATATTTTGGTTTCTGCTCACCCATCTTAATTAAATTAATGTAACTGCTTTACTTATAATAAAAACGATGTGTCAATGTGTTAACTTTATCTTTAAATGGAACTGTATTTTTAATGTCATCTCATATCTCATTTATTTTAATTAACTAACTCTGAAAATTAACTGCCACCAAACTTGCAACATCCCAGATTATTATATTATTAGCCTTTACAAATTAAAAAAGGTAAGTTCCTATATAGCGCAGTATCCAGTCGATCAGTACTGCTCAAAACCCTCTACACTTTACTCCCTGGCAGATCTGTTCAATTGAACACCACCTTGACTTCTCTGAGAAGCATCCAGCCATGCTGCAATTAATGCGCGGAAACTATTCGTACACAAATATCCACCACTGTCTATAGCCAGGTACTAATTCATACACCTGAGTGCACTGGAGTGCCCGAGGTTCAACACTGCAGCACATGATTCGAACACAGGTTATCTCGATCGAGAATCTGAAGGCGAAACTCTAGACACTTCCCCACCGCACGCACTCCACAATTATGAATCCATGAATGAAATTTTATTATACAATTTCCTGTCTCTGTGACACAGACCGACCCCCGACATCCATCCATCCCTATAACACATGATTGGGACATAATATTTATGCTTATAACAAGTTTACCTGATGTCGAAGGTTTCCCATTTCCGGCGCATGATCCCCGCGCTTAAAGCCAAACTTAGGAACTTCTCCGATGTCGTGTGAATCACGGTTTTCGTGTCGATTGCAAGGGGAACGACCGTCGGGGCGCCTGCATTGCCTTTGAATTCAATGGAATTGGGACTCAATTGTTGACAAGCATATCCAGTGCAGACAACAGCAATGCGCAACGTAAACATTAGCAGCATTGTCGTGGTGCCTCTCAGTGGCGCTGTCATTTCTACTGTCAGGTAGATTGAGGAATAAACTGACACTGGCTGTACTGCTCTATACTACAGCATACTTTATAAAGGATACCCCTCTATCACTATGCGACGTAAGTATAAACAAAACGCTGAAGTGGCGGTTCGGTTTCAACGCACAACGTGTTGACGTTTACCTCGGGTCACGAGTGGCGTGGGCGTGGTAGTGACCTAGTTACATATACACGATGTTACTGTCTTGCTATTAGCTACATTTACGTTCTTCTAACGTCTGAATAGCAGACACCAATGTTTCGTCGCACGGCGAACTTTATATTCGTTGTACGACGCAAAATGTTGTCTAAATGGTAAGCTTTCGGTTCACGATGTTACGCTGCCGACAGCCTTAGTTTCTGGCTTCCGGTCCGATGATTGGACGGTGGCAATTATATGGGCGGGGATTTGGTGATATCCCTGTCACAACTCTGAATAGGGGAAGGTGGGGTAAGACGACCGACCATCTAAGACGTTCACCCCTTATATCTCGTCAGTAAAATGCTGTCGTGTTTTGCTATATATATATAACCTAAATCAAAGTAAGAAGAGTTACATCAGATCGGCAAAACACGACAGCATTTTACATATAATATAACATTCCACACGCAGCGATGTTTAGTTGTTGGGAAAATCGAAATATCGATTTTACTCCCCAATGATCGATTTATAAGGCGAATGCCACAACTTTGTAAGCCATAATAAATTGTATCAATCAAATACATTCAACGTCTCGATTACTGGTATAAACGTATTGCAAATTACCGTGAATGTGTCCTATTTCGTTCAGCCGGGTCATTCACTGTGCTATCGCGGTGGGATATAACGGGCCCCTCAGAGGTGCGATGAAACGGTTTACGCGGTCGTTTTATACACTGCGTATAATTGACAAGCTATTGGGGGAAGTTTATTCCCATACAAAGCGGTACGCAAGGCTACATGGGTATCATCAAACCATGTCACAGAGAACCAAATTGACCATGTGTGTATTGAAATAAGATTTAGACGGTTGTTACTAGATGTAAGAGTAAAACGAGGGGCAGATGCAGCATCAGACCACCATCTGGTAATAGCAAAACTACAACTCAACCTAAAGAACTGTGCCAACAGTACTAGTGGAAGAATTAAGTACAATGTAGAACTTCTCAGTGATAGAAAAACAACGCAAGCATTTCAACTGGCACTCTCCAATCAGTACCATGCAAGTACTACAGGAGATGACTAAGGAAGAAGTTAGCTGCACTATCTATCGATGTGCAGTGGCAACGTGTTAAAGAGGTGTGGACCAAAACATGCGATGAAACATTAGGAAGGAAGAAACCACAGCATAAACCTTGGATATCAGCTGAAACACTGTTGACGCACAGGTTGACGCAAAGAAGTGGAAGAAAGAGACACTCGATCAACAATTGTCGTACAAGAACAGCAAAAGGCTTAGCACAACAAGAGTACTCGCAAGCAAACAAAGAAGTCCGATCAAGTGTAAAGAGAGACAAGTGGAACTTCACAGAGAATTTGACTAGACAAGCAGAAGAGGCAGCATCTAAGAGGAATATGAAGGAACTTTATAACACTACTAAACGGTTAGCTGGAAAGTACAGACAAGTCAACAAACCTATTAAAGACATAAATGGAAACATATTCACAACAACGGAAGAGCAGATGAGAAGATGGACAGAAAACTTTGAAGAATTATTCAACAGGGGCCGGTTTCATGAAGCGTATTTAAAGTTACGCAGTTACTTAGTGTCACGTGTTTGTGTAAACTCCTATGTTCGCTTATATTAAACAAATCACGTCATTTACTAAAAAAATCATCTTAGCTTTAAGAACGTTCTTAACCGCTTCATGAAACCGGCCCCAGGCCAGCTCCACTAAGCATTGCGGATATGCAACCAGCAGAGGAATTACTAGAAGTGAACAGTGACAATCCAACAAGGGACGAAATCAGGAAAGCCATCATGAATAATGGGAAATATGCCGGGCCAGACGGAATACATGTGGAAGCACTGAAAGCCGAATTAAACATGTTAACTAATATGCTCTACGGAATTATCGAGAAGATCTGGGATGAAGAGGAGATACTGGAGGAGTGGAAAGACGGATATTTAGTAAAATAAAAAAAGAAGGGTGATCCTTCGAGAATGCAAAAACTATAGGGGAATTATGCTTATATATGTACAAGGGAAGGTTTTAAACAGAATCATCCTATATAGGCTGAAAGCAGCAGTTGACTCAAAACTGAGAGATCACCAGGCAGGCTTCCAACAGTAAAGATCATGCATTGAGCCTAGACCATGACGCCACGGAAGTTGATGAGACATTAAGGCATTCCAGAGAAGTGCATCTCCATAATCAAAAACGCATACAAGGGAACGACCTGCAGAGTCACGCATGAAGGGAATACCACAGACAAGTTCGATGTAAAGACAGGTGTGAGATAGGGATACATCCTGTCACCATTTCTCTTTCTGATGGCTATTGACTGGATCATGAGAACAGTTACGCAAGGAATACAAAATGGCATACAGTGGACTTCATGGGGAAAACTAGATGATCTACACTTTGCTGATGATGTGGCTCTTCATTCACACAGCCAAATGCAAGAAAAACCACCACTAATAGCAGCCACCGTAGGATTAAATGTGAACAAAGGTAACACCAAGATCATGAGAATCAATGGCAAGAACAACTGTTACAGCTCAATTGTACTACAGGGAGAAGTCCTTGATGAAGTAGTCATTCACGTATCTAGGAAGTGTAGTGGGCAGAAATGGAGGAACAAATAGTGATGTAAGAGCTGGGATAGGAAATGCAAAGGCAGCTTACATTGTACTAAACAAGATATGGAAGAAAGTCCAGAGAAATCTCAATATCAACAAAGTTACGCATTTTTAACTCAAATGTTAAAGCTGTGCTAATGTATGGATCGGAGACTTGGTGTGCTACAAAATCCATGCTACACAAGCTCCAGAGTTTCATAAACAACTGTCTAAGGAGAATTTTATCAGGATATGGTGACCGGAAACAATACGTAACAACGCACTATGGTAAATAACCAATCAAGAACCAATCGAACACCAAATCAAAAGGAGGAAGTGGAGCTGGATTGGTCACACGCTCAGGAAACCTGCAACTCACATCACAAGACAGGCACTGACATGGAATACGCAGGGAGAAGGAAAAGGGGAGGCCAAGAAACACCTGGGTGGTGGTCTTTAGTGGTGGGTAAACAAGGCTCCCGTGAAGACTATTTTGTATTTAAAATAATACACAATGAATTCCTCAAGAAAGTGCAGTATCGCATTATGTTATTCACAAAGACCAGGTCTATACAATGTCGAACATTGTATGGTTCCTTACGGATCATCTCAGAACGTCGATGTCCGATATCAAACATACTTACATTCGTTTGGGGGAGGGGAAGTCAAACGCAGTTTCGTTTTGGCGTCGGTCATCGATGTTTATAGTTTTGGACTTTTTGTGCCCGTTATCTCACTTTTATTTGTTTGTGCGCACGGAGAAAATGATTGTTTTACGCCGTCAAAGTACTTTGATTACTTTTGATGTATGGAATAGAATAGAATAGAATAGAACTTTATTTCGGTCACCATACAAATTTTTGAATGTATTTACAATGGATTACAATAAACACATACTGCAACAGAGGAGATCCTCTGGAAACTTCAAGAGGCTTATGTCGAGGACCACCAGGACAAAATCATTTTACCAATCAGTTTCTTTATTCCATAAAATTAAGACACATTGTTACAACATTTATGTTTTGGTGGCACCTTTTCGACGACGGGGACCATTCGTTTACCGCTTCTGCTTGGCGATACAATTTCACGATCAACTGCCGAGCAGTTCATACGAAACGAAACCAAAACATTGTTGTTTACCGAGACGATTAATAAAATACCACGCCAGACATTAAGTCATATCGATACAACATACATGTGTACATTAAAAATATAAAGTAAATAATAAAATTACGAGATCATCAAGTTTACCCGTCAACACAACCACGTTTTGTTATTACCTGAAACTGTTATTAATATATCATTATTTTGTAGTGTCGTTTTTTCAATTGGGAATAATGGAGGAGTAGGCTACTAAGTAGTATAAAACATATATTATTATATTGTTTATCGTTTTTTTAATATGAATAGGATGCTAATAATGAAGCTCATGCAACGTTGATATAATTGGTAGCCATGTCCAAGGCTTTATGGATGTCATGATATTACAAATTTGTAATACACCTGTACCAATGATTTTGCAATCCAAGCCCAAGAGCAGGAATAAGATTTCAATACAGAGGTAGACGATACACAACATATACCGACATCCTCGATAAGTTAATAACGTTAATGTATATGTGATTATACTGTCATTGGTGTGGACAGTCGTTCACTATTTGTCTCAAAGTGTACATTTAGAAAATGAATATGATCACAGATTACAAATTTAACTAGTTGGATGAATTAACAAACTATACATCGTTTAGCTTTCTAATAAAATATAGTAAAACAATGTTTTCCAAATTAAAATTATACAAACTATACCAATTATCTTAAAACAATGAAGCCATATTTTTTAGAATCGAATATAAGATGTACTAAAAATGTAGCCATACAGTGGCTATAGGGAATGCTGCACAGCTGACTGAGATGGTTATTACATCAAAACGAGTGTAGGACGGAAGACAATAACATAACTGTGAGTTTGCCTTATGAGCTAAAACCCAGCATGGTGGTGAAGATAGTGACTAATGTAGGGCAGTTTAACATAGTAGTATTTCAAAGATGCAACAAGCAAATGTGAAGCAAACTATATGTAAAACAACTTAGAATGTGGTTATTATACAAGTATGTTATGTGTATATATTATCCTTTTAAACGTGTAGTTGTACATCAAAATATCAAATATTGGATTAAATAACTATTTTGAACAAAACAGTTTTAACTGAATGTAGTCTGTGAATAAATATCTTGTATCTTGAAATTCAGCTCACTCCACCTCCAATCATATTGTTGCGTGTCCCAAATTCGTTCAATTCTGTGGCACTTAAAAATATTTTCTTAATTGTTTAATTAAACAATAATTATTATTTGCAAAGCCTAACTTTGCAAATAATAATTATTACACCTCAAAGAATATAGAATACTCAGCTTAACTAACACCTTTCCCTAGATTTTACTATGACAAAAATGACCGGCAGCGACTTTCGAACACTTGTCAGTGTCGACATGGCGCAGTTCGGTTCTCTTAGCCTTAGGTAGTGCACAGCCATTGACTGCATTTGTTGATTACTGATTATAACAAGCTATTACTATCTTTCTCCTTTTCGATCGCACTAATGTAGATACACCAATATGTCCATAGTGCTCGAGACCGATAATCACTTCACTCAAATCTGACAAGTTCGGTCATTTCTATGCATTTATGTCGCATTTGAATGTTTGAATTAAAATTCTGAATAACAAATTGGTTGTTGAATGTTTGACTCATACACATTTGCATAAAAAAAACATTTGCAATACGCTAAACAAAACATTTGGATAAAACACATTTGTCTAATTGTCCAGGTGGTTAATTGGTATTTCGTCTAATTTGTGTTAGTTGTCCAGCTGCTCTTATATACAAATATCTCGGAAAGACGGGTTTCACATCAACAAAATATGTTGGTATCTCGATAAGCCAAAAGTTTCCTTGTCCACTTAAATTACCGTCTGGTCTGCCGCAGTAGATATCCTTTGTGATGTCCACACCTATGTATTTCGTACTGCAGACGGTCAGTTGGGCGTGGCACTTGTCAACACTAAATTTAATCTCCCATGCGTTCAGCTCTTCTTGGAGCTGCTGGGAGTCTGCTGGTGTGGTGATCTTCTTGTACAGGATGGTAATACCGGCAAATAATCTCACTCGTGATTTGATGTTCTGGCCCAGATTCATGTATGCGAGGAACAAGGTCGGACCAAGGACAGAGCATTGTTGGAATCCGAAGGTCACTCGGCAGGTGGAGGACTGCTTTCCCCCACTACAGGTTGCTCAGTTCGCCGAAAAAGGAAGTGTATTATCCACAGAAGGAATATATCACAGACGTCATTATGGTGAAGCTTGGGGAGGAGACGCTGCATGGTGGGACACTTTTGTCATCTGTCTGTCCTCCGCCATCGAGTTCAGCAGCCAGGTCGTCTACAGCTAAGACCAGCTGGATTTTTCGCATATTTTGCTTTTACAAAATCACCGGTCCCCATGGCCGGTCATCAGAAAAATAAACATGTGGCATGTGGGTATGATATTTGTCTATGAACATCAGGAAACACCAAAACAAATCCCCACTATTGTATGATCCATATGGTAACGTACAGCAGGGGCGTTCCCAGAGGGGTTTTTGGTTGGCCGGAAACCCATCCAAATTTCTGCACTGCTGTATAATTAAAATTATGGAAATGTACGTAAGTATACGGAAGGGTGACGCTAATACCCAAAGGCGCGGGAACAACTTAGGGGTAGGGTTACAACTTGGTTTTGAACAGCCCTGCCCCCCCCCCCAACGGAGCGATGGCGAACATTTTTCAGTGGTGCTGAAGCTCCGGTAGTCCCCCAATATGAATTTCGTTCCCGCGCTACTGGTAATACCCGTTTAGAAACCTCCTAACATGTCATTCCTGGGTACGCCCCTGAACATGTAGGCCTACTTTGAAGGCTTTTGTGATGGAGTGACATTTCACACTAATTATTTATTCCCGTTTCCTAATTGGTTCCAACGATTATGAATTTGACCTTGGCTGTCACCTTGAGGAGTGCCTATTGTTGTCATGAATGATGGACAGTCACCGACCGATATGCGTGGTTAGTCTAGGACTTTTATTACCAAAATACGGTCATGTTGTAGCAAATTGCAACAGAAGCAATTCTTACAGCTATAAAAGCAAGCATATATCCTAGATAACATATCAAAAGTATACAGCACAACAAATTGGGAAATATTGTCAAAATTACGCAAGTTTATGTTGGGGCTACCTCAATAGCTTTTACCTGCGATTTTGTAACGATTTTAATTTCGGGACAATGAATGAGCAAGATAATGTTTCTGTAAACGTCGAGTAATCCAGATGCGTGTACGTAAATACGCACAAATTATATTCAGAGAACAAAACAACATACATAGACATTACAATAGTTTTATATTGCATTAGTTTTTCAAATAAATGCTTATTGGTATCAAAATATGCACGACTAACTCTGTAATTACTTGTTCAATTCGTCTCCTATTAGTCCTGTATAACATGATTATCCTTAGCATAATTATATTTATGTCACTCTCATGAGCATCTACCGTACATGTAACATAGCGCACGTACATTTAACAGCGAACATTGTGTATAATAATTATAATGACCCCTTGATATATGGTCTACATATAAATACATGAATCAAGCTAATAAGCATGATTGAGGGAAATTTACGTATTCTCTCCCAAGTAACGTGATTATAATCTGCATTCCCATATGAATATCCTTCTGTCATGAGCATTGATCGTATACGTAACATAACACAAATGCATGTTATCATTGCGAATAATAATTACAATGAACCCTTCCGTGTAAGGCCAACACATGTACATATGTGAATCTTTAGAACCCAAGAAGGTAAGTCCTTATATATCGCAGTACCCAGTCATTTGGACTGATCAGAGCGCTTTATCCTTTACCCCTGGCAGTCTTGTTTAAACGAATAAGCATTCAGCCACTCTGCAGTTAATGCGCGAAGAGTATTAGCACACACATCCAATACCGTCTATGCCAAGGTAGTCAGTCATACAGCTGAGAGAACTGGAGCACCGTTGTGTTAACGAACTTGCCCAGGTTCGACACGGCAGCACAGGATTCGAAACCGATCGAGTTTTCTCAATTGATATGACAATGTCACTGCGCTCCACACAAAAACTTAACTGACGTAAAAATCGCTGTAGTACGTAGTCATTAATATCACATGTAACTGACGATCATTGACGTAACTCTAGACTTTATTTGAACACCCTGTGCCACGAATTGACGTGCTAGGTGCGAGTGATGTGTTTGCAAGAAGTTTCATCATTCGAATTTCCAATTCTTCAAGGACGGTTGAAAGTATCTCCATCAGCTTGTGCCGTCTGATATATATCAAATATGCTCGGCTCATGTCTATGCGAAGAATCTCGACTGCGAAGCGATATTTCTGTGCCTTGGCACTCAACCACCGGTACCCGAACATTACGCCAGCCGTACTTCGACCATGGAATCCATTTTGATCAGGCGAAAGGAGCTTATCGACTTTTGATGCGATTCGAGAGAAAATCACAAGCGACTGCGTTTTGTGTTTTCACTGACCCTTGCTCCAAACTCGACCGGAACTGTGATTAGTCGACCTTCTTCGACATGTATCGTGGCCTGACCGTAATGTTTATGAGATAACATCCGGCCTGCGCGGAACATCTTGGCACATTTGCCGTCTTTTGAATTTCGTTACTATTTAGAACTGTCACTGCATATGATTTCGAACACGTGCGAAGACATTTGTGTGTCCTACAACATGTAGGCTTACAAATTATTATTTTTGTAATGTTAGGCTACAGGAAACACACTATCACGAAGTTGCATAATAATATCATAGGCACGGTTGGTGGGCTGAGCCGGAGCTTCAGCACCATTCCGCATCCGCAGTTGTCGGATCATATTTTTCGGCGACCTTCAATATATTTTGAAGCTTACCACAAACCTCCAGTTGTACACTCCTTGAGGTTCGCCAAAATACCCACCGCCAGGCTCACCAAAAAACCTCGACCTGTACCCACCCTTTAGGATCGCCAATAAAACCACATCCAGGCTCTCCAAAAACCTCGATTTGCACTCCTCTTAAGGTACGCCAAAAAGCACATTCAGGTTCAACAAAACTTCAAACTGCACCGATAAATGCACCCCCCTTCACTTTATATTGGGGGACTAAATTATCTTCACCCCCAACAAACTATTCTGTGCGTTCGTGCTACCTATTTTTGTTTGTTGCTCAATATAGTAACCCCGAATAGGGGTTCTATATTTTCTGTTGGGGGGGGGCAGACATATGGTTCATGATTTGTTAAATGTGAGCGTGAATGTTTGTTTTTGTGGCGAGTATCAAAATGTAAATTTTATGAGACGATTAATGTGTATTTTTGTTGACAGTGAAATGTTTGTGTAATTGGGTGGTAGACATATTGTTTTGTGCCCCCCAGTAATAGGCGGCGTGGTGGCGAAAATTTGTGGAAAGCACCCCCTCTCCCCCTTCTTCGGATGTCATCATTTCAGCGGAGATAGCGAAGAGAAGCTGGAGAAGGTAAATTGACAGCACCGGCGCGACATAAATAAAATAATTTCTTTAATAGCACTGAATCCTCCCGTGTTTGTTCGGATGTGATGAGTTCACAGCCGAGAAACTCACGTCACAGCAGCGGCGAAAAAAATCCAACAGAACCTCCCTCCCGTCTTCCGATGTCACAGCGGAGCCAATCAAGACACAAGTTGAGGGGGTAGATGTGAAGATATGCGGCGGCGAATTTTTTTTAGTGGTGCTGAAGCTCCGTTAGAACACCCCAGTTTGAATTTCGTTCCCGCGTCAATACCTGAGGACTGAATACATCGCTATATAAGAACTTACCTTTACCATTACCTTTTTAGAAGGGCAGGGGCATAAATGGGGTTCAAAAAGAACAAAAGAATTCCCGATAAACAAAATTAGCCCGCTTTCCAAGGAATGACACTAGGTCTATACTCACATCATGCAATGACTCGGCGTCTTGTGAAATAATTATTCTTCGGTAAATAAGGCGTATATTTCGATCGGGAATTCGTTTTACAGGGGATTCGAAAACAATTATGCTTATCTGACCCCCAAAATATATCACCTTTACATTTACATATATAAATGATGTACACATTTCACTGTAGAGCTGACAGTAATAATTGATAGCCGTGTAGTTGGAAAACGAAGTTGGGTGCGTGTGCAAGTAGGTCACATATTAAAAAAACGATAGTTATTTAGAGTGAATTATTTACATATTTGCAATAGTTTCTGCTTTCCTAGGGTACTTTTCTCATGCCTGAGAGAATTCAGTAATGATCATCTCACCATATTGCTGCAATGTAAACAAATAGATGATCAACATACTGTGAAGGTAATAACCAGTGTTCGCCGTTTACCTCAGAAAGGTGCTAGTCAACCGGACCGGCAACTTAAAAAACTTACTGGTCAGGCAGCAAAGCTACTGGTGCACATTTTAACAATGGCACAATGCGTGAGCGCAAAAGGTCTGCTAAACAATAGGCCTTAAAGTAAAAGACGGGGGGGGGGATGGGGCGGTGCTGTTGAAAATGTTCTTTTTCCCTCGCGTAACTGCTGTCAATTTCCCTTCTCCACATTCCCTGTGCTGTCTCGGCTGAAATTATGACATCCGAAGACGGAGGGGGTGCTTTGGACAAGACAATTTTTTCGCCGTCGCGCTGCCTATTACTGGGAGGGGGCGCAACACCATGTCTGACCTCCTGTTATTACACACACCTTTCACAGTCGACAAAATACACATTAATACATTTCCACCCGATATTGACGTTCGCCACAAAAAACAAACATTCACGCTCACATTTCATGGGGGGCAGAACCATGTCTGCCCCCCGGAGAAATTCCAGAGGGAGCAGCAGCAGCCTCCCGCCCCCGCCCCACTGTTTCCGCGCC
The DNA here is from genome assembly GCA_020002185.1 of Paraescarpia echinospica. Taxonomy (NCBI): domain Eukaryota; kingdom Metazoa; phylum Annelida; class Polychaeta; order Sabellida; family Siboglinidae; genus Paraescarpia; species Paraescarpia echinospica. The sequence goes on from CM034532.1 coordinate 20,522,365, forward strand.
TATGGAGCCACATTCTTCTGGGTCCTGGTTATGTGTGGTCTTCGCGACTACTTATACGAAGTGTTCCATTCGTGGATTCTACAGCCAGGTCTCACGGAAATGTCGATGATGCTTGTCAGAGTTTTCAGCATTTTTCTACCAGTTTTCTCCGGGAGATTTTGGCATTGTCGGCGTTTTCTAATAAAAACGAAGAACATGGCATAGTCTATTTTGATAGTGAGTAAACTATAAAAATAACTATAACGTGCACGTGTCGTGTGCGTCATGTCCCGCGATAAAGGAAATTGGGCTATACTGAGCGTAAAAACGCATTTTGATTAGTTTTTTTATGCAAACAGCCACTTCTGGTGGCCAATTTTGACGACAAGCTTATGTATACTGCTGTAAATCGGTGTAGTGTCCCCTGAAAAGTAGGCAGCCACACGGACTAGTAACCCAGAAAAATTACATACCCGACGGCAAAGTATGTGGTCAGTGACGACCCGCTATCGTTTAGTTCGGTGATATCCGAAGTCATTGATTTGTTGCCCACTGAGTGGGTTAGGCCCACATGCTTGCTATATATGAAAAGCAGACTGCTGCCCTGATGTGAAACCATCGCGCCGATGCCAACAGTATTGATACTGATGAGAATAAAAGCATCGTTGTTCTGGAGAGTGTAAGGTATTCCACAGACCACTTGTTTATTGTCATTTCTATATTCCTACAAGGTGTTGGCGCGTTCCATGTTTACAGGAACAGTTTAACTAATACATGTAAAACGAGTGTTATCGAAAATTAGATCGAGTAATACCTATCAATATATCTTTCATGGATTGACAGAACATATATCCCTTATTGTTAATATGCCGTTGCCTTGTCAACAACATTACATTAATTATGGTAGTTGTATAAAGAAAACAATTAAACACAATATATATATATATGTATGTATAGCTCTACTCGAAAATATGTTATCGGTTAAAACGCGTCCAATCGTAATTTTGTGCACCGTTAGTCGTCCGTAATGAAACAAATGGCCGTGGATTTGTAAGTATAAAAGCCTGCTTCTAGAGAACTCCACAAAATAATAAACGTCGATTAAGTATTAACAACGTTACACGAGTTGCTCAAAGCTTCTCTATTGTCGTGGGACCAACCTTCTGTAGTGTATTCAATTGTATCGTATCTAAACATTGATTAATACAGAGACTCACACAAACAAGTGCTTTCCAATTTTAACTCTGTATTTCTACTCCTCTCTTCCGCCCAGGGATCAGCAATTTGGTGATGTTATAAATTGCGGCTGAAGTTGTTGAATGGAATCAGTGTATGTGCACAACCTGTTGTGTTTGTATTCTGAACACAGGCAGGATTTGAACCTGCCACACACGACACTGGGACATCTTTGCTATAAACTGCACAATTCAACAACATTGTTAGACAAATAACTCACACAAAGTATTTGGGTCAGGCCACTGAAAATGTTCCCATTTCAAATTAACCACCTTCCTCTTGTCTCATGGTCATTATTTTAAGACATATTATTATATACTTCTAATTTCAGGCTAACTGTACTACATACATCCTCAGAAACACGGACATATTTTCAATATTATTCTATTCTACGTCAGCCGTTTCCAAAGATATGATTGATCAAACTGGAGCGCCCACTCAAATGTCACTTGTCTTTTGTGTTTTTTCACGTTTGGTATAATGTCACTAGAAGTCGTTTCAATTCAGATCCTCGCCGCAATTTGTCTTTCTGCTTCAAAGATGAAATAAATAGGTGTCAAAAAGCATAGTTTGAAATAAATGAAAACAAATTACAGCCTGAAAAAATAGCACATTTTGCATGATGTCCGTAATGCGTCTCGAAAGCTGTTGTGATCACTTCCATGTGCATATTTACACAAGTCTTCATATTTAGTGAGTGTATATTATCATTGCATGAGTTTTCCAGCATCATAAAGTATCGACATGATCAGTTCAGCCCAATTGCTGCGTACATAAAGGAAGTGTGAAACAACATATTTTCCTTTCCCTATGGTATGATTAGCCATATTATTGTGTAGATAAACTCATGTCAACCAATTACTATGATTTTATGAATACTACTTTATGTTTGATGTTTTAGTTACCAGTACTGGACTGCAAGATAAAAAAAACTACCGGAAAAACTACATATTTCAATGAATACCATCGTCATAGAGATTCGGTATTCCAGCAACAAGAAGTAATGATCTATTGTGCAATTGGAGTCTATATGGCGATACTTCTTGAAGATGAACGGTACTTGGGGAAACGTGTCTGTGCAGAAAATATATCGACGTAAAGAGCTAGCATGGAGTATGCCAACGTAAATTATGTCAAATGTTTCCGATATTTAGGTCGCAAACAAAAGTGTGACATATCCAAATGCTACCTTTTATATTAATATAGTAAAGCTGATCAACGAATACACATCAATTTGTATGTGACACCGACTGCTTAGTTATTAGGATAAAATACCGTGGAAATGGCTTAACTTAACAGCCTTAACTTAACTTAACCAATTACGTTCGTCAGCTAATTCGTTCATATTCTTGGTCCCAATGATGCTGCTGTAAACGTGTTGATCATCTGTTCTGTCTTCGCATCTCAGTGCAGAAACGATTAGCCAGATGCATAATTATTGTAACATCTTCCTGGGCATCCCAGTATTAGAACATATTGCATAAATTTATTTGTGTGTTCTACATGATGTCCGTCACGAAATATGTTACCATTATATTATCGTTTTTCGAAGACAAACGGGTTACAATTGGTCAAATATCAATATGAGTGATGGTGTTCAATTGAACAGATCTGCCAGGGAGTAAAGTGTAGAGGGTTTTGAGCAGTACTGATCGACTGGATACTACGCTATATAGGAACTTACCTTTTTTAATTTGTAAAGGCTAATAATATAATAATCTGGGATGTTGTAAGTTTGGTGGCAGTTAATTTGCAGAGTTAGTTAATTAAAATAAATGAGATATGAGATGACATTAAAAATACAGTTCCATTTAAAGATAAAGTTAACACATTGACACATTGTTTTTATTATAAGTAAAGCAGTTACATTAATTTAATTATATACCTTTACAATAAGATGGGTGACCAGAAACCAAAATATTATTCACAAAGGCCTTATATAATGTTTTGACAAAAACTTGAAAATCATCAATAATGATACCATGTGTTGATACTCCGTGGTTATTTGATGCATTTACAATTCCATAAAAAAAATGTTGTGTGACTATTGTTGTTCTCTTCGTCGTTCCCTGTCGTCAGGGGTGTGGGTGGCTAGGATACGTTGACATTTTCATTTCGACCTCATCCTCTTCTTTCTCTCTCTCCCTCCTCATTGTGCTTGCACCACTTTCTCTGCCATTCTTCTCCATTCTCCTCGCTCTTTTGCTCTTTGGCGTATTACATATGCCAAATTTGTATCTTTGAGAGAATAATGGCAACTCGTAGATCTCACTTATTGAAATAACACGGAGGTCAGTTTTAATTTCACATCACCACCATGGTTGATAATCATATTGAACACCCTTTGTTCACAAAGATGCAGACAGATGATATTATGGCTTGTGAAATTCGTCCCCAGTTAATAGTTAAAATCTTGGTTTGTAAATGGAACCAGAATTAACAAACATTAACTTCAATTCATGAAATAGTTATAGTAAAACATTATTAAAGCTGCCTGCACAATTCCAAGAGTTTTTTCATTGCAAATAGCTTGTGCAAATGTGTTACTTAGTTTTGCTACCTAATGTTGAAAAAAAGGATTGCAGGTAATTTGTGCATGTGTGTTATCTAATTGTGTTATCTAATGTGATTGAAAAAGTGGCTAAAACCATTAAATTAATTTAGGCTTGCACTAAGCAATTGTTTAGCTTGCTTATGTTATCTGGGTTAACCATTATCTCTATTAAAATGATATTCACTATTAACCACAGTAGTTCATGCCGCATTGACCTCTATCTGGTGACATATTATGTGTTGTGTACACAAACTAAACTTGTTCTCGGGTCACTTTGACATTTGTACTTAATGTTATTTTAATGGATTGACACCATTCAAGGTCTTCAAATTTATAGGTCTGGCACAGATCTTAGATTTGATATTGGGGATGCAGTAGCATTTTCGACTTGTAAGCAAATAACAAATTATTGCTTTATAATACAAGTTTCATAGGGATGTGTGTGTTCTTTATGAGCACTTCCCAAGTTTCCACATTATTCTTTATTTTAAGTAAATAACATTGGTTGAGTTATGCAGTTATGTTATAATTTGCAGATGCAATATAACACTGAAACAATTAGTCCTACACATATTAGTACTTCTGTGTACCTTGAATTCAGGCACTCCTCTGAGCTGTCTTTATTTCAGGTAGCACTGGACAGTAATTACCCTGTGGCACCAAACTGACAGCTTCTTAATTGGCTGCTAATTAACCCATATATATATATATATAGTCTCATCTTGAAGTTTCCCTGCCCCTTGGGGTATGTTCCAATGATGTCCTGTCTCTTGCAGACTATGACCTTTCCCTGTTGTTCAGCAGCTGGGTAAGTGTAGCCTTGTAGGAGAGGGTATTGGACATTTGATCTGTGGCATACACACATGCAAATACACACATCATTATACCCACACAGGTGCGTATGTGCAGACATAAAAAAATCACAAATGCAGACTGAATGCCTTGTTGACAATGCCCTTCACAGATCTAGTATCGTGCACCTAAATATATAAATTCAAGAGACGATGTCTAAGTTTTCGTATAAAAAAATAAGCAACCAGGCCAATACAATGACATCCTAAGCAGCGTATAGAGAGAGAGAAAGAGAGCCAGTTTACTGATTGTTCTTGTAGAAGGAAAAGTCTCCCCTAAGTAAACATTTAAATAAAGTAATCCTCTCTGGAGTTGTTTAGGACAAGGGTATTATGTAATGTGTCAAGGGCTTCAACAAGGCCTTAGAGCAGTGCTGTTGGTCTACTTATATACACTGGGTCAGCTGTTATGTCATGATGTGAAGAGATGACATGAACAGAGAGTGGTATGATTACATAAATCACCGATTACATCAGTACCTTTCAATATAACATCCTTATGAAATGCAGTCATAGCAGTAAACTTGTAATGGTTTGAAGAGAAGGCCAATTGCAAGTGATACATGTAACAGGGTAAAAGATACTTCTATTTTTGTAAGTAAAATACCACACTTGTATAATAGGGCATTTCCATGAAAACAGGGAAAAAGGTATTAAAATATTTTTATTGAATTTTCAAAGAATAGTATTTTTTATGGTGGGACATAACATAAGGTTGTTTGAAATTTTTTTGTTCAGTGTTTGCAGACTGCATTATGTGAAAATGTACCATTCAAACATTATGTACAGAATTCGCAAAAAAATCACTCATCCAACACATCAATAATTAGGTGCCCTATTGTCTAATTCAATCTAGGTTTGACAAATTGATACTATTTCTGTAGGCCTTAGTCTCATGAATTTTGAAAATAAAAATTGCAAGTCTATCCTGGTTTTTTTGGGCAAAGGCTCTAGACTTGAGTAGTGAAATTGATGTAACGCAAGTTACAAAATTGGGAATTTTTCATTTTATACAGAAACCCCTGGTAGCTTGAGATTGCCAACTATAAATTTCTTCTACTTATAGAATGTACATAACTAAATAATATTAACAACATCCATATATAGTCTATATCATCCTTGCGCGCCAGGGGTCGCTGCTGCTGATTACGTCAGTGGCAGCCAGCAGTACCCACTGGCTGATCGCTTTGCGAAACTATGAATTTAAGCTCAGCCTATGAAATCGCTTACTAGATCAGTGAGTCTCGGCAGGTCAGGTCTTCATAATGAAACTAATTTCAACCAACCGTGGCTCGTGTTACATGCAATGTTTAGGAAGTAGAAGCAATTATTCGAATACACAATACCGCTCAGCTGCTGGTGCTAAAGCCTAGGCTAGGGCGAACGGGTCATTATATAATGGGATTCCCTGAAATCGTTTATTCGTCTACAAATTGGGGCGGGTATTTGCGCTGTTCTCACGGGTGACGCAGTCGCGACTGGTGAAGTCAATTACTAGTTTGACTCCGCTAACTTCCGCACTTCGCGTAGGGGAACAGTCGGGGCTAGTTTTGTATGGCAAACAGGCTTGCAAGGATGGTCTACATGGATTATGATATTGGGCAGTGAATATGTGTAACGCGAATCAGCAAAATTGTGCAGCCTAACGCGAGTCACAAAGCTTTTACGGCAGTGACTTGTAATTTCTTTTCTTTTTTAAAATTAAAATTGTGGATAAGTTAGTTAGTTGCAAAAAACTTCACATAGAGGCATTAGTAGTTTTATTATATCCCATAATCATTGCTATTTCCTGTTGGTTGATGAAAAAACATGCTTATTCAAAAACATTTTTGATCCGACATCATCCATCATCAATTCATGTATATAGTATACAACCAAACCTCTTGCCAGTCTTGGGAAATAGTACTGTAATACATAACAAGAAACTATAGTATCTAAGACAACAACTTTGATAAGAACGTATGTTGGTTGTTCCTTTTCCTATGTGACCAAATAATTTTGAAATGTCCACTAATATATATTTCAAAACGAATATCCAAATTTACAAAGAAATATTGTTTGTGTTACATATGCGATTACAGATAGTTTTAATTTAATATATTATTTTATAAATAAAACAGTTATACTTATACAAAGTAAGCTATATTTCTTACATAACTTAACTCTCTAACTAAAGTACATTAGAAATATCCCATTATTTCTTCATGTAACTACTTTATTATGTTGTAATGGTTGTTCTGGTTTCAGGTCCAGAACAGTTTTAGTTTTGACAATTTTCCCTGACTCAAGGTGATCAGGAAAAGGAAACCCATTCACAAAAAGTCATGTAAAAACCAAACAACATGACACAGCTGAATAAACTTGTTTTACTGTCTATGTATCAAATTTATCTTCCAGGTGATCATATTTTTATTTGCCCAAGTTATTTTTTTAAATTTTGTGTTTGTCCCCTGCCAGGTGCTAAACTGCCAAAACAACACATTTCCTAATTTTGAAAACATGATATCTCGAAAACTATCATTCACATCCAACTCATATTTTGCGTACTAATTGTATATGTTGTTGTCCGTGGACAGTTGTAATATGAGATTCAAGATATTAAATAAAAAGTTATATTAACTTATTAAGTAAAAAATGGCATTTTTATGACAACATGCATGTCCGATCCTACATGAACAGATAAAATCAGGGTTAACAAATGGTAGGACCCCAGATCTGCTTTAGTCTCCACTTTTTATGGGCAGTCTGTCCGAATACTTATATATATATATATATATATACATACGTGAATGAGTGCTGACATCATGCCATCCTTGTTTTATGGTATGTTTGTTGCAGTGCTCCCAGAGTTCAGACGTTGGCACAAGGACTACAACCGGCCATCCAAAGGTTTGGACGAAACTCTGCTGACAACCTGTTGTTTAACCGGTCAGCCCACTGCCCGTACCTGGCTGGCCGGCCGTTTAGTACCGAGCAGATCGAACAGTGGGAGAACTCGTGCATCCGACATCAGAAGTACAACAACTTTACCATGTCAGGTGATGTTTATGAAGTTGTTTGTCTTCACGCAGTCTGATTTCTTCATCTCACTTGGTGTCTCACGAGGTGGGGTTGATCTGGTTTGTTCCACCCCTCGATGTGTTGTCTCCACAAATAACCATCTTTTGCTATTCTTTACAAGTCCCGTCTTTTCATCCCTGCCTTTTTGCCACTGTTTTTCTGTCTTTGGTTTGATGAAGTAGGTGTAAGTTGTTATATATCATGGTATCCAGTCGTTAGGACTGCTCAAAGCGCTTCACATTTCACCCCTGGCAGACCTGTTCAATCGAACACCATCTCAACCTCTTCGGGAAGCATTCAGCCACGCTGCAGTTACCGCGTGAAGATTATTCTTACACATATATCCACCACTGTCTCCAGCCAGGTACTCATTCATACCGCTGAGTGAACTGGAGCAACGTGGAATGAACGAACATGTTCAAGGTTCGATACGGCAGCATTAGGAATGAAACCTAGAATCTCTTGATTGTGAGTCGGATCCTGCAACCACTACACCACTGAACCACCGCACCACCGCACCACTGCACCACAGCACCACTGAACCACTGCATCACAGCACCACCGAACCACTGCTCCACAGCACCACTGCACCAGTGCACCACTGATCCACAGCACCACCGAACCACTGCACCACTGAACCACTACACCAATGCACCACTGCACCAATGCACCACTGCACCACAGCACTGGTCGAGATTCCTCCTACCACCATCTTCTGCCTTCTTTGCTCTCTTTATAATTTTCACTGCCTGTAAGTATATTATCTCATTATTCCTATTGATAAATATTAAAATAAAACTATCTTGCAAGATTAATGGTTGTTGCTTACACTTCAGCTCTTTAAGAGGTTGCCGTAGCAATATGAACTTTAGCCTTGTAAGATCACTCGTTGTCACTTTTATTCAAACAGTTACTACAGCAGTGTGACATTTTGCCTTGTATAATGACTGGTTGTTACTTTTATTCAAACAGTTGCTACAGCAATCATTGTGAACTTTTGCTTTGTAGGATTATTGGTTGTCGCTGCTCTTCAAGCGGTTAGTTGGTTCAAGAGTTCTCAATGTGACGATGTTAGAGAAAGACAGCCAGACATTGCGAGTTTACACTCACTGCACAGCCACTGGCAGGTAAGGCTAACAACCTCGCACTCTTGTCTGGCAATCCCTTTGTATTGTCTAGCAGCCTTGTGATCTTGTTTGGCAAACACATGGTCTTGTATGGCAATCTCTTTGTCTTGTCTGGCAACCTCTTGGTCTTGTCTGGCAGAAACTTTGTCTTGTCTGGCAGTTTCTTGTTCTTGTTTGGCAGTCTCTTGGTGTTGTCTGAATGACTATTGGTCTTGTGTGACAGTCAGATTCGTCTTGTTTGGCAGTCTCTTGGTCTTGTTTGGCAGTTTTGGTCTTGTCAGGCAGACTGTTGGACTTGTTTGGCAGTTTGTTGGTCTTGTTTGGCAGTCTCTTGGTCTTGTCTGGCAGACTATTGGTCTTGTGTGACAGTCTCTTTGTCTTGTTTGGCAGTCTCTTGGTCTATACTGGAAGGCACTTGGTCTTGTTTGGCAGTTTCTTGGTCTTGTTTGGCAGGCACTTGGTCTTGTCTGGCAGTCTCTTGGTCTTGTTTGACAGTCTCTTGGTCTTTACTGGAAGGCACTGGTCTTGTTTGGCAGTTTCTTGGTCTTGTCAGGCAGACTGTTGGTCTGTCTGGCAGACTGTTGGTCTTGTTTGGCAGTTGCTTGGTCTTGTTTGGCAGTTGCTTGGTTTTGTTTGGCAGTCTCTTGGAGTCTCGGTATTGCTGTCTATGCCATTTATTCAAGAAGTTCTACTAATGCGGAGTGTACACGGCTGAACATATTTTGTGAGTTAAATTACATTGTAAAGTGTCTATACATCTTGAATTACGAGTTGGTTCGACAGATGTTGCAGTGGTTGAACCATTTCAACAATTGAATCATGGCTACTAGCAGTGTGTGCAGGCTCATGGTGCAGCAGGGCAGAGAGATGGGCAATGTGTACTTGTCTGCTACTCAAATGACTTAGTCCTAGAAATAGTCCGGAAAATAGTTGCTACAAATGCGCGACTTGCAATAATGATTCTGACATTATAGTTGTTTTTTCACTAAATGTTTGTATTAATAAATAACAACTTCTTGGCACAGCCAAAAGTATGTTTATGTTTGTTATGAATTGTGTTAGTCTTACCTTCCACCGCTATGGGTTTGTGGGCTAGCCCACCGCTTGGTATCATGGGAGAAGATCTTCAATCTTTCCCAGTTCGATTTCGAATCGATCAGAGTAAGTCGTTTATATTTCTGTCTTGATTTCACTGTGCATGTTAGTTGAGCATTCCTGTGTGTAAGACAGGGAAGGGCACAGTGTGTTGATCGATTCGCGAGTCTGATTTGCATTTGGTCGCAAATCTTGTCGTTTACATAAATAGTTCTTTGTTTTGTGACGCAAGCTAAGTCCTATTTTTACTAAGTTTCACGCATACTGTTTGAAAATTCCGGTAAACGGCAACACCGATGTATCGGTATACTGGCAGGACAGGTAACCGGTCTGACCAGACTCGGGTTGTGTTCATTGGGGACAGTTTTGCCACTCGTTTCGAACGTTATTGCCGCGCACATGCGATCGTCAATGGCGGACTCGGCCCACTTTCCATTTCTTTGTCTGTGTTTGGGAAAGGGGGGCACACCTCAGTTTACTCACTGACGCTGCCATACGAATATCCCGAGCAAACGCAACCAAGGCGATTATTCAGCTAGGGGGTAATAACCTCAATAAGTCCGACTGTAATCCAGGTCAGCTGGCTAAAGATCTTCTGAACATCGCTCGATGTTTGATCCAGGTTGACGGTTTCTCTAAAGTGACCATTTGCCAATTATGTTATCGATACCCCCCTTTCGGTTCGCGCTCGCTCACCGCAGCGGCAGTCAAGTACCCTCTTCGCCCGCATTACAACATTCTTGTTGACGAAGTCAACGCCGAATTGAGGTGTTTAATTTCATTTTTTCAAAAAATCCAATTTTGGAAACATCGCGGCATGCCTCTCGACCACAAATCCCATGATGGAATACATGTTGGCCCGACTGGGGAACGACTGTACTTCCGTTCTATCCGCGGTGCGGCGCTGTTTGTAAGCAAGCATTGATCTGTCAGGCTAACTTTGTCGTAGGTTGGCTCTGGCATTGACTACGCGTTGATTGTAATTAGCTATGAATCGTGCATATGAGTATGAGCACATCCCGAAACTTAGAAGGTATTGATTACAGTGCATTAATACAAACTTTCACTTGTGTATGTAGGGCGCTATGGCGGGAGCATGGCTCCGGTGTCCACACTAGTGACAGTTTACAGTTTGGTAAATTGGTTCCCTGATATTTTCAGTAAAGTTAATTATTAACTACGTTACAAGTTTGGAAGTTTTCTTGTTTATTAGATAAGCTTCTGGTTCGAAATTATGATATTGTCGATTGTCAGCCTCTAGATGTCGAGGTACCAGAACTTGCTTATTCTTGGGTGGATCCACTCAGTGATTTCCATTGCTACCACATCTCAGCTGTGTTTGGAAATGTTAAACAGATTCTGGTTCGAAATTATATATTCGAGTGATAACGTCGTGGTTGAGAGGTACCAGGACTTGTTTGGATTTTTATTGTAAGCATCTCCTGGTTCGAACTTGTATTGTCAATTGTCAGCCTCGTGTTTGAAAGGTATCAGGACTTGCTTTTTGTCATTGGTGGATCCATCCAACTATATATACGTGTCGATATACGTTGTACAACATGTCCACTTTTTTTGAATAATGTTATCCAGTTATTGCGAAACAGATTCTGGTTCAAATTAGATATTTGAGTGATAACCTCGTGATTGAGAGGTACCAGTATTTGTTTCGTCGACATCTGGCAGAATAATGGATGCTTTCAATATGAACCAATATTGCATCTCACTATCAGTACATGTTTCTCTACTTGAATAGTCATATATACCTCCGAGTATTGGTATAATGTTACACAGTAGGAAGTTATCGTTTTGCTGGATATTTTCCTGTGGTGTTGGTGCAATGTTACAGATGCCACCACAACGATCACGCCATAGGACGAGAACGCAGACAGGAACGATCCGTCATCGTGCAACAGCTGCTGCTGGGGGGCCGACAGCAGGATCTGACACCACCACCCCAGATGTCGTTACTCCGAAAGTTGCCACCGAGGCAATACTGTCCACATCGGGTGGCATGGCGGAAGCTATCGCAGCTGCTGTCATGCGACAGCTCGAGCAGTCGGGCCGCCTATTACTGGAACCGGTCGTTCGTCCAGCGGGACAGGCGAGTCAGGCACCAGTGGCGACACCATCGACGTCCAGTCATCACCTTGCTGCGTACGCGTCTTCTGACGATAGTGATACTGAAGCCGTTGACGCAGTCCTCAGCGGCCTGCTTGGTGGTGAGTTGTTCATCCCATTACCAACATATAATGTAGTTAACAGGCCGCTGGGGGCTAATTTGCCGGACGCTTTAAAAGCAAAGATTAGGCGAGGGGAATATGTGAATCTCCAGCTGTTGGCTAGTGAAAATGATGAGGATGATGAGGATGTTGAGGATGATGTGTTCCAGCAGCAGCACCAGCGTTTAACTTTAGAAGTAAAGTCCAGTGGCCGTTAGGATACATTATCTCTAGTTAAGCCATCCCACAGCAAAAGCATCAAAACCATAGATCAATGGGTGGCAGCGTTCACGGTGTATGGGGCTGTCCTCACTGAACGATCACCACAGCTAGCTCCAGGCTTGTTTAAGCACATGGCAGATATCACTGAAATGGCACGTTTGGGGGCTTGGCGTGGTATCGCTACGATAAAGCATATCGCAGGGAGATGGGGGCCAACCGTTTGAGTTATGGGCGGGTGAACTGGGATTTGAGGTTTCGCTGCCTTGAGCAGGCCTCAAACAAATCAGGGGGCTATGCCTTTCAGGGCAACACCACCAGTAGTCCCTATGTCCGCAGCAGCAAAGGCTTTCAGAAAAGCCAGTGCTTTCAATTCGAGCAATTTGGCTCTTGCCTTAGACCTGCATGTCAGTTCAAACGTGCATGTGCCAAATGTTCCGGGAAACACCCCACAAGTCGATGCACCGTACGCCCAGCCCGCCCCCGAGGGGTTGGACGCACAGGTGCAACAATAAACAGTGAAGTATTATCCCGTTATCTGTCAACGTATGACCAAGCAGAGGCATCTATTCTATTATAGGGCTTTTCCTTGGGCTTCTCTCTTCATTATGACGGACCCCAATGCATTCGTGTTTCTGGCAACCATCAATCAGCACTGCAGGCACCCACTCTAGTAGATGAAAAAATCAGCCATGAAATTGATTTAGGTCGTGTAGCAGGCCCATTTGAAACAATTCCTTTCAAAAAATTTCAAAGTTCTCCCCTTGGTTTGGTTCTGAAACATGATCCAGGAAACGTCAGACTCATTCATGATCTATTTATTATTATTATTATTACTAGCATTTCTATAGCGCCATATCTATGGGACCAGCCCGTTCATAGGCGCGTACACACATTATAAGACGCACATGGAAACAAATGTAAAAATATATATGTATAAAGATGCCGGTAAATGTAATAATTATTAAGATTTACAAGATTGTATATATATAATGTGACCAACATACATGACATATTTGCACAAATATTAATATAATTAAGAAAGAGAATATACATTATGATATATAAAATTGTATTAAAAGATAAATAATAATAAATTAATTAGAATACATTATATAATAGAATAAATTAATTGATTAAATAAAAATTGTATTAAAAGATAAATAATAATAAATAAATTAGAATACATTATGTAATAGAATAAATTAATTGATTAAATACATATTCATAAAAAGTGTCCTACAGCACAGTTCCTCAGTCGATGTACGCCTGCTTAAATAGATACGTTTTAAGGCAAGTTTTGAATTTATCCAAAGTCTATATTTGACGAACGTTTATTGGTAGAGCGTTCCAGAGCATAGGTCCAGACACAAGAGAAAGCTCGTCTGCCGTAGCCCTCTAAGTTGTACCGCGGGACTACAAGCAGATGTAGATCAGCAGATCGGAGGTTGCGGGTGGGCGTATACGGTATTATGAGATCTTGGATATACGCTGGAGCAAGACCATGTAAAGCCGTGAAAACAAGGACCAGCAGTTTGTACTGGATACGCCAGCGAACTGGAAGCCAATGCAGTTCGACCAGCACAGGTGTTATGTGCTGGTGCTTTCGGTGTCTTGAAATTATTCTTACTGCCGAGTTCTGTACCATCTGCAATTTGTTCATAAGTGTCTCGGTGATGCCGTACAGGACAGCGTTACTGTAGTCCAGCCGCGATGTCACCAGGGCGTGGACTAGTGTCTTACATGCATCAGTAGTAAGACAATGTCTTATTTTTGAAATTGCGTAGAGATGGTAGTACGCTGACTTGGACATCTGTGACACGTGTGACGACATCATTAGTCCAGAGTCGACTGTAATCCCGATGTTGCGGATGGTCGGTGACGGAACAATGTTACATCCGCATACACTAACACACGAAACGTCATGTAGGTGTTTACGATTTGGTGCCGATATGATAATAGCCTCGGTCTTGTTTTCGTTCAGCAGTAGATTGTGGTTTGACATCCACTGCTTCGCTTCTTCGATGCATCGCTCGATGCGGTCAACCGCAACAGCGGCTTCTCCATCCCGCGTTCCACTCAAGTCAACATACAATTGGGCGTCATCTGCATAAAGATGGTATTGCAGCTTGTGCCTTCTGAAGATAGCACCCAATGGCAGAGTGTATATGGAGAAGAGAATTGGGCCCAGCACAGACCCCTGTGGGATGCCAGATTCGAGCAGTTCTATTTGTGTTGTGGCCACTAATGCACACTGACTGAGTCCGGTTCAACAGATATGACTCCAGCCATTTCAGTGCGATGGCTTCAATGCCAATGCTGAGCAGCTGGTTGATTAATATCGAGTGATCAACAGTATCAAACGCCGCACTCATATCGAGCAGCACTGCCAGCACACCTTTCCTTTTGTCAAGAGAATGGAGATGGTCATTCTGAATGCGCACCAGTGCTGTCTCAGTGCTGTGATGTTGTCTGTACGCACTTTGGAAAATGTACATCAAATTGTTGTCGTCTAGATGCTGGCGAAGTTGGACTGCTACGTGGCGCTCCAGTAACTTTGAAACAAATGTCAAGTTCGATATAGGCCAGTAGTTGTTCATCGAATCTGAATCAAGGTTTGGTTTCTTTAATAGTGGTGTGATCACAGTGTGTTTGAAGTTGGCTGGCACGGACCCCGACTCGAGCGACATGTTGATGATTGTAGCTAATGTCGGCGCAAGAATATCAATGTTGGTTTTCACGAGTGAGGTAGGAAGTGGATCGAGCGCGCTTGATTTTGTTGGACACTTCCTTACCAAAGAGAGAACGCCGTCTGTGTTGATGCCGCAAAACGCATTGACTGTGCAGGACTGTTCACAATGCACGTACTCAGCGTTGACAGTTTGCAGGCGTCTACTCGCTAACTGGCTTCGAATGTCTAACACTTTGCGTGTGAAGTGCACGAGAAAGTCATCTGCCAGTTGTGCTATACCAGACACAAGACTGGGCTGTTTTGGAGTAGTTTTTCTCGTCATCAAGTCATCCATGATCCTGAACAGTGCTTTTTTGTTACGTGCACATTCATCAATTTTTGTTGTGTAGAATTTGGCTTTCACAGACTGTATTTGTTGTTTGTAAGTTTCACTCTGTCCAGTGTAGATGTCTCGGTGAATCTGCAGCTTTGTCAGTCTCCATTTCCGCTCTGCTTGTCGGAGCTTTCGCTTAGCAAGCGATAATTCCACTGTGTGCCAAGGCGTGTAGGGGCGTACAGTAATTGACCGTGTGATCAACGGAGCGTGGCTGTCTAACAGTTCTTGCAAGGAAGTGTCATACTGTTGCGACAAGTCTGCAATGTTGTTACACGGGCGTGTTGCCAGGTGTGAAAGTTCGAAATCTGATCTGAAATGCGTGGGATTAATCGCAGCATATTTTCGATAAGAAACCGGCTTCCTTGTTCGGTTCGGCTTTGGTGCTTGGAGCAGGTAGTGTACAGCGTGGTGATCGGTGAGCAGGGATCCCACCGTCACTGATGTGAGAACGCTTCCTGACGATGGTGAAATTACTAGGTCCAAAATATTGCCGATGGTGTGTGTCGGATCACGAACATGTTGCTTCAATTTGGTGACGTGCAGGAGATCAGAGAAATCGTTTGAGTCTTTATTTCCGGCCTTTCCATAGTGGATGTTAAAATCGCCCACGATAATTAGTCCAGTCAACTGTGCTGTGAAAAGTTCCAGGAGATTGGTGAACTCGGACTTAAACGTTTTGAAAGAAACACCGCCTCGGCCTGTGGATGGAGGTCTGTAAACGAGTAATAACCTGATAAAACTTGATGGTGTAGCAAACACCACCTCGAGGCACTGGAAGGACAATGCTGGCCAGTGTCGCGATAAGATCATGTTGATACACGACTTGTATAAAACACCGATTCCCCCACCATGTCGGTCGGGCCGAGGTTGGTGGACGAAGTTGTATCCATCCGGGGTCAACTTGCTGGTGTTTGGGATGTCCTTAGGGTCATCTGTCAACCACGTCTCTGTAAGCGCGATGATGTCAAGATCATGTTCGTGGATATAATCGGTAATTAAATCAGTTTTGTTCCTAACGGATCTTGCATTTAGCAGAGCAAGGTTTGTGCAGTTGCAAGGATTGTATGGTAATGTCAGAGTAATCAAGTTGTCACGTCGAGGTACAGGCTTAATGGGAGTTGTTGGTCGCGCTGACACAAGTACACGTATCGGACGTTGTTTGCGTGCACCCCCACGACAACCTCGATGGGTGGGCCGATGGAGTGCCACCCCCGCTTCACAAGCAGCTCTCCAAGCAGCATTGTTGAGCCGAATGTGACTGCGACCGCTGGGCCGTAACTGATGCAGGCAGTCTTGGGTCATGCTGGGCGTGTAAACAATGTTCTCTTTGTCCGGGTTACACATGACCGATCACAAGCTGGTCAATGTCACACAGGTGCAATCGCATATGTAAAATGTAAGTCGGTTAAAATAGTAAAAAGTCACAAAACACTTGATAACACCATTTAGTCCAGTGTCCTCTTGGTGTATTCATAAAAAATATATACAAACTTGAGTGCTGTAGATTGGCTAGAACTGGCAAAATCCTCAATATATCCAGATAGCATATATAGGTGCAGCCACATAGGCGCAGACCACTACTATTATATATCTATCATTTCCGAAAGGTGATTCCATTAATTTCTATACCTCCAGAGAATTTACAACAGTGCAATATGAATCATTAGACAGAGTGATTGAGTTAGTCAGGTCATGTGGCCCAAATTGTCTAATTGCTAAGGCAGATATACAGGAGGCATTTAGACTCATTCCAATACGGCCTCAAGATTATCCATTATTGGGGTTTACATGGAAAGGTATGTTCTACCACGACAAAATATTGCCCATGGGTTCATCAGTCAGTTGCCAGACATTTGAACGTTTTAGTCGAGCTGTTCAGTGGATTTTACAGACACATTTTCATGTTTCCAAAGTCACGCATTTGCTCGACGACTATATCTTTGTAGGTCCAACTAATGAGCCAACTTGTCGAAATTCATTAATTTTTTTTGAGCATTTAGCACATGAGATTGGTATTCCACTAAACGAGGGAAAGAGGTGTCCTCCCTCAACATGTCAAATTGTTTATGGAATTGAAATTGACACCACTACAATGCAGCTTCATCTACCTGATGACAAATTAGCCAAGGCTACTTTATTAGTGAATCGCATGGTAAATTGTCGTAAAGTAACTCTGAGGGACTTGTTATCTTTGACTGGGCTGCTCTCCTATGCATGCTTGTTTCAGCAGGAAGTGGTTTTCTACGCCGTCTCTTAAATTTAACAATTGGCGTAACTCGACTGCATCACTATGTCACACTAAACTGTGATGCGCGTGCAGACTTGTATGCATGGCAGATTTTTCTTCAGTCATTTATGGGAAGAGTATGTTCCTGGAACAGAGGTTTTTGTCATCTCACACAATGAAGTTGTAATCAGATGCATCCAGTGATGTAGGCTTTGTAGTAGTTTTTGACTGACAATTCTGGTGTCGTTGACATCATCCATAAGACCACTTCCAAGAATAGGCCCATTATGAAGCTCGTCAGAAAGTTAGTGCTGGCCTGTTTGCGGTACAATATCCTTTTTCGATCTCGCCATGTTCCGGGATACCAGAATGTCATAGCCGATCATCTTTCTCGATTGCAGATTGGAAAAGCCAGACAGATAGCATGTTGGCTGGACCGCACTCCCGTAGCAATCCCCGATCCACTGAAGCCACAAGTGCTGCTAGCTTAGAACAGGACCTCATCAGAGCGTCACTGTCCTGGCAAAAAGTTTTTCCCTGTGTCACGAACGAATCTTGCAGGATTTATTACACACCTGTTTGCAGCCAATTATGCTTCGTCGACAATTTTGTCCACTGTGTCTGCTATTTCTTACAGTCATAAAATGGTTGGGCTAGCAGATCCTGCAGATAATTTTTACATTAAGAAACTTCTAGTAGATGTTCAGAAGACATCTAGCACAATGGATTCGAGAAGGCCAGTTGAGTTACATATCCTGGGTCATCTTGTCAGCGCCTCAAAAGTTTTTGTAATCACTGACAAGTTTACACAATTATGTATAACAGCAATGTTCCTCTTAGCTTTCCATGGTTTTTTAAGGATCGGTGAAATGACTGTGCGGTCTGGAGGGTCGACCGAACATGTCATACAACGGGGTGATCTAATAATAGTGCCTGGTCGTCATAGTGATGGTAAAGCATCCCTGCAACTTACAATCCGACATGCTAAACACCAGAAAGTTGGCAGGCCTGTTGTCCTAGAAATAAATTCACAGTCTAAGAACTGTCCTGTGGCACATATTTGTCGCTATCTAAACACTCGTGGCTCATCAGCAGGACCACTCTTTGTCTTCCCTGACAGAGCCCCCATTTCCAGAGCATATTTTGCTTCTCAATTAACTGCTTGTCTTTCCCACGCTGGTTATGACCCTAGTCTTGATAAGTGTCACTCATTTAGGATAGGTGCAGCAACTACTGCAGCCACACGGGGATTCACAGATGTCCAGACACAATCTATGGGCAGGTGGAAATCTGCCGCCTTTCGTCGAGATATCCGAATCCCTGTGCTGCAGTCATGAACTATCTTATATCAGCAGTCATTTATTCCCTTTTCCCTGGTGCTGCTGCTGATGCCTCTCTTGTTTGAGTATATTTTGTCTATACCAGTTGTTATGCATGCCAGTCTGTCCAGCTCAGCCGGGGCTGAGGGGCAGGCAGGTGCATACGTAACAAATTGCTGTATGTTTATGGTGTACACTGTGTCATTCTTATGTTTTGTTGAAGGTTGGAGCTATACCAATTGTCAGGTGTGTCAGTCCGCCAAGCTCAGCCGGGGCTGAGAGGCGGAATAATACAAAATGCTGTAAGTCTATGGTGTACACTGTGTCATTCTTATGTTTTGTTGAAGCTTTGAGCTATACCAATTGTCAGGTGTGTCAGTCCGCCAAGCTCAGCCGGGGCTGAGAGGCGGAATAATTCAAAATGCTGTAAGTCTATGGTGTACACTGTGTCATTCTTATGTTTTGTTGAAGCTTTGAGCTATACCAATTGTCAGGTATGTCAGTCCGCCAAGCTCAGCCGGGGCTGAGAGGCGGAATAATACAAAATGCTGTAAGTCTATGGTGTACACTGTGTCATTCTTATGTTTTGTTGAAGCTTTGAGCTATATCAATTGTCAGGTGTGTCAGTCCGCCAAGCTCAGCCGGGGCTGAGAGGCGGAATAATACAAAATACTGTAAGTCTATGGTGTACACTGTGTCATTCTTATGTTTTGTTGAAGCTTTGAGCTATACCAATTGTCAGGTGTGTCAGTCCGCCAAGCTCAGCCGGGGCTGAGAGGCGGGCTAATACAAAATGCTGTATGTCTATGGTGTACACTGTGTCATTCTTATGTTTTGTTGAAGCTTTGAGCTATATCAATTGTCAGGTGTGTCAGTCCGCGAAGCTCAGCCGGGGCTGAGAGGCGGACTAATACAAAATGCTGTAAGTCTATGGTGTCCACTGTGTCATTCTTATGTTTTGTTGAAGCTTTGAGCTATACCAATTGTCAGGTGTGTCAGTCTGCCAAGCTCAGCCGGGGCTGAGAGGCGGGCTAATACAAAATGCTGTATGTCTATGGTGTACACTGTGTCATTCTTATGTTTTGTTGAAGCTTTGAGCTATATCAATTGTCAGGTGTGTCAGTCCGCCAAGCTCAGCCGGGGCTGAGAGGCGGACTAATACAAAATGCTGTAAGTCTATGGTGTACACTGTGTCATTCTTATGTTTTGTTGAAGCTTTGAGCTATACCAATTGTCAGGTGTGTGTCAGTCCGCCAAGCTCAGCCGGGGCTGAAAGACGGGCTGATACAAAATGCTGTATGTCTATGGTGTACATTGTGTCATTCTTATGTTTTGTTGAAGCTTTGAGCTATATCAATTGTCAGGTATGTCAGTCCGCCAAGCTCAGCCGGGGCTGAGAGGCGGGCTGATACAAAATGATGTATGTCTATGGTGTACACTGTGTCATTCTTATGTTTTGTTGAAGCTTTGAGCTATACCAATTGTCAGGTGTGTCAGTCTGCCAAGCTCAGCCGGGGCTGAGAGGCGGGCTGATACAAAATGCTGTATGTCTATGGTGTACACTGTGTCATTCTTATGTTTTGTTGAAGCTTTGAGCTATATCAATTGTCAGGTATGTCAGTCCGCCAAGCTCAGCCGGGGCTGAGAGGCGGGCTGATACAAAATGATGTATGTCTATGGTGTACACTGTGTCATTCTTATGTTTTGTTGAAGCTTTGAGCTATACCAATTGTCAGGTGTGTCAGTCTGCCAAGCTCAACCGGGGCTGAGTGGCAGGCTAATACAATACTGTGATCAACTGTACTTTTATTATTCAACGATAATTGCGGATTGTGCTTCGCATAGACAAGTTAGTGAATGCCTAATGCATTTAGGTTGGTAATTGTAGTTGTTAATCTAATTGCGAGTTGTTGCCTTCTATTAATGCAACTGACGGTCACTGTGGCCTTGGGTGGGGGTGTCACTCCTCATTATGAGCAGTGCCTGTGGCATGTAGCCCCTCACCTTTGATGTCGTAGATTAGCAGTTTGATGCACTGTGTATATATATTGTACTGATTGTTTATTTGTGTACAGCAACACTTTCTTGTACACAATTCCTTATATACGGCTACAGTGTATTTTATCGGTATGCGTTGATGTGCATACTGATTGGCAATACAATATGCCCCTTACCAACCTTTTATATATGAATCCATATTATTTTATTCCAACATCAAACAAGCTGCGGCCACATTAAATCTACATATATCAATATATAACAAAAACATAAATATATATATATATGTATATATATAGGTGTTTAGTGTTTATCATCACTGGGGAACCTTGCCATTAACCTGTTTACTGTTTTTCAGCAAGATGTTTCATTTTTAAGAAAACAACAACACTAAAATTGCTCGAGGCTTAATCAGTTACATTTTCATGTTTCATGTCAAATTATTCAGTGGGGGCAATTACAGTGTATGCTCTAAACTTAAGGAATAGTGCTGTATCATTGAGTCTACCGTCAGAGCTGAGGGACCTGACAAAACACCAATACCTACTTACACCATCAGGGCCAGATGGACTGAAATCAAGGTCAGTAGTACATTTCTGTCAGGTTAATGTGGTGGAACATTTGATTCTTGAGTGAACGCTGGTTTCCTTTATGTGGGTCGTTAGCCGTTAAAAACCTTCTCTTTAATATATTAATTCTGACAAAACTCAATCACTGTAATGTAAGTATGGAAAAACATTTACAACTGTGGTTAAATTGATTTGGATGACTCATGTTAATAATTTCTTTTATATTGATTCTGTTAGATTGTAAAATTTAAAATGTGCATGTTAATAAATGCTGCGAAAGTTCTTGTGTGAATCACAAATGGTTGGTTTGTTTGTTTACAGATATGTCAGTCTGAATGGCCAAAGGCTTGAGCTGATTGATGACTGGACACTACCCCTATTGGCTCCAAAACAACTGACTGCTGACCATGCCCCCACCCTTCCACCCCTTACATTTGGATTCTTTGTTATACCTCATGCCAAAGCTTCAGCTTGTCTCTAGTCTACATAAGGGGGGGTGTTGTTATTTGTCTAAGCACACTAGAATCAACTGCCAGGGCACTAACTTAAAGTTCAACAGAACCATTATTCAAAATCTCTAAGTATTTGTAAATATGTTTGACAAAATGCATCATTAAATATATAATGTATAGTTTATTCATAGTTTTTAATGCATTAGAAAGGATTCTGTGTACCTGGTTGGTATTAGGGTTAATGCAGTGAAATTGTTTACTGCTAGGCATGAATGAAAAATTGTGACGTGGCCCATGCGCTTGTATAAAGACTTATGTAGAATGCATCAAATCAAACGTAAATTAGTACAGTCGAGGAACATATGCAGAGCATTGCAAACAGTATATGTAAAGTTCCATCGTATGAAGTTTCTTACGATCTTATAGTTGGATTTGAGCCGAAAGTATGGAAAAACTGGAAACGCACAGGTAAAACAACTGTTCTGCTGCTTCGAGAGATCACGATTTTACGCTGTGCAAGCCACTTAGTCCCTAACGGTCGGCTGTCATTTTAACAGTTTCTCAGTACATGAGAACACAACATTCCTTGTCACATCTTCACAGTTTGCCATGTCTTAATCTTTGCTTTAATAGAAAGTTACTGCCAATCCCCCGCTCTAAGCCAACGTTTAAATTGGCAATTATTTTACTACTAGCAGGAGATGTAAGTCTTAATCCTGGACCTGCTATCAGGCGCAATATTCGAGTAGCCACCACTAACGTTCGATCTATTCGAGACAAAACAGCCTCGCTTACCGATTTATTAACTTCCAAGACAATAGACATCCTTGCAGTCACTGAGACCTGGCTCAGACCGCATGACCCAGCTGTATGCATTGCTGACATTTCTCCTTCCATTTTCACCTTCCATCATCGCCCACGTTCAGTTGGGCGAGGTGGTGGTG
Organism: Paraescarpia echinospica; assembly: GCA_020002185.1. NCBI lineage: Eukaryota > Metazoa > Annelida > Polychaeta > Sabellida > Siboglinidae > Paraescarpia > Paraescarpia echinospica. The sequence goes on from CM034532.1 coordinate 20,545,282, forward strand.
TTGGATTTCTCGTCTCAAAACAGTTCAAAGTTAATTTGCATTCAAACCCTGATTACTCCAGCTTTGAGGCCATCTGTGCCGAAATTTCCGATTCATCTTTCTCTGCTTATTTTGTGTGCTTTTATCGCCCTCCAGGACACGCTGCCCATTTCTTTGAAGAATTCCAGGATCTACTTGAAAATCTGGCAACTATTTATTCAGAATTTTATATACTCGGTGATTTTAATCTTCATCTGGACACACCTTCATCAACAACAAGTACATTAATGACATTCTGGCATCCTATGACATGAAACAACACGTTACCTTCTCAACACACATACATGGCCACTGACTCGATCTCTTAATCACCCGTTCAGATTGTAACAATATTCAGACACCCACTGCTTCAGATGGTTTATCAGACCAACACACTGTCATTGCTGATCTCAAAGTTCCTAGAATTCCCGTAGAGTCCAAAAACAAAGTGTTTTACCGACCGATCCATAAGATTGACATTGCCGCATTAATGACAGACATCCTTAAATCCGACCTCATCAGTAAACCCAAAGAACATCTGTCAGATCTGTGTCGACAGTACTGTCAAGTACTCAAAGATTTACTTAATAAACATGCACCCCTGAGATCTAAGTATGTGTCCCAAAAGCCACATGATCCATGGATGACTCCTGAAATTCTACAATCTAAAAAGCGCCGGCGCTATCTTGAACGTGTATGGCGCAAATCACGCTCGCCTTTGGACAGATCACGATATTCTAAACAGTGTCACTACTGCAACAGACAAATGGCCAAAGCTAAATCAAATTATTACACAAACATGGTCGCGAGTAACTCTGATAACCCACGTCAGCTATGGAACTGCATAAATCATATTTTACATAGACGGCCGCCTCCATCTCTACCTAGTCGTGTCAAATCTCTGTGTGACTCGTTTTCTAGTCATTTCAAAGATAAAATAAGTCTTGTACGTTCTGCTTTGCCATGTCACACTTTAAGTACTGTAAATGTGGACTCCCCACAAGTAAATTCTCCACTTGTATTGTTTGAGCCAGCCACAGTTGATGAAGTGAGGAAAATAATAATGTCCTCCCCAAATAAGTCATGCGATCCCGATCCATTACCAACCATACTACTAAAAGCATGTCTTGACTCTTTACTTGGTACAATAACGAATATCATAAATTTATCACTAAGTTCGGGTAAATTCCCAGATGATTTTAAACACGCACATGTAAATCCTGTTCTCAAGAAAACTTGTCTGCCAAAAGATGATTTTAAAAATTATAGGCCAATTTCTAATCTTAGCTTTATTTCTAAGATACTTGAGAAAGTCGTAGCAAGGCGTCATATTAGCTCAACTTGCTTATCCAGTGTGCTCCAATCAGCATACAAACAATTTCATTCTACTGAGACTGCTCTCTTAAAAGTACACAATGATGTTATATTAAACATTGATAAAGGCAAAGTAACTGCACTTACCTTGCTTGATCTGTCTGCCGCCTTTGATACCATTGATCACAACACTCTTGTCAAACGTTTATCATTGTGGTATGGCATATCTGGCACAACTCTGACCTGGTTTTCTTCATATCTAACCAATAGACATCAATGTATAAAGATAGATAATTACTTTTCAACCTCACTCCCCACTTCATGTGGCATTCCCCAAGGTTCCGTTCTTGGGCTTTTGCTTTTCACTCTCTACACTACGCCACTCAGCTCTGTAATCCAAAGTCATAACTTGGATCATCACCTTTATGCAGATGACACACAGATCTACATTTCCTTGGCCACGCCCGATACAAGTCATTCTCTAAACCGACTCAACGATTGTCTCCCAAGATGTTTTTTCATGGATGACCGATAGTAAATTAAAGTTAAATGGAGACAAAACTGAATTCCTCATCATTGGTACTCCAATGCAGCGAGGTAAACCAAATGACTTTTTTCCAACATGCATCCTGAGTCAAACTATCACACCAGCAGCATCAGTACGGAATCTAGGAGTGACCTTTGATTGCGACTTCAATTTCAGACAACACATATCCCAAACGTGCCGTTGCTGTTTTTATCATATCCGTGATCTTCGCCGCATTCGCCGACATTCGCTAAGACTATCGCAACAGCTCTTGTTAGCAGCAGATTAAATTATTGCAATTCCCTCCTTCATAATATTGCTATCAAGGATATTGCAAAACTACAACGCGTCCAAAATTGTTTAGCAAGGGTAGTCACACAATCTCCTCGATTCTCCCGCTCAGTGCCACTTCTAAAATCACTGCATTGGCTCCCCGTGCGATATCGCATTATGTTTAAGATCTGCACAATCACCTACCAAGCCCTTTCATCCAAACAACCTAGTTATTTACACTCAATGCTCACACCAGCCAGACAAGCCAGACAACTTCGGTCGTCTAGTTCGAAGTTGCTATCTGTTCCTAGAGTTAAGACAGGCTGGAACTCGGGCTTTTTCAGTTGCCGCGCCAACTATATGGAATTCGCTTCCCGTTAATGTTAAATTAGCAGAAAATATTGTTACATTTCGTCGTCACCTCAAAACCAATCTTTTCAATATCGCCTATCCTCCCTAGGTTCCTAGCACATCCATCCATTTGTTGACGAATTTCGCCTAGCACACGAGTATGAGAATGCTTAATCCTTTGGTTTTGGTGCACCACTGAGCTCTGAATGTCTGAGGATATTGGCGCTTACGAAGTTATTTATTATTATTATTTGTTTAGAATAAATAATTAGCTGAGTTAGTTTCATGCCATGTGTGTGATCAATTGTTAAAATACATAACGTTTCCGTTGACCATTAAGACAATGCATAATTAACATGTTCGAAGCTCGGTTCAGTTATTCAGAGGTGACACGTGGTCGGATAACACACTATGGAACATTCTAAATCCATGGATTTGAATATTTGTTATACAGAGCTTTGTGACCCAACTTTACAGGTTGGATTGAGTGGTATTACTTTTTAATAAAATGACACAAAACGCTAAATATTGACGCATATGCTATATTTGTATTTTAAAACTTATTTGGTTTAATAACGATGTTACAATTATAATGCTCTACACAAGAATATATAAAGCAGAAATGTATTGTTATTTTCACTTGGACTGATTGCCATTTCATAGTGTACACAAGAAAACAAATGTGGTTAGGACCAGAACTAATCATGTGATATGTGTAGTCTATGAACATGCTATTTGCCAAATTGTTTATTTGCTGAAATCAAACACACCTTTAGCTTATCAGGTATGATGCAAGTGGGGCGACACTGCACGAGGTAAGCAGACCAATGCTCTGATTGTCTTACGAAGAAGATAGGTTTGTGTCTTTTTTGGTCCATCCTCAAATCAAGCAGAACATTGTTGCATTTTAAAGCCAGCCAGTCTGTTCCTTTACCCGGAATTAGCGGGTGTAATAATTTATAACTGGAAGATTGCTGTGTGGGACATGGGGAAATGGGACATCATTGAACATCAAAGAGTATTGTATTTAACTACGCCCGACTGGGCCGTAATAAAGCTTGTTGTTAAACTGGTGTTTTGTTTACTGTTTGAGCATGTTCCAGGAGTGTACCTTTCAGATTGCGAACGTTGTTACGGCCTTACTAAACACAATTTGGTGAGCAGTGTACCTTCAACAAAGTTAGTATAGTCTTAAGAACATTATATTAATTACTATATGAATTAACAACTAGGAACTCCTTGTTTGTTTCTCATTTTGTAACAATGTTTCCTCATTTTGTAACATGTTTCCTCATTTTGTAACATTATGTTTCCTCATTTTGTAACATGTTTCCTCATTTGTAACATTATGTTTCCTCATTTTGTAACATTATGTTTCCTAATTTTGTAACATGTTTCCTCATTTTGTAACATGTTTCCTCATTTTGTAACATTATGTTTCCTCATTCTGTAACATTATGTTTCCTAATTTTGTACCATGTTTCCTCATTTTGTAACATTATGTTTCCTTATTTTGTAACATTGTTTCCTCATTTTGTAACATGTTTCCTCATTTTGTAACATTATGTTTCCTCATTTTGTAACATGTTTCCTCATTTGTAACATTATGTTTCCTCATTTTGTAACATTATGTTTCCTAATTTTGTAACATGTTTCCTAATTTTGTAACATGTTTCCTCATTTTGTAACATTATGTTTCCTCATTCTGTAACATTATGTTTCCTCATTTTGTACCATGTTTCCTCATTTTGTAACATTATGTTTCCTTATTTTGTAACATTGTTTCCTCATTTTGTAACATGTTTCCTCATTTTGTAACATTATGTTTCCTCATTTTGTAACATGTTTCCTCATTTGTAACATTATGTTTCCTCATTTTGTAACATTATGTTTCCTCATTCTGTAACATTATGTTTCCTCATTTTGTACCATGTTTCCTCATTTTGTAACATTATGTTTCCTTATTTTGTAACATTGTTTCCTCATTTTGTAACATGTTTCCTCATTTTGTAACATTATGTTTCTTCATTTTGTAACATGTTTCCTCATTTTGTAACATTGTTTCCTCATTTTGTAACATGTTTCCTCATTTTGTAACTTTATGTTTGCTCATTTTGTAACATTGTTTCCTCATTTTGTATCATGTTTCTTCATTTTGTAACATTATGTTTCCTCATTTTGTAACATGTTTCCTCATTTTGTAACATTATGTTTCCTCATTTTGTAACATTATGTTTCCTCATTTTGTAAAATTGTTTCCTCATTTTGTAACATTATGTTTCCTCATTTTGTAACATTATGCTTCTTCATTTTGTACCATGTTTCCTCATTTTGTAACATTATGTTTCCTCATTTTGTAACAATGTTTCCTCATTTTGTAACATGTTTCCACATTTTGTAACATGTTTCCTCATTTTGTACCATTGTTTCCTCATTTTGTAACATTATGTTTCCTCATTTTGTAACATGTTTCCTCATTTTGTAACATTGTTTCCTCATTTTGTAACATGTTTCCTCATTTTGTAACATTGTTTCCTCATTTTTTAACATGTTTCCTCATTTTGTAACATTGTTTCCTCATTTTGTAACATTATGTTTCATCATTTTGTAACATGTTTCCTCATTTTGTAACATTATGTTTCCTCATTTTGTAACATTATGTTTCCTCATTTTGTAGTATAATGTTCTTAATGTAGCATAAATATGTTGAAGGTATACTGCCCGCCAAAGTGCGAAACAATGTTAGCAATTTGAATGTTGCTCCAGCAGTCAAACTAATCGAACCATTCAAATAGTAAACAGTTGCAATTGGCAATTATTGTGGAAGCAACTACATTTGAAGTCGGATATTTTCACACTGTTAACCACAAAGTGGAATGGAGAACAACTTGATTTTAGGAACTTCCTGCTAATAATGACCAGATCTAGCTGATTCCGGGTAACGGAACTGAGAACGTCGCATTACAAAGGAAGATATTACTAGTAAGAAGGGTAGATATACCTGCAGTAGATACAAGCCTTTTTGTGGACCCGCCTATTTTAAATTACCTTGATTCCGTGGTGGTGCAACACTGCATGTTTGTCAATCCAACAGGGCTTGCGAACATTTGCCATTCTCACCGAGACGAAATGATTGCTTACCCTGAATTAGGATACAAATTAAATTGACTCTCGTGATAAGCAATTAAATAATTGCATTTTTGGTTTACGTGAAGCATCCGAACAAACCAACCGATCACCCAACGGAATATAACTGACACACAAAAATAAAACTGCATAGTCATAGTCACAACACTAATATCTACCACATTCGAGAAACTACAACTTGCAACTGAAGAGCTTCAAGCAGCCTGTAACAAATGGGATAAGAAAATCAACCTCTCCAAATGCAAAGTAATCACCTCATCGGACAAGCATATAATCCTGGAAATTGAAGAACTTGAGACTGACAGAGTTCTACTTCCTAGGCAGTATAGTACATTCTACAGAGACAGACGTTAGGCGAATAGCCTTGGCATCGGCCGTTTTTGGTAGACTCGGGAACAACATATTTTCAAACAGAGGCATCTCGATAAGAATGAAAGCCAGACTATATGGGGCCCTAATACTGCCCATAGCAAATCTGTATGGTGCAGAAACCTGGAGACTACGATAGTCACGAGAGACACAGTATAGTCTCTTGAAGTTTTTCAGATTCAGACTGTTTATTACCAAGTAACATTTACAATATACGAGGAATTCTTGGCGTTGTGGCGTCAACATACATACACGCTTGTCTCCCCTGCCCCCCCCCCATCATGCACACGCAAAATATACAATCAGAAACATTATAAAACTGCTAAAATTAGTATAAATTTAAGCCGATTGCCGACACATTTTAAGACAGTCGTACATCTATTGACATAAAGTGAATTTGGTAACATAATATTAATACCGTCTGAACATTACCTAAAAAGTATGAATGCAGTTAAATAAATAAATTAGCTGACATTGATGCGTTGCTAGTTACTAGGGCACCAAGATTGCACGAAATAGCCAGGTTCGACATGAGACATTCACCCCTGAATCCATCTCGGATGTCATCAGACAGAAGTCTCCAGTGGTTTGGACATGTGACATGTCTGCCGTAAGCCAAACGAAAATCTCAGAAAAATAACTTTCAATGAAGACTTTAAGACACAGAAAACGAGGAAAGCCGCGGAAGAGGCGGAGTGACCAAGTTTAACAGGACACTGGACTCCCACTTTTAACAGCAGAGCGGTGTGCTCTAGAAGTGTGAAATGAAGGGGTGTGACATCCAAGAGAATGGCGAGGGTCAAATTGGCTTAGGCATTTAAGTCAAGTCGTTTCTGCTCAATTGTCTCGCGCTTCCCATCACGTAATGTCCATGGAAGGTTGGGGTGTGTTGTGAATGAAACGTAATATCCATGGAAGGTCGGGGTGTGTTGTGATTGAAACGTAATGTCCATGGAAGGTCGGGGTGTGTTGTGAATGAAACGTAATGTCCATGGAAGGCCGGGGTGTGTTGTGAGTGTAACGTGATGTCAATGGAAGGTTGGAGTGTGTTGTGAGTGTAACGTGATGTCAATGGAAGATTGGAGTGTGTTGTGAGTGTAACGTGATGTCAATGGAAGGTTGGAGTGTGTTGTGAGTGTAACGTAATGTCAATGGAAGGTTGGAGTGTGTTGGGAGTATAAACTGATGTCAATGGAAGGTTGGAGTGTGTTGTGAGTGTAACATGATGTCAATGGAAGGTTGGAGTGTGTTGTGAGTGTAACGTGATGTCAATGGAAGGTTGGAGTGTGTTATGAGTGTAACATGATGTCAATGGAAGGTTGGAATGTGTTGTGAGTGTAACGTGATGTCAATGGAAGGTTGGAGTGTGTTGTGAGTGTAACGTGATGTCAATGGAAGGTTGGAGTGTGTTATGAGTGTAACATGATGTCAATGGAAGGTTGGAGAGTGTTGCGAGTGTAACGTGATGTCAATGGAAGGTTGGAGTGTGTTGGGAGTGTAAACGGATGTCAATGGAAGGTTGGAGTGTGTCATGATGTCAATGGAAGGTTGGAGTGTGTTATGAGTGTAACATGATGTCAATGGAAGGTTGGAGTGTGTTGCGAGTGTAACGTGATGTCAATGGAAGGTTGGAGTGTGTTGTGAGTGTAAACTGATGTCAATGGAAGGTTGGAGTGTGTTGTGAGTGTAACGTGATGTCAATGGAAGGTTGGAGTGTGTTGTGAGTGTAACGTGATGTCAATGGAAGGTTGGAGTGTGTTATGTGTGTAACATGATGTCAATGGAAGGTTGGAGTGTGTTGTGAGTGTAACGTGATGTCAATGGAAGGTTGGAGTGTGTTGTGAGTGTAACGTGATGTCGTGATGTCAATGGAAGGTTGGAGTGTGTTGTGAGTGTAACGTGATGTCAATGGAAGGTTGGAGTGTGTTATGAGTGTAACATGATGTCAATGGAAGGTTGGAGTGTGTTGTGAGTGTAACGTGATGTCAATGGAAGGTTGGAGTGTGTTGTGAGTGTAACGTGATGTCAATGGAAGGTTGGAGTGTGTTGTGAGTGTAACGTGATGTCAATGGAAGGTTGGAGTGTGTTATGAGTGTAACATGATGTCAATGGAAGGTTGGAGTGTGTTGTGAGTGTAACGTGATGTCAATGGAAGGTTGGAGTGTGTTATGAGTGTAACATGATGTCAATGGAAGGTTGGAGTGTGTTATGAGTGTAACATGATGTCAATGGAAGGTTGGAGTGTGTTGCGAGTGTAACGTGATGTCAATGGAAAGGTTGGAGATGTCAATGGAAGGTTGGATGAGTGTAACATGATGTCAATGGAAGGTTGGAGTGTGTTGTGAGTGTAACGTGATGTCAATGGAAGGTTGGAGTGTGTTATGAGTGTATGATGTCACGTGATGTCAATGGAAGGTTGGAGTGTGTTGTGAGTGTAACGTGATGTCAATGGAAGGTTGGAGTGTGTTATGAGTGTAACATGATGTCAATGGAAGGTTGGAGTGTGTTGTGAGTGTAACGTGATGTCAATGGAAGGTTGGAGTGTGTTGTGAGTGTAACGTGATGTCAATGGAAGGTTGGAGTGTGTTGTGAGTGTAACGTGATGTCAATGGAAGGTTGGAGTGTGTTATGAGTGTAACGTGATGTCAATGGAAGGTTGGAGTGTGTTATGAGTGTAACATGATGTCAATGGAAGGTTGGAGAGTGTTGCGAGTGTAACGTGATGTCAATGGAAGGTTGGAGTGTGTTGGGAGTGTAAACGGATGTCAATGGAAGGTTGGAGTGTGTCATGATGTCAATGGAAGGTTGGAGTGTGTTGTGAGTGTAACGTGATGTCAATGGAAGGTTGGAGTGTGTTATGAGTGTAACGTGATGTCAATGGAAGGTTGGAGTGTGTTATGAGTGTAACATGATGTCAATGGAAGGTTGGAGTGTGTTGCGAGTGTAACGTGATGTCAATGGAAGGTTGGAGTGTGTTAGTGAGATGTCAAACATGATGTCAATGGAAGGTTGGAGTGTGTTGTGAGTGTAACGTGATGTCAATGGAAGGTTGGAGTGTGTTGTGAGTGTAACGTGATGTCAATGGAAGGTTGGAGTGTGTTGTGAGACGTGATGTCAATGGAAGGTTGGATGTTAGTGTCATGATGTCAATGGAAGGTTGGAGTGTGTTGTGAGTGTAACGTGATGTCAATGGAAGGTTGGAGTGTGTTGTGAGTGTAACGTGATGTCAATGGAAGGTTGGAGTGTGTTATGAGTGTAACATGATGTCAATGGAAGGTTGGAGTGTGTTATGAGTGTAACATGATGTCAATGGAAGGTTGGTGTGTTGCGAATGTAACGTGATGTCAATGGAAGGTTGGAGTGTGTTGTGAGTGTAACGTGATGTCAATGGAAAGTCGGGGTGAGTTGTGAGTGGAATGTAATTAATGTAAATGAAAGGTCGGGGTGTGTTGTGAGTGGAAGTTTGAGGTGTGTTGTCAGTGGAACATATTCAATAAACTTATAAGGATGATAATCTCACCTCGGCAGCAATTGAGAAAAACGGTTGTTTACAAACACATATAGGAGACATCGTAAACAACCATCCCTTGTGAACAAGTCCTCCGTGACTATATGACATATACACGCGCATCGTGAATTAAATCTACTTGATGAATGTCATCGAAGGTCTAACATAATTCAGGTGGCAAATATTACTGAATGGCTCCCATCTTCGATTCCTCCAATGTGTGGAGTTCTCATATTTGAACCGATAGGTACAGTTCTGGTTTTCTCACACGTATCAGGTCCTGCTTCACCAACTGGTGGGACTTCTCAAAGGAATGCTTCATTCTGGGGTAACTTCCTTCACACAGACGTTGGAACCGAGGGGGGCTTGGATATAGGATTAGTCCCCCCAATATTTATGGAAGGTGGGTGGAATTTGGGGTGTAATTTTTGGTTAGACTCAAGGGGGTGGAAATCAAGGTTTGTGTTTTTTGCGTTTCACGGTGGGCATTTTTTGTGACCCTCAAGGGTCGAGGCTCAACGGGGGGTGCAACTGGAAGTTTCTGATGAGCTTCAGAACCCCCAATAATCACCAGGTTCCGACGCCAGTGCTTCAATATCATGACCAAAACATAATTACACAGCATAAACTCCCTGTTTTTGCAGTATTTATTGTTCTGTGTGGAAATATGGGGAAATACGTATTCAACTATTTTGCGCAGTATAATAATGTTACAAAAGGTGGTAATACAGCTTATGCAACATGCACAGTATAACGACCACGCGACTCCATTGTTTTATAAAGCACACATTTTCAAGTTTACCGACTGGGTACAGTTTATAATAACATTGTTTATGTATAAAGCTCACAAAAATGAATTGCCGTACTGCACATGAAGAGAAAATCAGTTTTCTCAAACCCAGACAACAACCAATAGTAGGTATGTCTTTAATTGTCTATGGATCAAAACTTTGCAACTCGTTGAATGTCACGTTTACCAATATTCGTTCGTATCATTGTTTTAAAGCGCACTATAACAAATATCTATTAGAAAGGTATTGTCAACAGAAGTAATATCATCGCAACGTATAGTTTCATCAGATGAACCAGATCATAGGCACTACTATACGTTTGCATTTTGTTTTGAAATTCACATCAAGTAAAAAAAACTGTTACAAGTGTTGGTTGACAAAGGAGCAGCTTAACATTAGAAGTAGTTTTACTTCAATGTTGCTCCCTTCATATGTTTCACCAAATGCTTTGTATACCTTACATGTTTGTCTGATTCATTTGAATAAATTTTTGATTGATTGATTGAGTTAAGTTTTATAGACATCTGAGCTAGTCATTTACTTGTCATTAGCTTGCCAAGCCGCAGACGATGGCATCTCTGTTTCTCTGATACTGAACCCGTGTACGAAAACTGGCACCTGCAGAGTAATGATAATAGCAAAATAAATAAATATGTAGTAGTTGCAGGATATTGTTCACTTTTCATAGCTACAGAAACATGACTAATGTATATAGTGTGGACCCTCACAATTAAGGTCACCCCAGGGACAGGGTAAAAGTGACCTGAATAGCAAGGTGATCGTATTAACGAGACTAATTTCCTATATTTTACTGTTACAGAAATAATTTGGGACTATCCTAGGGTGACCTTAATTGTGAGGTGGCTGTATTACTCAGGTGTCTGTTAAGGTGGACACACCGACTGTCGGCACAAGTACTGCCACCTGGTGCAGACATTAAGTGTCACCAGGAGCGAGTTCTTGTAGAAGGGTTTGTGCCCTGAGGGCAAGTTGTCGTCTCCAAGGTCGTCCCGCCAACATCGTCTCTGACAGTTTGTCCACTTCCTTCTCCAACTGTGAGCAAACAAAAAAACAATAAATATTAATCTGGATGATAAGGTGTTTTTGAGCAAGGATACCTGACGTCAATGACTGTTGAGATGGGACTTTAGGTTTGAGCATTTTTAAGGTATCTTGAAAAATACTGAAACCGAAACAACAGCCATTGTTCAAAACCATCTTATCTGACAAAGGTGCATTCTAGCTAATTACATGGTCACACATCCAGTTGTACATTCAGAATAATTTTCAAGGATGCATGCCCTCTGTCTCACTAGAAACGTCCATTGCTATGGTAATTCACAAGCAAATGAGCCCGTGTTCCTCCTGTCATATATTATTCGTTTAACTAATTAGTACTCCAAATCTGGTTAAGATATATCCAGTATTAACAGAGAAATGATCTATACAACTGACAGTGCCTAGGACATTGGGAGAGGTGAATAACCTTAGCATCAGCAGCCTTAGGTAGATACAGAAACAACATATTTTCAAATAGAGGCATCTCAATAAGAATGAAAGCCAGACTATATGGAGCCCTTATACTGCCTATAGCAATCTATGGTGCAGAAACTTGGACAATATGATTGCAAGAGACGCGGTCTCTAAGTTTCTGAGATGCGTTGCCTGTGGGCTATCAGGTGTTACTAGGGCAGACAGATTACGAAATAGCCAGATCAGAGACGAGACATTCACCCCTGAATCCATCTCAGATGTCATCAGACTTAGAAGACTCCGGTGGTTTGGACATGTCTGCCGTATGCCAAATGAAAACCTCATCAAAACAGCTTTCAAGGAAGACTAAAGGACACAGAAACAAGGAAGGCTGCGGAAGAGGTGGAGTGACCAAGTTAGACAGGACACTGGACTCCCGCTTCCAACAGCAGAGCTGTGTGCTCTAGACAGGACGAAATGGAGGGGTGTGACATCCAGGATGATAGCGAGGGGTCAAATTGGCCTATACATTTAAGTCAAGTAAGTCAAGTGTCTACCTGGGTGAGTTCTGTGCGTACTTCCATGACGTACGGGTCGTCCGAGTCAGGCTCCTGGTCTGCCAGCCACATCTCCAACTGATGCTTCTGTTCCTCTTGTTGCCTTCAAACATATACAACAGTAAACAAATAAGAGACACAACAGTTTGGAAGATTATTGTTCATGGCTCATTTTAATAGCAAGAATTAAACTTACATTGAACCCAAAGTTGAAACATATGTCGTATGTTTCAACAACAGCTCCAATATAAGTTTAATTTTTGCCATTAAAACACTAAAGTTTGATATTAAAATCATGATTTAAGTCACTCAAAAAAATCATCGATTTATTTTTTTATTCACTGATTAATATGATTTTAAAACAAACAGATTTTTAAACACTTTTTTTAACTTTAAACCTACCCAAATCACAAGTACGCAAACCGATTTTAATAGAACACATTCGAAATGGTTTGTACATATAAACAGCTAAACATCAGATTTGATAAAACATTTAATAAAAAAATTCACAAATGAACAACAATCAATTTACGTCATGAACAATCAAACGTGTACATGTATGCTGGCTCACTCATAGTTGGCCTATCTGTGACATGCCACAGTAAAGTGGACATTAAGTCGCAAAATAGTTGGCCTATCTGTGACATGCCACAGTAAAGTGGACATTAAGTCGTAAAATAGTTGGCCTATCTGTGACATGCCACAGTAAAGTGGACATTAAGTCGCAAAATTGTGAAATAGTTTTATACCTTTTTGGATTCCACAGATCACAAGTTTTAAAATCATATGTAATTAAAAAAATCTTCAGTTTTTGATTTTTTGCTAAAACTGAAGCTGACTTTTAAGAAGCAATTTTGAGAAATGAGGTCTTTCTGGTTCATATTGTCTATTTTGTTCTTACTATGTAGTTTCGTAAATGCATTTATTTCATTTTTAATTACATATCAAAAAAATTAACTGGACTTTGAAAGAAGAGATTACAACGTTTGCATTTGTGACAAAATCACAAAATTGATGGGACCTCAACTAGACATCTGTCTTGGCGCGTGTACAAAATAGGTCTGTGTGACTTAATACTCGATCCACTGTGACAGGTCAAATTTGACACGCCGAGTGAACTGAATACAAACCGTAGTTTCTCCGTGCGTTGTGCACACTGCTGCAGCTGTGTTCGGATGTGGACCAGTTCGTCTGTGGCACACGGAAACTGACACAGACTACGCAGCCGTTCCAATGACGCAGCACCACCTAGTGAGTCTCCACCGGCGCCCTCTGTTGCTGTTCCAGCATCCAGACGAAACGACAACGGCTGCGGCAAATGTTCCCGCTTCTCATCTGTTAGTCTTGGTGGCGACACCATGTGGTTGCTAAAGGAACTGGTGTCGGTATTCCCGTTTGTTGACACTAGCGGCGTGCCATCGCTCTTAAACAGAAACGCTGTCGGTGGGAGTAATGCAATTCGACCAGCAGATGGTGCCACTGGGCATACTGGTGCTGCCCCTGGTGGCACATCGTTCTCCATTACTGATGTCCTTGTATTCTGCACATCCGTGCCCCGAATCACACTGTCAACATTCTGTACATTACGGTGTTCTACTCTGTTCTGTGGTGGATTACAGAGTTCGGCTGTTCGACTCTTGGCATGTGCAAAGCCATTACTGAGCAACCCTGGCCTGCTTGCAACTCTCTCCACGTCTGATGTGGGAATTTGTTCATCAAACATCGGCGAACTTGTGGGTTCGTCACATGTCGGGGTCATGTGACTGTCATGTGACAACTGTGGAATGGCACTAGTAGGCAAGTGTCGTGGTTCGGCTGGAGGAATTTGGACAGCAACATCTGATGCGCGCTCGTCGTTGCGATGGCTAAAACAACAAGAGAACAAAATATACAGTTTTGTGACAAATATTTGTAACGCACAATAATGTCACTTTTTTGCTTGCTTTATTTTTTAGCAATAAGTAAAATATTACTGAAGATATTTCAACAAATAAGGCATCAGTTTAAAGCTTACAACCAGTGGAGTGAAAAAAAATAGCAAAACACTATTTCACAATTTTAAAACTTAATATCTACTTTGATGTGGCAGGATACACGTTATGAAGAAAGTTGTAATAAGGTGGAAGAGAGTAACGAAGGGGTACAAACCTGATGGGTTTCTCCGGGCTGTGGGCGTACAACCCTTCCCTCCTGAGGGACTCGACAAGGAAGGAGGGGTGTCTGGGGGCGGGGCGGGAAGGCAGGGCCACGCCCACATCACACATCACCCTTGGAGACAGGGAAACAACACGGCTGAATATACATAATTTATGACAAACCTTACAATACTGTGTTTATATACTAGAGACGGTTGACCTTAGTTGATTATGTGGCTACAATATATAGTTTTATATGTGAATATATATATATGACTTGCATTACCTATATTATTTTTTGTTAACTTGTGCTATGCATATTAATATACATATCTTTATTACTTCTAAAGCATTTTTTTACATTTATACATTACATTTATACATTTCTTTTAATCCATGACATGTACAATTTTTTATGTATTTTAACAAGATTTAACAAGAATTAACTCTAGATGGCAGGTGGACAAGGAAGCCCTTTGGCTTATCGCGAGTCCAACCCTACATGTATCCCGCCCTTCTGAGGTATGTGTCGATTTTATTTTAAAACATATTCACACTGCTGGCTCCCACACAATCAGCAGGTAATCTGTCCATTCATTTAGTCCTTTGTGAAAATTAGAACTTTCTTATATCTAATCTACACTGCTCCTTTACTAATTTAATTTCATGTCCTCTAGTCCTATCTTCCTTAACTGAGAACAAAATATTTTAAGTATGTACACCTGTATAATAACTATATGAACTGTCATATGGTATTTGAGTGTTTCGCCAAGATGCATGCGCCAAACAACATTACAGCGAAACAATAATTTATGATATGTGCACGAATGACGCTTACGGCGTGTGAAAAACTGTATAAAGTGTGTGGTGACATTTGTTATGCTTAGGCCTACATATTATGGAGCATATATCACTGGCCCATATCCGGTGGGAGAACATTTTGTTTAACTCTATCACTATGTATAAAATACCCACATGGACTTCTAAGTAAAAAATGAACGAAAAAGTGCATATTATACATGGATGGTACATTACATGCTATTTTGGACAACAAGATGAATACCACTTTTATGTAATTAAGTTTACAACCAACAGAAATCTGGTGGTGGTGAATTGGTCCTACCTGGGAATACCAGCTCTGTCACTCTGTACGACCTTTGACCTTGTCGTTGGAGACAGACA
This sequence comes from Paraescarpia echinospica, assembly GCA_020002185.1. Lineage (NCBI taxonomy): Eukaryota > Metazoa > Annelida > Polychaeta > Sabellida > Siboglinidae > Paraescarpia > Paraescarpia echinospica. The sequence goes on from CM034532.1 coordinate 20,560,926, forward strand.
CGCCTGAGGTCGTAGTGACATCTCACTCAGCAAAGGCGTCAATGTTTCAGCCATTTCCAATCCACTTCTCACACCAGGTGGCACTGCTGTATGGGGTTTGTGGGCGGCTTTCTCCGCTCTGCGCCTAATGGTGACACTTCTCCACCGTGCTGCACACTTCTGCACCAGAGTCTGAGTCCTGAAGAAGTCCTGCAAGTATAGAACATGACAAAAACATAGCATCAAACGAACAACTGATCCTAATGTAAGACTTTTACATTGATCTCTAGGCCACACTCCAGAGTGAAATGGTGTTTTTTTTAAAAAAAATACTTGAAATGTGTTTCTTCTAGATTATGATACCTTTGCATGTTTACTATCGATAAAGTTCACTTTTATAGCAATTACACACCTGTTGGGTTACGACCTCTCTCATAATTATCAAGGCTTGTTATTCAGGGATTTGAGTGACAGCTCAGCAACTGAACTGTTGAATCCAAAAGTTGGTTCTGCTTCATTAAAACGTATTTCAGTGGTAACTACCTTAGAATAGTTAATATAGTGTATAACATGATTTTTACAGTAAATGGAAAATATCCCTTTAAGAACACAAGACATCTAAATGGAGGAAAGTAAAAAACTGAAGGTAAGTTCTTATATAGTGCGGTATCCAGTCTTCGGGACTGTTCAAAGCGCTTTACACTTTATTCCCTGGCAGACCTGTTCAATCGAACACCATCTCAACTTCTCTGGTAACCATCCAGCCACCCTGCAATTACTGCGCGAAGACTATTCATACACAAATATCGACCACTGTCTATAGCCAGGTACTCATTCATACAGCTGAGTGAACTGGAGCAACATAGAGTGAACGAACTTGCCCAAGTTTCAACACTGCAGCACAGGGTTCTATTGGTCGAAAGTCCGAAGCTTTAGCCACTGCACCACTGTGCTCCACAGGAGTAGATAACCTCATTTTAAAATATGACCAACCCAGGTGAAAGTAGTTACCTGTGCACCCTGCTGAGCGGCCATCTTCTGTCGCAGCAAAGTCATGTCCGCTGCCACCAGGAGGAGCTGATGGACACCGCGACGCAACAGACGTCCTCGACGCTGCTCCAGGGCGAAGGCGACTCGCCTCGCCTTTCTCCTTCTCTCTTCCTTGTAGGCGTACCACGCTATCAACACCTGAAAGTGAAACAGTAATTTATATTCACTATCACTTTCTCTCTTTCTTGTAGGCAGACCACGCTATCAGCACCTGATAATGAAAGTCATTTACTTTCACAATCACTTTCTCTCTTCCTTGTAGGAGTTCCACACTATCAGCACCTGACAATGAAACAGTTATTTACTTTCACTATCATTTTATTTCTAACCTACAACGCTATCAGCACCTGATAATGAAACACTCATTTACTTTCACTATCACTTTCTCTCCTTCTTGTTGGCATACCACGCATATCATCATCATCGTCATCATCATCATCGTCGTTTAGAGGCGGTGTTTCCAGGCTCTGCTGGGTTCGCCTTTTTTCCAACTGCCCTCTTCCACTTGACACGGTCCCGTGCATCCTGTGGGTCGATACCCATCAGACTCAAGTCTGCAGACACGGAGTTCTGCCAGGTCTTCCTTGGTCTGCCGACGGGAGCTGTCCCCTCCACCACTAACTTTGTACAGCCCTTCACCCAGTCCTCGTCATCCTTTCGCTCTACATGCCCGTACCACCTCAGCCTGCTTCTTCTGATCACATCCCCAATCGCCTCCACTCCTACTCTTCTTCTAAGCTCTGCCTTGGGCTGTCTGTCGCTGAGTGATGCCCCACACATCCATCTCACCATCCTCATCTCAACCCTTTCCATCCTTGTGTCATGATCGGTCCTCATGGCCGATGTCTCACAGTCACATCCATGCAACAATGTCTGTGCATATGTGCGCGTGTGTATGTTAAAATTTTCCTCGTAGACGGTTTGCATCTTGGACATCAAACTTTTGGGGAACAATCTACGACGCTTAGTACGAAAAGTAATGTTTTTCTAAATTCAGCAATGATTACAGTTTCTTACTGCTTTACTATAACCAACCTTTGTCTGCACTGTGAGGCTCCAGTGCCACAAGGCAGTGATTGTGTTGTTGCGTTCTGTAAGGACGAGAGCGTGGACTCTCTGCCACTGTCTGAAGAACCTCTCAGTGAGACGGACAGACAGGAACAACGACGCTTGTCTCTTCATCAGCTGCAACACAAGCTAACTGTAATCACGCTAGGGTGTGTGTGTGCGTGTGTGTATGTTAACATACTCCTTGTACAATAATAGTTTTTTATTAAAAATTCATATTTAATGCATAAAAAGCACTTGGTGTAGGTGCTAGCTGTTAACATAGTGAAATCATTTGCATGAAAAACAGTGCTGCAGGGACTTTTGACTTGTATCAAACTAAGCACAATTTCCAACAACTCTATATAACTACATAAAGTTTCATCGTGTAAAGTTCTTGCATTCGTTCGGCTAGACTTTGTCCAAAAATACGGATACATCCAGAAACACATAAACAGTCCTTTTTGAGGCCTGTACACTTTCAAGTCCCTATTTATGGAAAGACAACAGTAGCTATTTAAAAGAAATAATTATCTAAGTTATCTTGAGTAGTTTCACAATCATAGGTATGACCTTCTAGACGGAAGTGCCTGTCTCCTTTACGAATGCTGCTGTCCTCCTCAGTGGCTCCAGACCAATATAGGACACATCTCAAACTGATCAAGCCTCATCTTGTTGTAGAGATGGGCATTCATTTTGTTGTATGGGTATGATCAATTTAAACAAAAACGGTTCCTTTAAGTTCCTGTAACAACGAGAAACGTACTTGTTTTCGAAGCATCAGCCGCATGAAACAACCCCATGCCTGGAAAGCGTGGCCCAATGTCACATGACGGTCACGTGACTCTGCCCGAGCATACTTGAGCCTCATGATGAGTGTTTCGTCCCTCCGTTGCTGCCATCTTACAAATGTCCTTCGCAGTACTCCTGGGAGAGGGAACCAATCATTAAAATCACAGCAATAATTGTTTACACACATTATGGCAACCATCAATATCTGAGATACAATTCACTGCCAACACTTTTTACCATAAGCAATGTTTAACTATGTTTATTTGTCTTATATTTTTAGCATAACTTATTTATGTTTACATTTATCCTAGTTTATCTATTATAATAAAACTTAATTTATATTTTATAATATGATATGTCATGTCAATAGTCTACTAGATTTACTATGGTCCAACGTTATATAAATACTCCATGTTATATTTATTTTATTCATTATTATTATTTCATAGCAATATATTATACATAATTTTATATGTGATATAACAAGTATTGTACTTATCACAACACATTATTTTAAACTTTTCTATATATATAAATCTCTGTAAAACACTGTGAACTGCACCGGATGTGGTGCTATACAAAATAAATATTATTATTATTGCAATTCATCAGTTGCTTGATCTCGCATTACAGACATTGCAATAAGACGAGGGACCATCAAAATGATAAAAGGTATAATATCTGCTCCCTTTATTTGTATTTACATATATATGGCTCTTAATATTACAGTAACTATGTTGAACGCATACTCTCTGCAAAATTGCTGTTAATAAACCGGAAGTAATGTTCGAAATTAAAAAGTTGTGCCCACAAAATATTTAAATTATAAACAAAACATTAAATTTGTAAACAGCCGATGTTGGCACTTATTGCTTTGAAGTTGGCAGGTTCCCACACTCCTGACCAAATTGGGACTAAGTACAACTCATTTAGCAAACTTCCTGCTAATGATTACTTTAAGTTACAACAACTGCAACTTTTTTTGTTTTCTTAAGTTTCTGACAAACAAGCAAATACAATCTATGTCGGTTAAATCACCTTGCTGTAGGTGTCTCTGCATTTCCTCCACTCTGCGCGCTGTGTCAAGTTTCTTCTGTGCGTGAATCACAGCAAAGCAATGCCAAGATGTGAATACCTGCAATGAAAATCAGGCAAGAGAAATGTATAAATGTAATCATTTAAACAGATTCGTCTTCATGAATTTACAGAAAAAGGTAAGTTCTTATATTCTGGTTCATATATAGAGTGGAATGTCTTGGCACTCTTCAAAACATTTTACACTTCAGCTGTACTGCAATTATTATATTAAGATTATTCGTTTACAAATATCCACCACTGTCTAGAGCTAGGTACTCATTCATGCAGCTGAATGAACTGGAGCAACGTAGAGTGAGCAGATCTGCCCAAGGTTCAAAATGGCACCAAGGGTATGGTGTATATTCAAACCGTGATTCTTTCGACCGAGAGTCCGATTCCACAACTATGCCACTGCCCCCCCAACACGTGCTAAATGGGAGAGATTACTAGTTCAACAGCAAGCTGTAGCTAGGTGATCATTCAAACAGCTGAGTGAATTGGAACAACGTCGATGAATGACCTTGTCCAGACTTCGAAACGACAGCAAGAAGATTCTCTCGTGGATTCTCTTGATTGTGAGTCCGGTGTTTTAATCATGCATTAGCTTATCAGGAATCTTGATAAAGAAACCATTATCATTATAATGAAACAACCAAAAGGGCAACACAGGTGGAAAGTATAGATCATCAAATTCGTGACTAACCTTCAATAAGAGATGTTTGTTGCAGTGTTGCTTAGCAACCACCTCCTTCTCATGCCAGATGACCTGAAGTTGGACATTCTGACGCCAGGTGGCAAAAACATTTCTGATGACGAGAAATATACAAATACTTTAATGCTAACTCTACCAAACAATGTCATAGGGCAAGTATCCAGTGTTAGGAAGCATTCAGCTATGCTACAGGGACAGCACAAGAGTTATCCATTTAGTGTTCCAGACAACAAAAGGTATGACTGCGAACTGAAATGAAGCATTTCTGTCTCCATTCTGTGCACTAGTTTACCCCGCTTTCCCCTATATTACATCAACTCTCTACAAACTTAATGAACACAGGGACATTTACAATGTGTGACTCACCAGAGAGAGTGAACTGGGTATTAAGTCACACAGTCCTATACTGCAGACGAGCCAAAAATATATATCTAGGTCATGTCACAACAATTTTGTGATTTTGGCAGAATGCGTACCTTATAATCAATCTTTCAATATCCTGTTAATTTTCCTTGACAAATAATCCAAAACTACTAAAGTACGTTCATTTACAAAACCACAGATTAAAAAACGATGTTTCTCAAAATATCGCTTTTAAAAATTTGCTTCTGTGTTGGCAATAAATCAAACACTACTGAAGATATTATTTTTAAATGAATCGTTTTAAAGCTTATAATCTGTGGAATCCTAATACGTACAAAAAACTCAATTTCACAATTCTGCAACTTGATACCCACTTTGCTGTGGCAGGTCACTTGTGGCAGGTCACTTGTGGCAGGTCACATGTGGCGGGTCACATGTGGCAGGTCACACATAACAATTTCCAACAATCCAAACAAACTGCATAAGGGTCAATGGTCCACTTGGAATATCACCAACAAAAAGGAAAACTATACTTTTTGAGTTGATATTAATTTTTTTTTACACTTGAAATTTAAAAAATCTTACCGAAGCAGTATCGTATTCTTGTACTGGACTTTCCCCTCCACAAATTCCAGTATCTCCCGTCGTCTCCCCTGATATACTGTCCAGGCATCGAAGGTCCAGCGAAGAACTTTCCTGCAGTAGTGACCGATGGCCAGGGCCTTCTTCCTAGCCTTCTCCTCTCTGACTGCCACATACTGCAAAATAACCATGACTTTCTGGTGGCCGCCTCACAAAGATAGCGAGTTCATAACAAAAATATAATTAAACAGAATCCGTTGTTAAATTTAAGGGGCGTTTTCAAAATGCCAAACATTGTTGATGTATCACAGAGGACACTATTTCCGTGACCTACCTGCGAAAGTGTCCTGGTGGCGCCTCCTGGTGTTGACAGTTTTCAATATACAAGATCACTGTTAAGGAACGAAATCGATTTTAATGAACAAAATTAGGCTAATGAGCTCAAAGAATGTTAGTGAAACGGTCCCCAAGACAGCAAACACTTGCACTGATGCTACTGAAGTGATACACAACTGATGCACAAATAGAATAATTAATTATACGTGTTGGAGATGCTCTATAAACCTCAAAAATTATATGACGAAAACCACCAGGTAAATAATTTAAGTGAAACAGTCGATTTTAAAATAACCTAATGTATGAAGGTTACACATTTATTCCTGTGTGAGATCTTTTACTGTCCCTGGCATAGACACCTGGTAGGAGGGACTAACAGCTTTCATTGTCTTGTAAGAAAGACACTGGCAAAAAGAGGTCAGTCTTCGAAATGGCAGCTGGTGAATTCTAACCATGGTCCTTTGATGGTTCATCTATCTGGTCTGCTAGTATGCCGCTGCCACACCCCCGTCCATGCTGGCTTGGTATTCTTATCTCCTCTGCCAATCCAACTTTGTTTTGTTTGCAAATTTTACACCACAAGGATGACTATGACATAAATAATAAAACCACGGTAGTTGTGTAGGTAACAAGCATACCCCAATGTGACTAATTTTTTTAATGCCCCTTTTGTTCAAACACCACATGAGATTCCCATGAGTCAGCATTACCTGTCTCCAGCCATTCCAGGCCAGGCGTATCTGATGCAGGTAACAATGTCTGGCCGCCTTACATTCGTTGCTGTAGCTGCAAACAGAAAACACAAGTGTACAGTTGAATGTTTTTTGTGCTCTAAGCAATTGGCGGCAGCCTGACCCAAAAAAAAGGTGGGAGATGGAATGTTGATCCCGTAACCCCCTCCCGAACCACCACAAGACAAGAGAAATTGGATTGTGTAGTATACAGTTCTTATATAGAACAGTATCTTGCCTTCAGGACTGCTCACAGTGCTTTACACTACTCCCTGACAGACCTGTTCAATCGAACACCATATATCGACTTATGTGGGAAGCATTCAGCCACATTGCAATTAATGTACAAAGACTACTCGTGCACCAATATACACCACTGTCTATAGCCAGGTACTCATTCATACAGCTGAGTGAACAGGAGCAACGTAGAGTGAACAAACTGGCCCAAAGTTCAACATTGCTGCACAGGATTCAAATTCGATTGAGTCTTATTCACTGGCCACTGCACCACTGTGCTCCACATGGTGGAATAAAGTTAACATATGAAATAAACTACTACCTTTGTCGAGCTGCAAGGGTGCTCCTCCACCAGAAGCTGAAGAGAGTCTTACGAAGACGAAACTCATAATGTTCCACAGCTGAATCCTACAAATGGAACAACACTAAAACTTGGTGGCAGTTATCGCACCAGTTTAGGATTTCTAAGAGATTTGATATGACTAATCAAACCACTATCAGTCAATTAAACCAAGAAGATATGGTTAATAACAAATGTTAGATATGTTCCAAATCACATGCCATTCAGTCTAAACCATGCATAAAAATTCAATTTCAAAGATATTAATTTGAAATTGTATTACTCAAACCAACAATAAATTGTTTTTTTGGTTACAAAAATTCAAACAAAAACCAAAATTGATGCTTTCACCCCACAAAAATGTTTTCGGTTATTCTCAGATTGCCCTAGCTTACCTTATGGTCCAAAAATACTGATACCCAATAAAGCTCTATTGAACAGCTATTTTCTAAATTGTGAACCAGTTCTTGTTAGAAGATAACTAATCAAGTGATTGTGTTCACCTTCCAAAGGTAAGCCGCATGACTGCTCAGTTTGAATTTAAAATGCATTTCATTTTGTATTACATTGTTATCTTGTATTTTTGCTATTTAATATTTCACTACTTTCTTTTGATCTGCTACCTACAGATCTGCTTAATTAATTAACTGGCAAACAATACAAATATTGTATTTCTGTTTTGCCCCTTTTCAACACATTATTATCAAATATATTAATTATTGTATTGTATAAATGTTGTTGTTGAAATTCAATTAAATTCAATGACCACACACCCATTTGAAGTTGTCATCAAGGGCAATGTGATAGTGATCTCGCCACATCAGGAGGTATTCACGTTGCAGCATCTTCTCATGGTTAAGGACGGCCATTCTGTGCATCAGACGCAAGTCCTGGCTCTGCTCGTACGCTGCACACCAGCGATACAGGTAACATGCCTGTAGGTTGAGTCTGTGAAAGAGAAAGAAACATGCTCCAGAGATAAAGCAGTGAAGGAGAAAAAGAGAAAATGAAAGAAACAACATGCTTCAAAGATTAGTATATTATATTATTATAGCGTACTTTGGAAACAGTGTAGCTCCTCCAATAATACAGTAATCAACATAATTCTTTCTATTTCTTAGTTCTCTCATGCTTTGTAACTATGACGAGTTATTTAATGTATTGCCATTACTTAAAAAAATCAAAATTTTTTTAGTTATAAATTCATATTTTCCATTTCAACCACAAAGTCCACCCCATAACTATAAAATAACCGAACTATATATTTACAATAGTTGCATACAGAATATAATAAAGAACAAAAGCTCAACATTTTATTAATGTAGCGTCATTACTTCTAGAGATAAGAGTTGTAGTATATGTGAAAGAGGTCCTACTGCCTGAACCTAGAGGCCTCCTTTGTCATCTCCCTCTTCCTTTGCATCAGGTCAACGAACTGCCTCATGGCTTCAACACAAGGTGGCAGCACTAGCTTCCTGTAGTGACTGTCAGCGACAAGGTACTGTGCCTGTGTGGATGTAAATCATGCTGTGTCAATGGTGTTTCATCTCCTGTGTCATTCAGAGATGCCCAGGCATCCAAGATCACCTGTCTTACAAATTGCTGTTCCTAAACCTAACTTTTACATTAGGTGTCATAAAAAAAAAACATTTTCCAAAGCGTACAAACTGTATGTATGGTGGGGGGGAGGGGTCGGAGGCTTCCGTACTCTTTTTTCCGAAAATCAACATTTATTTTTATTCCACAAAATAAATAGCCAATTTTTGTTTTAAAAGTCGCCAAATGAAGCATTAAACAGAATTCTGTTGCGGCGCGTGAGTACTCGTGATGTACTCAGTCCGTTTAACACTTCACACTTCAAGACAGCCATCTCACCCATAGTTGCATCGTACTAAGTCTATCTCAAGGTGTCAATTATCATCTGATGCTGTGTGTAACATTTTTATTTTAATAAAAATTTGTGGGTGAAAGTTTTCTTTTCCATACCTGTATATTTTTATTAAAATACATGTAACTATTGTAGCCTACATGCTATTTTTGGTACGTATTAGTCACAACAATCAAAATTGTTAGTGTACTCTTTGGGGAGGGGGGTCAAAAAAAGAGTACTCTTTCTACACTTGCATTAATGTTGACAATTTTTGATGACCCCTTACATCATTTACGTAAGTTTACATTAACTTCTGTATCAAAACAAAACAGTTCTTATTAATACATACATACGTTACGTAATTTCTGTCTCAAACAGAAACACAAAAATTATTTCATGCGTCAAGTAATTCGCAACTCAAATACATTAATTGCATAAATTATAATAAAATACCTTCAACAACACTTACAAAATGGTCAAAGGTTTAAGGATAAGTCTTGTTTGGAGCATGTTGATATTTATAAAAATAGGAATGGACTACATTAAAGATTTCAGAAAACCTGATATATACATTTTGGTTGTTTTGAGAAAAATCAACAAACACTTTCGTGCTTCATCATCGCAGATTTAATGGTAACTTATACATGATGTTAGTATTATACTAATAATCCAAAATCAAAGAGGATGGTAGCAGGGGATGAAATTTATACTGCAGACTTGCTATACAAAATGAGACTTAAAATGATATTTTTATCAAAACATGACATATCCAAGTTTTCTCATCACATCGCAATATATATCCATACCAGGAGTGCCATCGGTGTGGCTGATTCACTGAAAAGGATATATCGCATTTTGGTAAAACACGTTTATCACGTTTTGAAAACAAACTGTGCATGTCATCTAGAAGGGATATATCGCATTTTGGTTTAAATTTGAAATTGTGGTAGCTCAATGTTTTTGAAAAACATTTGGTCCTTCTTTGGGCAAAATTTCAGAAATGGTATTTATTGCATTTTGTTCTGAAACCCTGCATATAAAACTGCATAACTATGATAGAATATACCTTTCTGTGTCTCCTCCAGCAAATGTATTGCCTCCAAGTTGCCACCATTCTACGCAGACACACCTTCCTACAAGAAACAATTGGCACTATACATAGCTTCAACAATACCTCAAAAGAGCTACAACAGCAAAGTTCACCATCATAAACTCCGCCTGGATACTGTCTATGAGAGCTGAAGGCAGAAGCGAAGCAAACCAGGGAACTGGTTCAATGACGGATGGTGGCCAAACCTGCAAGGAAGCCCCCACCTCAACTGCGGATCTCCTAACACCAAAATCAATGATTAACATCGGTTGCTGGAATGTGAGAACGCTGTACCAGACAGGAAGACTGGCGCAAGGTGTCCAGGGAATGCATCAAAAATACAAGATCAGCCGTCTAGGCATCACGGAGGCCAGATGGACTGGAACTGGGAAGAGGGTACTGACTATAGGAGACACCATATTGTGGTCAGACAGAGAAGACAACCAGCATCGACAGGGAGCGGCCCTGATCACCCAGAGGAAGCACAATAACACTCTTCTTGAATGGAAGCCAGTCAGTGAGAGACTTCTTTAACTCCAGATTTATCAAACTTTCAGTGGTAATCAACTATGTGCCAACAGAAGAAGCAGAGGATGAGGACAAAGACACCTTCTATGACAGTCTTCAGTCAACTTTGGAAGTCATCCCCCGACATGACGTACTAGTGGTTCTTGGGGACTCCATTGCACGTGTGGGGAGTGACAACACAGACAGGGAGAGGATCATGGGCAAACGTGGAATAGGCAGGATGACTTAAAATGGCATATGTGGGGAAAATGACTTTGTGATCGGTGGATTTAACAAGATTGCCACCCAGAGAATTAACTCTAGGTGGCAGGTGGACAAGGAAGCCATTTGGTTTATCAAGAGTCCAACCCTTTTATCTACATGTCTCCCGCCCTTCTGAGAAATGATTTTCTAACATAAGACAATTTACAAGCTGACATGGAGATCTCCAGATGGCAAGACTGAGAGCCATATAGATCACATCCTGATTAACGGGAAATGGAGGCGCTCACTACAAGATGTCAGAACAAGGAGACTAGCAGATGCTGGCAACGACCACAGCCTGTTAGTAGGAAAACTCGCCCTGAAACTAAGGAAGGCCAAGACTGGAGAAAAGAAGCAACAGCGCTTTCATACAGACAAGCTACAGAACCCAGAAACAAAGCAACAGTTCATAATTGCTCTGAAGAACAGGTTCAGTATTCTGCAGGAGGACACACAGATGACAATACACAGTTTCAACAAGAAAGAGCAATGGATCTCCATATCAACCTCGGACAAAATAGACCAAAGGAAGGAAGTAAAGAAGCGACTACTCACTACAAAATCACCAAGACTTAAAGAATGACTCCGAGAAAGATGCCACTGCTAGAATCAACAAAGTCAACCAGACTTTCGCCATGATGAAATCAAACTGGCAGTCAAGACAGCCGAGATTAAAAACTAAACTGAGACAATACAATAGTCACGTCCTTGGTGTACTTCTCTATGGGTCTGAGCACTGGAAGCTGACAGCAAGACTAACACACAAGCTAGAGACCTTCCAGAAAAAGCGTCTCCGGAAGATTATAGGGGTATTTTGACTGAACACCACCACAAATGAAGACCTGCTCCGCCAGACAGATTCAACATCCCTGGCTACGAAGATCAAGAGCCGGAGATGGCTAGTGCACATTTGCAGTATGCCCACAGGCGCACTACCAAAGATAGTCCTACGTTGGACAGCGGATGGAAGACGGAGACAAGGTCGTCCAAAAGATAAGTGGAGAAGAACAGTGGAGAAGGAAATGAAGGCATGCCAGCTGACGTGCAGTACGATCAATGCACGGGCTGCTGACCGACAGCAGTGGCGCCCTCTTGTTGACGCCTTATGTGCCACCTAGGGCACGAAGAGGATTGAGTGAGTGAGTCACCATCATAAAATATTGGCAATGACAAAGTTCATTAACATACAAAGCTGAGGTTAAAAGGTTATGTTCTTATATAGAGCAGTATCCAGTCCATGTCTGCTCAAAGCCCTTGACACCTACTTCATACAGCCGTGTCAACTAGAGCAACGTGATGGAAACAAACTAGCAAGAGGAGTCAAACCAGGAATCTTGAGTCTGAAGCTCTAGCCACTGCACCACCACAAGGTCCAATTCCCTTTCTTTCAATTTCTATTAGCAACCATGCAGACAGGGTCTCCACTTTACCTTTCAGATTCCACGCCACTTAACCCTTATGTCGTTAAACATTGAAATTAACCAGGTTTATGAAGTTTTGAAATTAGCAAACAAACTTATACCATGAAATATAAATCGGTTGGTAGATTTCGCCACTAAAGCATTAGAACATCAGATTATCAAAACAATTTAAGAAAAAGTGCGAGTTCTACTGTGAAAGCGGTAAACTTGGCACCAATCACCTTCTGATTGTGCAGAACCTTTCCTTCTGGTTCTCACCTGTAGTGGCGCTGAGCACGCTCTGTGGCAGGTAGCTGGTGCAACTCCCACCTGGTGTCAAACCTGTGGGTCCAGGTACGCCACACTGCAGCCAACATCTACAACATACAACAGCTTCAATTACATCGCTTCCAGGTTGTAAAACACAACTACATTACAAGCCTGACCAATATGGCAAAAACATATTTATGTTATTTTACAGCTAGAGGTCGAGGTGAGCAAGAACAGTTTATGTTTTTCTTTGCTTTATTTCATACATTGCTGATAATAAATTCCTCAACCTCAGATATATTTATTTTTTACTGAACAATTAATAGTTGGGTGTTTGATGTCATTCAAAACAGACATATTAGAAAAACTAATTATTAATAATTCCAATCGTAAAGCAAACCGAGATGAAGCCATGACAAAATGCCACAGAATATACGGTACCTCGGTAATCTCAAAATGCAACTAAAACCAATTACATTTCACTTTGAAATTAACTTTAAATGATCTAATGAACTGTAGAATTTTACAGCAGTGCCTTACCCTCCTCTCGTTGAACCTGCTCGCAGTAGCCATGTTTATGTGCTGAAGTCTTTGTTGGTTCAGGTTACACCTCATCCTTCCAATGGCTCGTCTCTGGAAAACACCAGATGGTCACGTAGAATATCACTCCCAACCAGCCTCACAAGCCAGGGGTGGTGACTACGTAAACTACCCCTGGTAGATATGTCAATGTATGGAAGTCGGATGAATCAAAGTAGTAACTGACTTCACCAGTCACGACAGTACCACCCGTTAGAACAATGCAGACACCCGCCCGACCCGCGCCCAGACTAACGAAGCCCGCAACTTCAGGGAATCGCAATATTATAATTACCTGCCATTTTCATGAGTGGCCGAGTAGTATTGTGTATTCCAATAATTACTTCTACTTCCAGAACATTACACGTAACGTGGGAAAACTTGCTGGCTGAAATAAAACCGAGTCAAGCACTCTGGCAAACGATATCATTGGCTGAGCTTAACTTCAGCCTTTTGCAAGGCGATCTAATAGGGGCACTGAGACATTGTAATCAGCAGCACACCCTAGCATGCAAGCAAGCTCCCAACAGGAAGGTAAGTACTTATACAGCACAGTACATAGCCTTCAGATATTAGATGTGCTTTATATATCACCCCTGACAGACCTTTTCACTCAAACACCATCTCGACTTCTCTAGGAAGTACTCAGCCATGCTTCAATTACTGCACGAAAGACTCTGTACACATATATCAGTCACTGTTTATAGTGAGGTCATGGCAGATCGCTTCAATCAAACATCTTGAAGGAATGATTTTACCAAAACTGCAAGCAGAAGTTGCACAAATGAACCAGTATGTCGTAGTGGATGTTAGGTAGATTTGCTTCCTCCCAAAATTTAGATGAGCTAAAAAATCAAACTGATGAAGTACATTTAACAGACAAGGTACAAATAGAACCCCTCACAGACATAGTACAGCTGTGAGTCACTGGGAATACTACATATGTCTATCTGTATTTGAGAGTGTAACCCACCAGCAGTAAGCGTCTGTAGAAGTCGTCAGCCACATTCTGGTTGTCTCTCTTCTGTCCTTGTAGGTCAAAGTCTAACGGTTTGTTAAATTCAAACCTTCAGATAGTAGCTTGCATACAATGATCATTTGTTGACACCTTATACAGTCTTTCTTATCGATACCTTACACTAACTTGTGGGTATTGATTTAATTTATTTTATGCCATATAGTTATCCTGTATTCTTATTATATTTAACTAGATAACTGATTTTCCACATATTACAGGCGGATGAAACCATTTTTAACAACTGATCATATTTATGATAGCAAAACTAACGCAGAGAATTATTTTTTTTGAGAATCTCCAATTGTTTTTAACTTCAAAAGGGATTCGGAAATGTACAGAGCTAACAAAATCCACTTTGCAAGTTTCCAGATATTTCTGTACTTTTGGCCCCTGCCAGTTTATGCTAGCTCATGTCAGATTATGCCCAATGGTCAGAATTAGCAATATGATGTAAGTTCACAAAGCTCCGATTGTCTTCTAAGATTGTACCAAGTTAAGCAAATCTACATAAAACATCTTTGCGGGCCGCAGATCCATCTTTCATACGCACCTAGAAATAAACATTCATTCTATCAATTCCACAATATTAACATCTAGCACCTACTCAGTGCTTTTTTATTAACTAAAAACAATTTTGAATAAAAACTATTAATCGTGTGTTTCGTGGTGCATTTTTTTACTCACTGTCATATGCAATATACTTTGAATTTTTGATTGACAGGTTCATCAATCTTAAAGGATATTTGAAGGAGAAACACAACAAGAAGGATACAGTGGCACCAGTGGACAAATACACGACGGCATCTGGCACGGGAGGCTAGTTCTGTCGACTGTTGCTGATGTTGTGAGATGCTGCGTAGAATGCGCCACCGATGCTTCCACTGCTGGAAGACACTGTCCACTAAGTTCCCATGATGCACCTTAGCAGCAAATGCTACAAAAACAACAATATTCCGATAATTATTATATTTATAGTCTTTGTTTTTATTACTGGTATTAAATGTTTTTCCCTATATCTATAACCATCTTCATTTACTATTATTATTCTGTGAAACAAAAAGCTGGTGGTTTTTAAGGCACAAATTACAATCGGATTTGTCAATATCAAAAAAATAAATTGAGAATGTCTGCAAAACAAATTCTAGGAACAAAACATTACAATACTGATGTTTTCACCACAAGTACAGATAGAAGACAAATTCCCCGGGTATTTGTACCTAACTTTAAACAAAAATAACTTAACCTGTTTTGCAGGGCTGCACATGTTTTCAACAACTGTTGCAAGTTATGTAGAATGATCGGTGGACAGTATATGTAGCTTGGAACATTGATAGAAAACACACGTAATGTCGCGACCAATCACCTAACGTCTGTCTAATGTCCAGTATGACCCCTTACCCAGCAAGAACCCATAACTCACGGAGAACTTCAAAAATATCAGTGTTATTTTTACCAAGGTACATAGATGAATCTTTGAAACCCCGAGATGCAAACTGTGTAGGGGAAAAACATTAACATACACACACGCATGCATGCACGCACACACACTAGCTGGATTACATCAAAAATGAGAAACAGAAAATATAAATTTAACAGATGGTAAAACTGCTATTAGCTGTGAAAGGGTACGTAGCTAATTACCCTGTGTTATTCAATTTTACCTCAGTTGCCTGTATACATACCATAGTTCCGTTCTTTCGCCCGACGAACGGCCACATACTGGCGCCACCTGGCGCCACAACTTGCCAACACGTGCAAGTCGTGGTACTGTCGGGCAACCATCATCCTCTCCGCTTGTCTCCGTCTCTCCTCATAACGTCCCCTCCATCTCTCCCAGGACTGTTCTCAACAAAATAATTTTACAAGTGAAGTTGCTCATCCAGTGTTCATATACTTGAGCAACTATGAAATTTCAAGACAATGCTTCTGTTGCTTCTGTTAAAAAATCCTTGCCAAAACCAACTTACATTTGAGCACAATAGTTAGACAAAACATACATTTTAAAGCTTTCTTATAATAGCTTACACCTTCCCAAGGAACAAACGACAGCACAACGACAACACCAAGTTACTGTATTAATTTTTTTTAATAGTTTGAGATGTTTTTAAAGTAGTGGGGAGTTTATTCTAGATTTTGTGTGCAGCTACACAGAAAGCTCGCTTGTTAATGTTTATTGCTACATTCCTGTGTGGAGTGGCCTACAAGAGAATTGTGTCTGGGTACATTATTACAAACAGTAAACAATGTTTTGTGACCTATACCCACCGCGAGAGTGAGAGTATGTGCCCAGTGCTGTAAGGCCAATGACTGGTGCTGTTCCCTCACCCGTGCATCCTCCCACCGCCGCACCCACAACCTCCACGCACTTCTGTAACACAAAGGACACAGACCGCCGTTTTATTTCAAAAAAAATCACCTGCCACTTCTATTAAATATTCATGAAGCATCAAACATTCTATTTCAGCAGAACTGGTGGATCGAAAACATACCACTGCAGTTGTATGTAAGTTCTCATCTATATTAATGCGCTTATTTTGGGGCCAGTCTGACAGTATCTCGTCCCAGACGCCGAGGGCCACTCACCTCTGCTCTACCAAGTTGTAATGTATTAAAAAAAACCAAGTGTAGTTATTGTGAATTATTTAGTTATGATTTGTCCCTCACATGTGAAACAGTGGATGGACTGAATTGTGAGTCACACTCCGGAGGGCGCCACTTGGGGTTACTTTTGCTTTACTGGCAAATGTTGTCACTGTTCCACTTTTTCTAAATAAATATCTGCTTTATGAAATACTTTGCCAGTTGGTAGATCAGAGGCCAATGATCCTAGGAAACAAACAAACATAGAAAGATGCGAGTGCACATCAGAACCTAGGAGGAGATACATCAATACCGCCCAAAAATTAGCGTATTAATATATCAATTTAAAAACAAAGACTATACCTGCACAGGTTGTTATGGTGAGTTTCCTCTGCTGTTTTGTAAAGGACCTTCTTCGTCCGACGAGTGTCAATGTACTGTTTCCACGCTTGCAGTGTCCACAGCAACCGCTTCACATCGGCTGAAAGCAATCTCTAACTTTCTACAAATGGGACAACAGTTCAAACCAAAAGGTACATTTAACAAAACTGAGGAAATGACAAAATACATATGCAGGGTTAAAGTATCGATTTATGTTTGTGTTGCATTTTTAAAACAAATAAGCAATTTATTACCAGTTTTCAAAAATTTGAAGTTATTATCCTGAAAAAGTGTTCTTTGTACATGTGTTGGATTGAATCGTATATGATTTGACACATAAATATCTATCTTTAGTGTCATCTGTCTCAAAATTTGAATTTGTTGGCTGGGTCAATCAACTACCCATAAAAAACAGCAAATTTATTTACATGGATGACACTGGTATCATTTTAAAACTGAAATGTTGATATAAATTCACTGACCGTGTTTCTGAGCGAGTCGTTTCTCTGCCGTCTTCACTCTGTGTTCTATTGTGAACTCTCTCCATGCCTGCCAGGCCATGTTCCACAGACGGTACCTGTCAATCAAACAGCCATGCACCTGTCAATCAAACTAGGGATGATGCGGGATCATGCGGCACAATATTACAATTAATGATATGGATTTACCAGACCCGGGTTCAATACTGAATTGAAAACTATCAAATTGCATTTTTTAATACAAAGTTAGATGAATTAAACAAATTGATCAAACAATTATTTACAATGTTTTTTCCACACAAGTTTAAACATGAAAACAAAAAAATATGTTCACTTGTGCCGTTTTTGGATGTGCATTGTTGGTCAAACATCAAAATATAGCATCCAACAGTAGAACTCCTGGTATAGGAGCAAAGGATTAGTCATCTGACAACACATGGGCTGCAATCCTTTGTTCAGTATTTCTCAATATCTGCTCTCTCAGTTGCTATGTACCTATGTTTTACTACCAGCCTAGACCTTGGTTGTCAGTTATACTTGTGACCTTGTGGTGTGTGGAGTGCCTGCATCTGAACTAACTGATGTGCTAATTACTTGTATTGCCGAGTAGGGTTTTGAAATAATTGTTGTTAATTAAACAGTTGGCTAATTTGCAAATTGAATTGGAACTGAAACATAATTTAAAAAAACCCGAATCTGTAGTGATCCATTTGTCAGTTTGTTGAATTGAAATTGATCCTTGATAAACATACGTGAATTGAAATTCATAAATCTGAATTGACAATACCTGTTGTGTAGCTCGGCACGGACTCCGAGTCTCCATTCCTTCCTCGCAACCCACCAGATGTCCTTCCACTCATAGAAAACGGCTCGCAGCACGACCCGTCTGTGGTGCTCACTGCAACAAACAGAATGCTAGAAACTATGACTGCATTAAAGGTACACAATTGAACGCTGTAGCGTAGTGTTTGAGCAAACTAAAATAAAACTCTCAAACTAGAGATTTCAGGTTTGAATCCTCATGTTGTCATTTTGATCCTTGGGTAAGTTCATTCATTCTACACTGGTTCAGTCTATTTCGCTGTATAAATGAGTACCTAGCAATATACACTGGTGGATATTTGTGTGTGAACTGTCTTTGCGCAGTCATTGCATCATGGCTGAATCCTTCCTGTATTAGTCAAGATGCTATTCACTTGAACTCTGCCAGGGAGTAAAGCATTTTGAGTAGTCTTAAGGACTGTACTTGAACTTAAGTACATATTTTCAGTACTTGTCTTGTATTTGGATATTTGAAATGACAAGTACTTGTGTTTGATCAATTGCACTTGCCAAAATATAAAGAACATTTCAAGTATGTACCCAGGTAACTGTAGTAATTCAGAATATAAAATAATATATAAGTGGTACTGAAATGTACTTGGTCTTGTACTTAGCCTAATGCACTTAAAAGTGTACCTGTAGACTGTAGTTGTGTGTGTGTGTGCGTGCGTGCGTGCATGCGTGACTGTCTTGTATCCTTGCTTGAAATGTTCTTACCATGCTCGAGACGGCAGTACTCTTCCAAATGTGTTTCTGACCCAACAAAACAGGAACTTCCTTGCGATGCATCTAGAAAACAGGAGACAGGATATTACATGTGAGTCTTGCTGCAATGACAACAAAGGTGAACGTACTCCATTATAACACAGAACTGGTGGTCTCCCTCGTTCACAGGATTACATGTATGTATGATGCAGCAGGAAGAGTACAGACAGTTGACAGGCACACAAGATGCAGTGCATGCACAGTGCAGTGCAACTGATGGATCTAGAATCTGGCATCACACTCCTAATTATGAACATAACATCCATCAAGCTTCACTTTAGCCACCATGCTTACATATAAACACACACATATTAATTCAGCATCACCCATGCCATAGAAAGAAAAAATTTATAGAAAAAACACATTTGGAATAAACTTTTGTTTCTTGAATGTAATGTATACATTATTCCTCTAAATACTAATACTCTTGAATGAACATAAATTTATAGAACTGTATAATGATTTTACCAGGTGAAACAATACAATACAAACAATGTGTGACGAAATGCATTTTTTAAACTACATCTAAAACAAATTTAAAACTTGAGATTACACTGCTTAGATTAGAACCGTACAGCAGCATATATGAACTGTTGACATAACACTGCATTAGCAGCACTATTTAATAGTTTAAATTAAGAGTTTTACCAAACCTGATTTTGAGTTCTTTGATTCGTCCCCCTCTATTCCATGTGTAGCCTGGTCGGTAGTTCTGTATGTTGACATTGCTGCGTGCAGCGGTTTCCCTGCGGCGCCTCCTGGCGGCAGATGTAGGAATGCGTGACACCGGAAGTTGCTGGCTTGGCGTTTGTGGTGGGGACAGTTGGGCCCCGGGAATCGACTGAGGGACTGTCTCCACTGTCATCCTTGATGGCAGTGTCACTGTGCCACAACTTGGGCCAGTGTCTGCAGTAGGGGGGTCACTGCCCACTGTTGTGGCAGACACTAGTCTAAATTAAAGTGTGCAAAAAAGTTAATATTAAAAACAACAGTTTACTAATAGCCACTATCTAAACATGTGATTCTATCCAGTAAATTTTTCACACTGCATCTTGACTAGAACACCAATATTCTCTTACATACTGGTCAGTATAACCACTCCAGGTTTCTAAAGTTCTTTCTGTGGCTATGCACTGTCTGCCATTTTGTGTTTGTTATGCATGAACTTAAGACTTGCAAATGTGTGTACATGTTTGTGTGTGTATGTACACATTTGTGTGCGTGTGTGTGTGTGTGTGTGTGTATGTGTGTGTGCGTGTGTGTGTGCGTGCATGTGAGCATGTGTATAGTGCATTACATGTTTACATAACAGTGCAAAATACTTAAAATACAACTGGGGACTGTTACCAATATTTTTTTCTCCAACAGCCTGTCATTGTGATTGATAGTGGGGCGAGGTGATCGAGCGGTTACAGCTAGTGAAAGACTATCTATAGAACTATATTAGAAGGAACTGGGGTTCAAATTAATCCTGGTACAGACCACCGTTTCAAAACTTGGGCAGTTCCATTCACCACACGTTGCCTGTGTCTTTCTGAAAAGACTCTACACTATAAGTTTTTGGTCCCTTCTAAGTTCTATCTGGTGTCTATGATTATGCCAGGGAAAGTAAATATCCCACAGCTAGGGAAAAATATGTAACATAAACATGTAGTGGACTCACTAACTCTAGAGAAGGATCCTCTTAAATAAACCCTCAGTGCAATATCTTAGAAGGATTCTGCTGAGTACTTATCCAGATCCAGATACTGCACAGGGGCCTATTCTGTATTCATTGACACTGTCAGACACACTCAACCCCCAATAACAAATGACACTGACACAGTGACACTGACAGTTCGTGACACTTTTTTTCGTTTCACTATATCCAATTATTAAATGTAATCATAATATTAATTGTCACACATACCGTTCAAGAAGCGAGCCGTCATGTTTCCGTGCAGTCCTGCCTCTGTAATAAGGATCCTCCTGTCGATCTTTAAGCCGCACTTTATCGGCGCGTATCTGCAAGTCCCGGTTTAGTTCCCGCAGAATCGCCTGCTTTGCCTGAACGCGTACCGACTGGTCGTTCTGCGCTGCGAACCGATCTGCTTTCACCTTGACTTCTGACAAAGTCGACGTAGCATGCAATGGTCCCTTCTTCTCATATCCTTGCGATGCTTCACTCATAATGGCACATTGTGGCGAAGTACAGAATCGGTAGCATGTTGATTTCGAAAGTTTACAGACTACGCGCTCACTATTTTGCCTCAAAACATTGTGCTAATTTGATGACTGCATCCAACGCTGCATGTGTGTTTATAGCTTGACCCACACGGTCCTATCTAGGGCTAACATAGGAGTGGTTTATTTTTTTGAGTTTTTCTTCTCTATAGTTAGTGAGTCTACTACAGGTTACACGTTTACCCCCTGTGTGGGGTGGCACTGGCATCGAACGTGGTGAATATGGAGGGCTGAGGATCTCCAAAAACACCCAATTTGACGTTTGAGGCTCGGCCAAAACTCAACATGCACCCCCCTAATGCTCGCTAACCCCCCACTAGAGGCCCACCAAAAAACGCATTCGGGATCTCCACAAACATCAATTTGAACCTCCCAGACTAATCCTATCTCCAGCGCTCCTCAGATAAATTATTGGAGCGGCTAAGCCCCCCAAAGCCCGCCCATGCAGTTTCCGACATTTATGCATATAGTAGACACCAGCTAGGTAGATGAGACCTTCGGCTTATATAGTGTATCTTCTGAAAGAGACGGACAATGCGTCAATGGCGGGTGGAAATGTAAATTTGATGAGACGACTAATGTGTATTAATTTTGTCGACTGTGAAATGTATGTGCAATTGGAGGGCAGTCATATGGTTTTCTGCTCCCCCCTCCCCCGGCCCCGTTTTTGGATGTCATCATTTCAGCCGAGACAGCGGATCGAGAGAAGCTGGAGAAGGTAAATTGACAGCAGCGGCGCGACGTAAAAAAATACATTTTCAACAGCACTTCCCCCGTGTTTGGATGAACATTATGGGTTCGCTGAGATAGCGGATAAGCTAATTAAGTTACTGCGGCGCAGCGGCGAAAAATTTCCAACATCACCCGGTATAGTCCCCCAAAAATTGAAGGGGTAACGGGAGTCTCCCCGATGTCAAGGTCCGATGGAGACAGCACGCGACGAGATACCGCGACACGATCGAGAAGCGTGCTGAACCGTAGGAGAATCTCCCGGAATTCAACAAAAAGGTTGGCAGGTATACGCAAGGCATGCATGTCGAGTTTTGTCGACCACGAATGACAGTGACGGACAAGTAACGTTAAAATGATGATCCCATATAAACAAAGCGGTTATGACAAAAATAATCCGAAAAACTTTTCAGTTGATATATAATATATCCAATACTTCGCTGTTTGCCTGTGTCCATAGCCATAGGCCTACGTTACCATGGTGGCATGGTATATCCTAGATAAAATATTCCCGATTACGGTTGTCGCCTTAAAAAAACTTGATCATAGGGCTTATTATGGTTTTGTCATAAAGAATATATTGGGATATCGGCCGTTTGAAGGAGAAAGGTTCAGGATATACTCGGCCTCTACTGGTCAGGTAAATCGCAAGCAGAGGAATGCCTCTCAGGAGTTGGCCTCATGATCAAATACACCACTGCCACCAAACTAACAGAGTCCACAATTGGTCACTCTTACAGACTCATGTCCATGCGGCTACCTCTGAAAAAATCAGAAATACATTGGTAACGCTCATCAGCGTCTACGCCCCAACCCTTGCTGAGAAGGATACATTCTATGCTATTGTAAGGCAGCAGTTTCGACACCCTACACATGTCTACAGTTATGCTTATGGTATAACATGTGTTGGTGTGTTAATTAAGAGATGGTTGTAATGTAGAAACACATCTAATGTACCTGCCACAATAATTTTATGGCAGCATTATATGTGGTAAGTGGATGCTGGATATTGTTATATTCTTTATGTTGTGAAACCACATTTTCATGGTTTAATTACCAAGATGTTTATTATAATTACATATAGAGCATTAAATACTAATTAACCAATCGCTTGAACCGTACGAGATAAACTATTTCCAGAGACAATGGTCAAGTGTGTTTTGACTAATAGTCCAGTCAATCTATGCCCAAAAGAGGGTCAACCTCAAACAAATTGCAATAGTAATTATGACAGTGTTTTTAGTTAGTACTGAATGTCTACATTACCACAAAAAAAGTCCACCGAAATCCATGTGGTGGAACATTGTCATTTTTGACGACAATTACAAGTGGTCAAAAGTCGCTGCCAGTGACGTTTTGGCTTGTTTGTTGATGCAAATTGGCACGGTCACACTGACCATCGCAGTCTCCTACAAAATGCCCCAGAAAAGGACAAGATCATCTTTCTCGGAGAGTTCAACGCTGGGGTGGGAAAAGACTCAGAAGCGTGGAGAGGAGTGCTAGAAAAGCATGGGGACTGGAGCATTCCAGCTATGACGATTAATACTCACCCCCGGAAGTGCTATTAAGACCGCTGTCGTGGATACATCTGCAGAAACACTCGACTTCTCCGCATAGAAAACGACTGGTTCAACACAAATAACACAGAAATTCAAGATTTGTTGGCGAAGAAACGACCAGTGCATTAAGCCCACCCGGCTCAACCATCGTGTCAGCAGAGAAAGGTGGCCTTTCGTCAAGCACGCAGCATCCTTCAATGCAAACTACAAGACATTCAGAACGAACGGCGGACATCTTTACGCTGATACTGGTGACTACAAAAGCTTCTATAAAGATATGGAAGCTAAATATTATGGTCCCCTCGTACCAGACTCAGAAACCTCCTACAAAGTCTACATAGTACTGATGGGAAGGAGATCCTAATCGATAAAGAAGCCCTGTTGGACCGTTGACCTGAACAGTTCAGCACTCTCTTTAATACCAGCAGTGTAGGTCAAGAATCTGAGTCGATCACATCCAGCAACAACCAATAAAAACTGAACTCGATGAGACACCAACTCTGCAGGAGACCGAGAAGGTCATAGCGAAACTGAAGAGAGGCAATGCTGCTTGTTGCAGGAGTCGATGGCATCCCACCGGATATCTTGAAACATGGATGCCCAACCCTGCACGCCAAACTCCGTGAACTGTTTATTTGCTACTGCGAACAGAAATTCCTCAAGATCTCAAGTACGATGCGATTGTCACCACATTCAAGAAAAAGGGTAAGAAATAAGACTGGTCCAACTATCGTGGGATAACGCTGCTCTCAATCGCTGGGAAAATTCTGGGAAGACTCTTACTGAACAGACTGATAGAAAAACACAAACCCAAGAGCCGGTGTAGTTTCAGAGTCAACCGGGGTACACCTAATATGGTGTTCGTCCTGAGTCTAATCCAGGAAAGGTACAGGGAGCAGAATCATCATGTTTGTAAATGTAACAAAGTCGTTTGACACCGTCGTGAGTAGAGAAAGACTGTGAAAAATCCTTGAAAAACTAGGATGCCCACAAAAGTTCCTTACCATGATCATTCAACTCCACGAAAACCAGGCTGGCCAAGTTAAACACGAGAACGACCTAACAGTAACACTAAGAGGAGCGAAATATTCCAAAGAGTTGGTGCAGCTACAGAAAACCCCTAGTTCCAATATCAGTATTGAATCTAGGAACAAAATGTAAATGAGAACTAGATGATTGAAGCTGTGTAGGCTTTCTTACAAGTCTACAAGAGTAAGCATTGAATATAAATATGCTGGTAGCTCACATGAAGTGTCTGGTAGGTAATGGTACAGATCTTTGAAATGATACGATATGTCGGGCAAGAAGCCAATGCAAAGACCACAGAAGAGCGATTCTGTGCAAATTGTTGTCATATTCTGGTATATTAAAAGGTATATTACCAAATGAACGCTCACTATTTTTATACTAAAGCCAAAGACTATAGAAGTAAGACCAATCACATAACTTGTTTATCGTTGTCCGCCATTTTGGAATTACGCACCCCAGCGCTCATAGCGAACGGGTGTCACGTGTCATGGCGTCTGTTGGTAAGAGCGGACACGGCGGCTCCTTTTGTCCCGACCATAACGAATTTGTCCCGGCCACAATGCATATTGATCCTCTCATTAAATAAGATTCTATGCATTAAAAATATAACATGACAGTAACCCTTGGTTAATAGATAAAAGATGTTTGTAGGTCAAGAATAATATTTTTAGAATATGTTTTTCATTGGGAGACTTTGACTTTGTAGGCTGATGCTGTTGTATTTCTTTCTCTCATTTTGTGATAAACAATGATCAGTTTAGATACAATTCTATTTGTACTGACAATGGTATTTCCCACTTGTAACAAACTATCATAGTTTTTGATGGATAGATGTAAAGAATGATGATTTGAGAAAGGATGTTGTATTAAGTGACTACCTGTGCTAAAAGCATTGCATATTTAATAAATAATATTAGTTTAATTAAGGTTCTTGTTCAATTGAGCATTTTCTGTCCCGACCATAACAAAATGATTCTTTGAGAATCATGCAATATATTGCTACTTTATATTTAAGCTGATCGAGACTTGATGATTCTCAAAAAAACATGTTAAAATAATTCTATCACTTACACTTAGCACATTTAAATGTTTCTACACTAAAATCTCTCGTGCTCTGGCCACCATCTGTGCGATATGCCAGTATTATGGTTAAACTTCCTTCAGTATATGCTTGATTTTTAAATTGTCTCATGGTACTTTATGCTAATTCACATTTTAATTCAAACTTTGACGTGTTTCGCATCATAAAATGCAGAAAAATGCAAGTTTTGATATCTTTAATTTTTTGGTCTCATGTCATACTTTATTTGCACCAGGTTTTTTTTCTTATTTTATTTTGCATTAATTTTAGATGTTTAAAATCTGGATTGTATATGGCCATACAATAACATGTAATAACAGTATACATTTTAATACATATAGAAATTGTGAACTTATTGGATAATAATTTATTTTATTTGCAATATCTGTATCAAGTCTGTTTGATTCAGGAGTATAAACATTAATCAGCAAAAGACTAGTATTAAAAATAGATATATAATATTTGTATTATACAGACCAACGGCCACACCTATGCAAGTGTTGTGACTGCTGATATGACCACTCCTCAGCCGACCTTTAACCCAGCAGGTGTTCAAAGTATAGCCCAGGTAATAGATAGCACATTGATGTCGTTCTATTCCTTTCCTAAAACGGGAGGGGCTGTATTTATTTATTGTATTATCAAAGATCATACCATATTGAAAATATACTTTTTAAAAGAATTGTGCATTAAAAAAGTAAATATATGTTTTGACACACAATAATTTTTTTTTATAAGATGCTAAATAACATATAGAGAAACAAACTGTTCTAACATCTGCAATTTGAGGACACTGGCAGAGACGACAGTGCTGTACTGAGCATATATGATAAACATAGATTTGGTATATCATATGTACATGTAAAATGTACATGTAAAATTGGTATGGCACAAATTACCAGTAAATAGATATGAATATGGTTGTATCATTTCAGAAAGTAATGGATTTCCAGCTCGAGGTAAAGAAGCTGGAACACCCTATCACCATGCCAGCTGATCTTCTACTGACCCCAAGTGGGGTAGTAGAAGCAGCTGTTGCTTTGTGCATGAAGCCGGCCACTGCTGCATTTTTTGAAGGGCAGCTAAGAAACTGCAACAGGGAAAATAAAAGTTCATTGCACATATATTGCAAAGTATTTATGTTCAGGTGGTTCTAAATTATTCTGATTATTGGTGTAGTTATATCATATATATACATTGGTCAACATTGAAAAATATATGTTTAGGATTTGATCATTTACAGTGGATTATTGCAGTCATATTAATATTGCAAAATTAAATCCACCATGAATATTTATTATATACATGTTCAAAATACAACAGTTAAACTGCAAAACTGAATCACTGATCAACATGTTCAATCCGCAAAATAAAATTCCCACAAAGAGTAAGTTTATAGTATGAAATGGAACAACCTAATAAGTATTTATCTGTAACTTGGGTAAGTGGGTGGGTAGTTATAATATAAACCGTATCAAAAGTAATGATGTCCTGGACTATAAAGAACAGTACGTTAACGTACTGTTCTTTATAGTCCAGGACATCTTTTGGTGTATAAGACAATTGTCTTATACACCAAAAGTGATATTCACGTGGGATTTTTATCTTGAACAATTTGCTAGTATTTGATTTTAGAGCTCGCAGTTAGGTTGACACATATATTAGCCTACTAATTAATCAAGCATTAATTTTTTTTAATGTGAATTAATTAGGTAGAACACCCTAGATCAAGCGCAGGGGTGGGGGACGAGGACATTACACAAGCTGAGCACTGTGCCTAAAAAATTGATGAAACACGGCCGCTAGGTGCGCCAGTGATTCAAAATGGCGACGATGAAGTGATATATATATATCTCTATTATATTCGATCTCTGCTAAAGCGCCACATGACGGCCTCCAATTTATAGCACATGCTGCGCGGATATGAATGACGCTACACTCACCACCAGAGGCGCCACTCGCCACTATTAAAATGTTGACGCATGCGCAACGCAGGAATGACGCCGCTCGTCGCGCGGAAAGTGACATCATGGTCACGTGATTTATAGCAGACGTAAAGCGTGGCCGTATTAATCAAAGACCGTATATCAATACAAGACGGTGCAGCGCGCGCTATCTACATTGTTCGAGGAAAGTACGTAAGCAGTTCGTCCGCCATTCTGGAGTTGCACCAAGCCAGATCATACGCGTGCAGAAAATGCAGTTCTTTGCATTATCATTGCTCACCATTTTCAACGATTACCTCAATATTTTAATTATATAAGAAGTGGTACAGCCTGATGATTATTCTGATGAAACACGACGAAGTTCATTTGGCTCAATAAATAATTGCAACGTTTCTACGTGATTTGTTTGCAAATTTCATTATTTTGAAAACACTTCAAAGATTACTTTAATATTTTATATGACGCATCACAGCTTGGTGATTATGCTGATGAAATGAGGTCCCTGGACAAATACGCTAACATCGCGCGCTGCGGTCCCGCAGGCGCATGCTCATGCCTCCCGAATGGCGGACACAAACCTTCAGTGCAGACTGCCATTTTCTCGCTCAGTGACGCCTCCTGTCCAAATAGAGGCTCCTTGGTATTAATCACGTCGTTTCGAATGTTTTGCCTTGGTTAATAACGAACGGGCTGGATTTAGTCTTTTTATATCAATTACGCCGACGTGATATGTTTTACACGTTAATGTTTTGTGGTCAGAGTACAAGGGCTAACGTTATTTCCCCAGACTTCCTTAACCATCTTATTGTGGGGGACATGGGTGTGTTTTCGGGCTGAAGTTTTAAACGAGCCATATAACCCACGATTAAACGAAAGAAACTTATATGTAGTTTAAATACAACATAGGCATTATTAAACGTTTCTCACAATTTTATTGAATGGAAATAAGCACATTTCCTCATGCTGCATAATAAGTCACCATGGCAACGTATTGTCCATCGTTTTTATTTCAACAGTTGAAGTTGAACATTGCATAATTGAATCGTCCGTGATAATGCAGCATTCGTTGTTCTGTTGCAAAGTTTTGCTTTCACATACTTGTTGCGACACGGACGTTTCGGCGACTTTCGGCTTCCTCCGCCAATCGAACAAAACACAGCACATACACATAACAGACACGTAAGTCGAACAGACACGCAACGCGTAGTCCCGTCCACAAACCACCACAAGCACCAGGTCTGGATCGACAACAGGCGAAACCAATCGACCGCACGCCCTTTTTCAGGACGCTTAGTCGATTGGGCCTGGCTCTCATCCAGCAATCGCTACAGTCCCCCATAGCAACCTCTTCGTCAAAAAATTAAACAACACTGAACATATACCGGGTTCTGACACCGTGCGTCATGGTGATCCCACATAGAAAGGGGCGAGACAGCACAGACAAGAGACAACATACTCGATCGAAGCGGTTGTGGCGGCGACGACGGAAGTGTTTACGACGGATTTGGCTTCGCGGCCCGTTATGGTGTCGACATCGTCATGTTTCCGGTGGCGGCGGCGGTGAATTTCGGCAGATTTGGCCTGTCAATGATCGTGACGAGTTGAATGCGCGGTATATTCCGGGTTTGCCATCGTAATCGGGTACAGCACTGATCTTGCGTTATCGACGTAGTCGATTGATTCGGTGGCAGTGTCGGAGCGCGGGAGACGGTGATAACGTGATGTCTCGTGTGTGTGTGTACACCTGAAAACGCAATAACAACATTTGGGTAATTTGAACACATCAACGAAATCGCATACTAAAACATTTCACAAGATTAAGTGCTACTGAGGTTTGAATTCGCATTGTTTGGCAAAAAGCGAACGTTGGTAAACGCAATCCTTACCTTGCGATATGAGACCGGTAATCAATCATGGCGACGGCGGTGGCAGCAGCAACTGGCAGGCCACGAGAAGACGGCAACGACGAAATGGCGTGTTCTGCTGCCCAGAATGTTCCGATGTAGCATCTTTGTAGCCACTAGTTTTCGGTCGCTTCCTGAAATCGTCTTCAATCTACTTGGTCGCGCTCAACCGTTTCTTCAAACGTTCAATCTCGAAGAACAATGCAGGTGACGTCACCCGACGTTTGCCTTTGGCCGCTCGTGTTTCACGTCTGATCAGTTTGCGTTGGCGTTTGCCGTTCAGCTGTAATGGTCAAACCAAAGCAACGTAGCATTACGTCACACTTGTTGCTCGCATCTGATTGGCCGCCCGAAACCTACTCCGCGAAGCACGGACTCAACCAAGCAGCTTGCACGGGGGCGACCGTGAAAACAGTTTTGGTGTTATGGCTCTGACATATTAGGAAAATTTTACTCCGAGTCATTTAACACTGTGGACTATATAAGCTAACGTAGAAACGGGCGTCGGTCACGCTATAATATTTGCATATATTATAACGTGAAGTAGATGTTTACCATTACAAAGCGACGTTTTCGAAGACGAAACTTGTCGTATCAATGAAACTTTGCAGTGTAGTTGAGACGTTGGACGGTTTTGCGCCGTGGATTGATTAAACCGGAGAGAGGAGTTTTTGGTCGTCGGGATCTTTCGCACACATGTTTCATACACTATAATGTATAAAAGGACTAGCAAGCTGTAGGCATGATAAGGCTAGAAATAATTTGGAAAGTGGAAGTTGCTGTGCTGCTTCGCCACCGCATTTCACCGTTAACTGCCGCAAATATGTAAAATATCCCGCTGACACCCCGTCCTTATGTAATGCTGAACATCCAACAACTACCCCCGTCATGATCAATGGACTGGCCCACGATGTCAGAACGCGCGTGCGTTTGATTACGTACACGCTTACGTGTTTGGTTTGATTAGTAATGCACCGCGAGAAAACGCGGGTTCATAACATTTTCAATTCAATACAAATAAAGAAAGCTACAAAGCAATATAGAGTAACATAGAACATTTACAAATAAATGGGAATGGAGGAAGATGTAAGATGATCATTACTATGATGTATGTATTAATCACAAATTATCATTACTTTCGTTGGTTAATCGGCTCCAACCCTCCCCTAGCCCCCACCCTCCCCTGGCTCCCATCCTCCCCTAGCCCCACCGTCTCCTGGCTCCCACCATCCCCTAGCCCCACCCCTCCCCTAGCTCCCACCCTCCCCTAGCTCCCACCTTCTCCTGGCTTCCACCCGCCCCCTAGCTCCCACCCTCTCCTAACACCCACCCTCCCCTTAGCTCCCACCCTCCTCTAGCCCCCACCTCCCCATAGCTCCCACCTTTTCATCCCTAGCCCCCCACCCTCCCCATAGCTCCCACCTCATCCCCTAGCGCCCCCCACCCTCCCCCTAGCTCCCACCTCCCTGGCTCCCACCCTCCCTTAGCTCCCACCCTCCTCTGGCTCCCACCTCCTCTTTTAGCTCCTACCCTCCCCTGGCTCCCACCTTCCCCTGGCTCCCACCTCCCTCCCCTTGGTTCTGCACCCTCCCTCTAGCTCCCACCCTCCCCTGCCTCACCTCCCCCTAGCTCCCACCCTCCCCCTGGTTCCCACCCTCCCCCAGCTCCCAACCTCCCCTGGCTCCCCCTCCCCCTAGCTCCCACCTCCCTTCGGCCTCCCACCCTCCCCCTAGCTCCCACCCTCCCCTGGCTTCCACCCTCCCCTGGCTTCCACCCTCCCCTAGCCCTTTCGTTGGTAGACGAATTGAATACTTTGAATGGCCCCTAACATGTAGCAACTAATTTGTACTTTGTTTGGGATTAACGGACACGACTCGGGGAGCGCCCTGGTGGACACGCGGCGGAGAACAGTTTATGAAGACGCACTTGCAAACGGCTGTTGACGGCTCTGTGCGCGAATACCTGGACCTAATAAATAGAACACGCTTATGGACAGGCAGACAATGCAGGTCACGGGGCACAATAGTGATGCTGACATTCTTGGGCACATTTACGAGGATTCTGATATGTTGGAGTCGCTGTATAACTGGCGAAGTTTTTGAAAATTGACTTACTTATGTTATCCACTTAAAACGGTGACATGATGAGTTGTTTAGACTACTGTTTTCTGTCTGACATTGTGGCAGCCGGACAATCCCACTGTGGCCAGTGTCCCTCTGAATGAATGATGTCTTTCAGGGTCATGTTAGCGCGACCTCCTCTTCGAAGGCCCGGGGGTCTCCAAAGAAGAGCTCGGTTAGCAATGTTATCGCGGCGCATCACATGCCCTGCCAGACGTAGACGTTTTGCGTCACGCGGGTGGAAATCCGTGGTAGGCAGCCATACAGCTCCTGGTTCGTGATGTGATCGCGTCGGGACACATTGTTTAGACGTAGCAGCCTGGTGTAGGAGCTCTCAAGTGTTTTCTTAAGTTTGTGAGTCACTTTCCACGAATCACGACCATACACAAGGATTCTGTATTGACGATCGCCATACATTATCCAGCTCACGAACTGCTGCCGTGCCTGGCCTTTTCAACACTGAATATCACGTTGAGAGTTAGTACATGAGCCAAGGTATTTAAAGCCTTCTCCTTTCTCTATTTGACTCCCATCTAAAATGTGTAATTTAGGATGTGTACCTGGATTTATGTGCAGGAAGTTGGTTTTGTTTGGATTGGGAAATAACCAAGTAGCTTTAGAAGCACTTTCGACTTTATGGAGTAGTAGTTATGTTTCATGCAGTTCGCCAACGAATATATAGCGATGTAGTCAGCAAAAATCAGATCGGGAAGATATCACGCTGGACACGTGGTGCTTCGAGTTATGGAGACAATCAATCCTTTCATCTCATCAACTGCAGTTCTTAAGGCACAGTCCACTACAATGAAGATATATGGGGCGAGAGGGTCTCCTAGAAGAACTCCTCCATTGACCTCCACGTTTTTAGTTTCCATTTCTGGAGTAAGAACAAGTGCCGAGGCGTTTTAATACATGATCTGTAATACGTGTTTAATAATTTTCACCGGGATGCCATATGGTAACCGTGCGTTTTAACAGCCTTACGTAAAGTCGTCACCCGGGCTGTACTATAACTTCACTATTTCTGTCTTACTGTGGTATTATGTACAAGCCTTTGGTGTAAATTAAAAAATAACAGAGTTTGAAATGTATTACTGTTGCCTATAACAACAGTTTTAGAATTGTACACAATTTGTCATCACGCTGCAGTGCAAGTTTTATGTTTGCTACAAACTGTGTTAAATCTGTTAATGAACGTATGCGTTCATCCATATATAGCTTATTATGTCGTCTTCAACAGTCTGAAAATCAACTTTTTGTTAATTATGTTTATACTGATATATATTTTAGAAGTCCTAGATTTAAATATTGGACTACCCAATTGTATAAAGTTGAACGCACATTATATATATATATATTTTATTAACCATCTATTTTTATTTCATGTGTATCTATATCTTTGTATTTTTTTATTCACCTGTATTGTATGTACATATGGACTTTTGTCTGAAATAATACAGTATATACAGTATATACACTGTATACATATATATATATATATACAGTGTATAACTGTAATTTATATAATATATATATAATATTATATAAATTATAGGTATCCTGCTATAACCACCGCTAAAACGATTACCATAAAATGTTTACTTACAACACTTCTACCGTCGCTTTAGTTTAATTTCATAAGTCTTTATGTCTTTCATGTGATTACACCCCAAAACAAAAAATCCTATTCCCTAAGCAGGCGCCGAGTTATTTCCTACCGCCAGTCGGCTCCACTTGCGCGGAATCTCGCTATGCATCTTAACACACATGCAAGCCGTATAGGCTACATAATTATATAAACTATCAAATGTTAAAGGGAATAAAAACATCTATTGCTTGAATTCATGTTATATTACATCCTGCTATCTATTTCCACGTCCACTAAGCCAAAAAAAAAAAAAATTCTATGAATTAGAAATTCCACATTTTATGCTGTGCATCCGGACATTTTCGAATATGCATATTTTTGGCGCGCTTTTTGGGATGCCGAGATGTGACGTCACTTATGACTAAACTATAATGTAATGGATATATAATTTATTAATTGTAAACATATTGTACGGTAATATATTGTAATTATATATGTGAAAACAGATTGTGATCTGTCTGGATAAATACAATTTAAAAACATCGTTATATATAATTACCATAGACGGACAGACACTGAGCGAGGGGAAGGATGTCGTTGTTTGTCTACCGGGGCTAGGATTGAACATGTGACTGACAGGGTAGAGAAGGTATTCGGACATGGCAAGGGGGTCTATACTGGTACATGTAGGAACAAATAATGCAGACAGGGAGGGAACAACTGCGGCAGTACAGAAGTATAGACAGTTAGTGAGGAAGCTAAAGAAGACAAGAGTTGAACAGGTTATTCTGTCAGGAATTTTGCCAGTAATGGGAGGAAGGGGGGAAACGTATAGAAACTGCAAGAGGATGGCGATTAACGCACTAGTTGAGCAGATGTGTGAAGAAGAGGGGGTGGGATTCACAGATTTATGGGGATACTTTGTTGGGAGGGAAGATATGTACACGAGAGATGGCCTCCATCTTAGTGGAAAGGGGGCAGCAGTTTTCTCAGAGAACCTGCTGCGATCTGTTGACAGTGGGACAGGTTGCATCTATTTAAACTAGATTCGCAGGGGGAACTCACAGAAAAGCCTGAAAATTTAGGCATAGATAAAGACAGCACAAATAAATCAGCAAATAACAGTCTGGAAAACTCTTCTGAAGCTGGATATAAATGTGTTTGTTTAAATGCAAGGAGTATAGTAAACAAAAGAAATGAACTAAACATTATGGTAGAAGATATTGACCCTCATATAATAGGTATAACCGAATCCTGGACCACCACCGATATATCAGATGCTGAATTGGGACTGACAGGATATGTAATGTTTAGAAAAGATAGAATAGGAAGAAACGGAGGTGGAGTTATTTTATATATTAAAGAATCTATCCAGGCTTATGAAATAAAATTAGAAAGAGAAGCAGATTGCGAAGAAGCTGTTTGGTGTAACATAGTTACAAGAAACTCAACGTTAACAGTTGGGTTAGTTTATCGAAGTCCAAACATAAGCATAGAAGAGAATGAAAAAATACAAAACGCTATAAGGGAAGTAAGCAAACGGGACAGTATTATTATGGAGGATTTTAACCACGGGCATATACAATGGAAACCTTTACAGAGTATGGAGAGTGAGGACCACAAGTTTTTAGTTTTAGTTCAAGATACTTTCCTTTCTCAACATGTGCTAGAACCAACCAGGGGTGAGAATATGTTAGACATACTTTTGTCCTCACAGAATGAATTAGTTGACAATGTCAAGATATGTGAGCCACTGGGGAGTAGCGATAACAACCAGATACATTTTACCATCAAAGTAAAATCAGAAAGGAATAGTAAAAAGCAGTATAGGAGAAATTTCCACAAAGGAAGGTATAAGGACATGAGGAAATATTTAGCAAAGATAGACTGGAATAATACACTGAAAAATAAGACAGCAACAGAATGCTGGAATATATTAAAGAGTGAAATTAAGTGCATAGTCCATAAATTTGTACCTTACAAAAAACAAGGGAAACGGTCCAAAAAGAAACACTTATCGAAAGAAGCCATTAGAAAAATTAAGTATAAACAAATGATGTGGAAGTTATATAGGTGTACTGGAAATGATGAAGACTACAACAGTTATAAAGAAGCACTTAACCAAGCTACAGCTGAAATTAGAAATTCAAAGAGAAGCTATGAACAACAATTAGCTAGTAATATAAAACATGACAGCAAGAGTTTTTATGCGTATGTTCGAAGCAAACAGAAAGTTCAAGTAAGGTCGGTCCTCTTGAAGATAGTGCTGGAAATATAATATCAGAGGGATTCTTAATGGCAGAAGACCTGAATGAGTACTTTAGTTCAGTATTTACCAGAGAAGATATTAGTTCACTGCCAGTACCAGAGGCTAAGTTCAAGGGAGCAGATTCAGACTACTTAGGACAATTAATTGTAACCCCGGAAATGGTAGCTAAGAAAATAAGGGCTATGAAGGATAATAAATCACCTGGAGTGGATGGGATTCCGCCCAAACTAATATTGGAAATTGTTGGAAAAATTAGCGTACCGCTTGCAACAGTTTTCAGTTGTCATTAGAAGAGGGAGTGGTTCCTTTAGAATGGAAAGAGGCAAACATTATACCGTTATTTAAAAAAGGTTCGAGAAACAAGTCAGAAAACTATAGACCAGTGAATTTAACATCAGTGATTTGCAAATTATTAGAAAGACTAATTAAAGATCACATGGTGGATTTTCTTGTTAAAAAACTTGATAAACCCATCTCAACATGTTTTTTTTTAAAGCGAGGTCATGCTTAACAAATATGTTATGTTTTTTGGAAGACATCACTAAGTGGGTAGATGAAGGATCACCAGTAGATATCGTCTACTTAGATTTTCAAAAAGCTTTCGACAAAGTACCACATCAAAGATTACTGCTTAATCTAAAGGCCAATGGCTTAGGAAATGGTATAATTAACTGGATAGAACAATGGCTGATTGACAGAAGACAACGTGTAGTAGTTGATGGGGTGGCTTCAAACTAGAAATCGGTATTGAGTGGGGTACCACAGGGATCAGTATTAGGACCTATATTATTCTTAATATATATCAACGATTTGGATGATAAAATAACAAGCAAGGTGTTGAAATTTGCGGATGATACAAAAGTGTTTAGAAGGATTAAAAGTGATGGAGATAGACAGCATTTACAAGATGATCTTGACAGGTTGATCAAATGGTCTGAAAAGTGGCAAATGCTTTTCAATTTTGGGAAATGTAAATGCCTCCACACAGGACATGGGAACGAAGAGGTAGAATATACAATGGGGGTACTGTACTAAGTACTACGGTAAAAGAAAAGGACTTAGGGTTAACCATTAGTGCTGATATGAAGGTTTCAGAGCAGTGCGGAATTGCAGCTTCAAGGGGAAATCAAATCCTTGGATTAATTAGGCGAAACATAACGTATAAGGAAAAAGAGCTAATAATACCGCTGTACAAAACAATAGTTAGGCCTCATTTAGAATATTGTATTCAAGCGTGGAGGCCATATCGCAGGAAGGACATATATATGCTAGAAAGAGTGCAGAGGAGAGCAACTAAAATTATACCAAAACTGAGGGATCTTAGTTACGAAATGCGCCTTAAAAATGCGGTTTAACAACACTAGAGACCATTGAGATTGAGAGGAGATCAGATAGAAGTGTTTAAAATATTGAATGGTTATGAAAATATTGATAGAAATATTTTTTTCTCAGTTAAGAAAGATAGAAGGACTAGAGGACATTAAGTTACATTAGCAAAGGAGCAGTGTAGATTAGATATAAGAAAGTTTTCATTTTCACAAAGGACAGTACATGAATGGAACAGATTATCTGCTGATTGTGTGGGTGCTAGTAGCGTGAATAGAGTTAATTCTCTGGGTGGCAATCTGGTTAAATCTTGTTAAATCATATTTTCATTTTTGTGGCGAATAAATAATTACTACAAAAATATAAAAAATATTTAAAAACAGGGCATTATAGTATAAAATGATTTTGTTTATATTACTTCGTGAAAACATAAAAAAAAAAAGTGTAAAGAAAATCAATGGTTTGCATGCTGTCAGGATTGAACCGGCGTCGCCCGATTGTAAAATAAATAACAAGTAACCAACGCGTCTACCCACTGAGCGAGCGGGACCAGCGGAAACTCTGACTGATTTAAGTTGTTATGATAAATTGTACAATTCCTTCATATATCGATATTCTAGTGATATTATGAGATTATACACGTTACTTTATGTACGTGGATACAATATATGTTTGCTATGTATGTTTATTGGTGTAGATTATCTCCCGTTGGTTGCATTCGATATAATTATTCTGAAAACGAGCCCAAGCTTGGCGAAACCTAGTCGACTTGTAGGCCCATTCGCATTCGTTGTTTTGAATAAAATTCGATTCATGTGGAAACGGAAGATAAATGTTTGTTCCTCTATGATGACTAGTGTTTGTATTACGTCGGAATGTTGCACAATAACTCATTCTGACGCTCGTTTCGACCCAAAAGGTATCCTTGTAAACATGCTCTGAATGCATGGAAAGGGTCGGCCTGATGCGAGTGTGTGATCGCCTAGCTCATTAACATTTAATTTTCCGCGGGAATCGCTCCACAGACGGGCTTAAAATCGAATGTATGCTACAAATGTTTTTTTCTGTATTTGTTTAATGTTGTCAAATGTTACATACAATGTTAAACTTTGTGTACCCATGGAAAAAGGATTTTAGCTAATGCCTTATTTTTATTTCCTTTAACACACTATTTGATCGACAGTAATGCCATCGCCATTACGTTCGTGTGATTAGCTGACGTTTTAATGATACGCCGCGGGCATACTCAGTTTTATAGATCACAAATAAATATAATCAGGATCCGGGCTCACGACATACATACATAACGCTCGGATAAATTAAAACGCGACAGTCGTAGCTGGTGCTAAATACATTTCCCTAGATACGCAGAAACGTTACCCGGATAGTATTTAACGCCCGGATAAATGTAAGCTCGACAACCATTAGCCTGCACTGCGTGGAGTAGTCCTTGAGTCCAGCATCTGTACATAAATTATAAAATGTTTGCTTCCCACAGACATAAACAATTTCTGTCGTAAAACAGTTTTCTCTCCACGCACACACTTCACGTGACTTACTCTTATACTTGGTCACAAATCTAAAACAGCAAATTATAATTATGTACTCTAACTATAACGCTCGTATTACGACAACAAACGAAACATATTTAACTACTGGATATTATTTATCACTACATGATCTACTGGTGCCAAATATTATGCCTTACATATGCACATAAACATCACCCGGATAAAATTTAACGCCCGGATAAATGTAAGCGCGACAACGTCACCGTTCTTAGGACGCGACCGTAATGTGGTGACACCTTTCGAATGACAGGGCTCGATGAAACGGCAGTAATTTAGCGGAGACCGTAACGTGCTGCCACCTTGCGAATGAGCAATGCTAGAGAAATGCCAGGCTCAGACTAGATAATAAATCATACAATGACATAGGCTCAATTATGCAGCAGCCAAGGGATGTGATTGTGCATTTTCCACAAAAGCATCAAAATTGGCACACGTGTAGGTTATGGTATTTAGATTCATCTAGGTTTCCATCGCTATCGACATGGCACCTAGCCGCCATCTTGATTTTTTTAAATGGCCGCCACGGAAATTCATTATTCATATATCTCAGCTTCTAAGCAACATAAAACATGTCCTCGGTGTCTAACCCGACACTTTTAGGGTCAAAGAATCCATTTCTATCGTATGCAGCACCCAAGGATGGTGGCCATATTTAAATTCAGGATGGCCGCCATGGAAATTCATCACCCAAATATATCGGCTTCTAAGCATATAAACATGTTTTTTGTTTAAACCAACATTTTTAGGGTCAGTTAATCTATTTCTGCAATATGCTATATCCTCAGATGACGGCCATATCAAAATTCAAGATGGCTGCCCTGCATGTACGTATTATGAATATGATTGCAGTGTCTCTTGAGGTTGAGGAATCCATATGTGGTTCATATGTGAATGCCTCTATCTTCACGAGTATGTCAATTCGTTTTGACGTTTGTTGCTGAGCTATATTATTAGCCATCAGATATGCGACAGTGCATACATATACCGATGCAGAGAAATATATCTTAGCATTTAGATATTTGCCTAAATGATATCAGTCACGAGTGTTTTTAACAGTTGCCACGCATCCTAAAGTTGATGGTCTCGGGCATCCGGATCGGCAAAAATTTCGAACACTTGCGCAAAGGCGCGCCGTGAAAAGTTAGGCAAACAAAAGACATTGACATTTAGGCGAGCGGTAGAACAACCTATCAGACCGATTTAAATGCCCCCCCCCCTCCACCCATACATACACCCAAATGTTATATAATTTGAAAGCTCTATATCTCCCCGTTCCAACGAGGCCTTGCGTAGTGCTGCCAAGTGGTACAATAAGCGTGAATCCAAGGTCAAACAAGGTCACCGTCAAATGATGAATTTTCGAAATTGTCCGTTTTCGCAATCGTCTTAACATTACAATGATCGCATACCTACTTTACTTAATCACAACAAAGCCAAGTCATATATTTTTGGAAGGCTTATTGTTGTCCCGTCGAACTGACGTATGACATGGAAGTGTTACCTTTTAGGGTACGAGTCGAGCTAAGGTCAAACAGGGTATATGCACATGTCATATACTGTGTGAAAGAAGCATTTCTCCCCGTCAAAATATGACGTGTAGCTGTCGGTTGATGGAGTAGGTGTGGAGCGACGATCAAACAGAGTCACCGTCAAGTGATAAATGTTCGAAATAGTGTCATCCCGCAAACGTCATGCAAACTAAATGGTTGCGTACATCTACGTTACCTATCTATTCATGGCAATGTCGTATACCGTTGGAAAGCCAACTGTCTCCCCGTAAATATGGGATACGACGGGGGCTATCAAGTGGCGCAGTAAGTGTGGAGTGAAGGTTAAACAAAGTCACCATCAAACGACAAATGTTCAAAACTACGCCACTCCGCAACAGTTCTATACTTACAATGGTTGTGTAGCTACTTTATCTACATACACTAGGCTATGTTACTTACAGTTTGAAAGCGTGTTGTATCCCCGTCGTCAAAATGAGGTATGGCGTGGAGTTGTAAAGTGGTGCTCTAACAGTGGAGTGAAGCTTAAACAAGGTCACTGTCAAAAGATGAATTGTCGAAATTATGC
The DNA here is from genome assembly GCA_020002185.1 of Paraescarpia echinospica. Classification (NCBI taxonomy): domain Eukaryota; kingdom Metazoa; phylum Annelida; class Polychaeta; order Sabellida; family Siboglinidae; genus Paraescarpia; species Paraescarpia echinospica. The sequence goes on from CM034532.1 coordinate 20,601,618, forward strand.
CTTTCTGCATATGGTAGGTTAGCCAACATGTGATGTTATAATTTTAACTGCATTTTTGTTAATAGCAGGAACTCATGCTAGATCCATCACACAAGGGATAAGACAATATGTGTATGTAGATGCCACCCTCGATTTTGAAAGTTATTTGAGGGTCACAAACTCAAACTTGTGAATTTTCTGATAAATATATGGGATAATCAAATATAAAAACGTGATTTTCTCAAATGTATTTATCGCGTACACCAAAGTTGTTTACACACCCAATTATTCTTTGTAAGAATGTTTACATATATTCCTGTTGATATAATATGCATATTATTTATTACTGCACATGCATTTGGTCATTAACATGACGTGAAAGTAAAAAACTTGCCCAAAATGTAGTTAATATGTTGAAGAAGAGAGGTGACAATCGCAGATTAGAACTCTACTCAGAACAAAGTCAACCAACTGTCAAATGTTTTGAGGAACAAGACATTTCAAAATCTCAAGGCGGAATCAAAATTTCATGATCCGCGGAAACTATGGAAATTACGCTGGACATCATCACGGCTGAGAATATTGGCAACTATGTAGAACCTTTCGCTGCATATATATTGGCTAACCACCAATAATCATACAAACTATGCCCCCACCCGGTGGAGAATAGTCTCTCTGGCAGATGTGAAACATCCCGAGAAGACAGCACAAGAGGCTCGTGTAGTATTCACTAAAGGATACTTTGTTGTGAAGAAACCAAAAGGCGCTTCAACCAAGTGCCTGCTGATCAGGCAACTGAGCTAATTACTAGCTCATGCAGGATGCATAATGGTATCGGCAGTACAAAAAACGATCGAGCCCGTTCGCCGAACCGCCCTGTATTTTGAGTGGCATCCACATACGTCTACAATAGGGGATTGCCGCATTCACACATATATTCTGATACCTTATTCCTCGTATATGTGTCGATATGAGATGATATAGCTATATATTCACAATTTGCTTGTAAACAAACGTTTGCGTGGTGATTAGCGTGTCGAATGTGAAGTTGTAGGTTGGAGGATAGACTGGCATCGTCAGACCCAAAGCATTGGATCCTGACAAGATCGACGGTTTCCTACTCACGAGCGAGTACGATAAAATAGGCTTCACACAACATATCCAGCCCGTGCACGTTCCCCATCGTTACCATCTCCCTTGACAAGGAGCTGGTTGATTCTGGACAATTTGCAAGTTCGCTGTCTTCACATGACCGCAAAAGGCTGATGTTGAATTCCTGTTAGTGCGTGGAAACTTATCAGGTTCTCATTCGCAGGTTGCATAAGTCTTTCGGGTTGTTTATGGAAGTTCCAAGGGTGTACCTTTGGTGTTGAGTTCAAGTCACTTCCAAATGTGGCCAAAGACAGCGGGACTGGGGATAGCTAAAGCTTCATGGCATTCACCATTTCCACTATTCGTCCAGTAGTGACACCGTTGACCTATTGCTTTAGCAGCTTTCTGTCAACTTTGGTAATGTTTTGTACAGTTTTGATACAGTTTCAAATGTTTATGAAGGTTGCTTCCGCGTCATGAAACCATGTAGACGATATTGCTGACATACACAAACTTGGCAGGAAAGCAACTCCGTAGGCAGGGAACAAAAAACAATGGTTAAAAGGCCACCACTCTTGCATCCGTGACCATCGCCCCACCTGTAAGTCAGTGTTTCCATGTTCACCGTCAGTTCCTCTGAACACACCAATATCTTTGTGACAAACTTCTTTGGGTCATCAGCGTAACGCTTCCATGCTTCAGCCTTGGCGGATACCATTAGAGCAGTTGAACGTGGTCTCTTCGTCGTCGTCTTCCATATTGAAGACGGGGGATCTTGAGTACTGTGACATTCGTAAACGTTCTGACCATGTGACGCAACACATATCCCTGGCTTCATCGTCCCTTGTAAGGCCGATGGTGCCATAATGCATCTTGTATAATCTATACATCAATTCAGTTGGCTGATCAGCTCGAATTTGGTTGAAGGGCCTTTTGGTTTCTGCCAGAGAGACTGTTCTCCATTGGGAGGGCATAGTTTGTATGATCGTAGATGTTTAGCCAATGTGTGTGTATATATATATATGTGCCAATCGTCTCAGCCCTGTTGATGCCCAGCATAATCTCCATAGTTTCCACGTATCCTGAAATATGGATTACTCCTTGAGATATTGAATTGTCTCGTTCCTCAAGACATCTGAGAGTTGGTCGACTGTGTTGCGACTAGAGTTCTAATCTGCGATTGTCACCTCTCTTCTTTAACATTCTAACTACATTTTGGACAAGTTCTTTGACTTTCACGTCATGTTAATGACCAAATGCATGTGTAGTAATAAATAATGTGCATATTATATTTATATCAACAGGAATATGTACAAAGAGGCTTACAAAGAATAATTGAGTGTGTAAACAACTTTGGTGTACGCGATTAACACATTTTTCTCAAATGTGTTTATCGCGTACACCAAAGTTGTTTATACACTCAATTATTCACGTTTTTATGTTAGATTATCCTATGTATTGATGAGTAAAGTTCAACACTAGATAACACAGGCAGTACATGCACAAATCATAAAATGTTTGGTTTTCTGCAACGGTGTGTACAAGAAAATGTTAGTTAATCAATTAAACATATTTTGACACAAGTTTGAGTTTGTGACCCTTAAATAACCTTCAAAATCGAGGGTGTCATCCACATATACATATTTTCTTATCCCTTGACTGATAGATCTAGCATGAATTCCTGTTATTAACACAAAAATGCAGTTCAAAGTATAACATCACATGTTGGCTAACCTACTATCTGCGGAAAGGCATAATTTCGAAAATTCATCTTTTGACGGTGTTCTTCTTTTACCTGCACTCCAAAGTTAGTTTGTACAACAGGATATAACTCCATGCCATACATCATCTTGACGGCGACACGATACGCTTTCAAACGGTATGTAACACGGCCTAGTGTATGTAGATAAAGTAGTTACGCAACTATTGTAAGTTTAGAACTTTTGCGGAGTGGCGTAGTTTTTAGCATTCGTCTTTTGATGGTGACCTTGTTTAACCATCACTCCACACCTACTGCACCACTTGATAGCTCCCCGTCATATCCCATATTTACAAGGAGACAGTTGGCTTTCCAACGGTATTCGACATTGCCATGAATAGATAGGTAACGTAGATATACGCAACCATTTATATTGTATGACGTGTGTTGGATGACACCGTATTGAACATTTGTCACTTGAAGGTGACTCTGTCATCGACACTCCACATCTACTCCATCAACTGACAGCTACATGTCATATCTGATTTTGATGGGGAGAAATGCTTCTTTCACAATGTGTATTATACGTTCATATAAATGAAGTAGTTACAAGGTCATTGTAATTTTGATTTTCGCGGCATTGCAAAAAATCGAATATTCATAATTTCACGGTGACCTTGTTTGACCTTAACTCCATTCGTACCATATCAGGTAACACCCCCGTGTCGTAGCTTTGTTTGACGGGGAGACAATGAGCTTTCCAAAAATATATGACTGCCATCTCGTAATTAAGTAAAGTAGATATGCGACCATTGTAATGTTAAGACGATTGCGGAAGCGCACAATTTCGAAAATTCATCAATTGACGGTGACCTTGTTTGACATCGGATTCACGCTTATTGCATCACTTAGCAGCTCTACGACCGGCCTCTTTGTTACGGGGAGATGCAGAGCCTTCAAATGATGTAACATTTGGGCGTGTGTATGAGGGGGTGGGGGGCATTTAAACTCCTAAAATAAAACATTTTGGGGGATTTGCCGCTCGCCTAATTGAGATGTGTCTGTTGTTAGCATGCATATGGGGAGGATGTACGCAGGGAAGGGTGCAGACAGGGTTGTCTGGGGGGCGGGGGCACAAAACTTCCATTGCCGGTCGAACCAAATGGTGTAGTAGCAATGTTTTCGCTGCTGCACCGCCGTAACTTCAGCTTCTCCGCTGTCTCGGCTGGACAGGTGACATCGGAAGTCTCGGGGAGGGGGGCTATGCGGCCGTACCTTCAGCTCTTCTTCAGCTTCTCCGCTGACTGGCCTGGCTCCACTTTGACCATCGGAAGACGGAAGGGGGTTGTTGAAAAGCCGCGTCAGCATAACTTCAGCTTATTGTAACGTCTGAACGGAGGCACATTTCCGAAGGTCTAGGCGGGCACGATCGCGTTGGCCCATTATAAAAGTTCTGCGGGCACACACAATTCCTAAGGATCCACAATTCCTGGATGCGACTATGATACGTAATGTTTGCGAAAATAATACAGTCGGTGTTACATGTGCTGTGAAAACTACTTTAAAGAAAACAGTATAATGGCAGCCTATGGGAAAATAAACTATGATCGTCGTAGACTCAACCGATCCACAGAGAACTATTACTCCAGGAACACAAATGTCTGACTGTTGTCGATGGATCCACTCTAGGCCCGTGTATTGAACATGTATTCGCAAAGCTCACAAGAGAAACACTATATAAATGTGTGTGTGTGTGTATGTGTGTGCGCGCGCGCGCGCGTATGTGTGTTGCAATTTAATTTCACGCTATTTTTAAATAGATGCATTAAAAACAAAACACGTGTCACTACCAGAGGAGTATTTATATAAATACAGATTTTAATAACTCGGAAAAACAGGAATACTTCTTACATTTGCTCTGTGTTTGAAAGTGACCGAGGCAAGAACCATCTAACGGCATCTGGTTTGGTTTAAAACTACGCAATGCGCGCATATCCACAATGTCACATATTTGGTTGAACTATATGCAACCACATCAGTAAATAAATAATCAAACAAATCAGACATTCAAAACATGTCATGCATATAAGTTACCGTTAAGTGCAGAATTGCGGATTCTTGTATAGACATCAATTGTACAGACATACGTCGACAAATACATAAATGTGTATAAATGGAATTCAGTAGATACATCGATAAATCGATAGTAATACTTAACATAATAGTTCTTGTTATGCAAGAATCTAGTGTAGGCCTACATATTTGATCAAATGTTGTATAGAATTGTGTAAATATTTCAGGAAAGACCTCTTCAAACTGGAAGAGATAAACAATAATTTGCTGGCGCAGATTATGCAGCCATAACGATGATATGACAACGGATCATTCAAAATAAGAATGACGGTGGGTCAGAACGTCTAAAGCCCGCCATACACGTCACGACGCGACTCGTCTGCGACAAGTTATATACAGTGTCTTGGACACATCTTCGATGATTTGTCGTGATGTGCATGACCCTTCGCCACGCGTGTCTCGGGGGAAGTCTTTATTCGGTCTATCGCGTCGCAGAATATGAAACATGTTTGAAATTATTTCGCCAACAAGTCGCGTCGTGACGAATACCTACTCTATGTGACCGCTCAGAATTGTTGAGGATAACATGTCGAGGACGAAAATGAACAAACACCTAAAGATGAAAATAGTCGGAAAAAGAATGAGATGGACAGGACATGTGCAAAGAATGAGCGAAGACAGACTGTCAAAAAGAGCGCGGAAAGCAGAAGGGCAAATGACAAAAACGAAGACCAAAGCTGATAGGACAGCTGAGACGGGACCTTGGAAGGGCAGGTGTGAACAACCAAGAACGGAAGATCATTGCGAATGACATCAAATGATGGAGAACGTTAACAAGAAATGCGGAAAAGGCTACCGATTAAGTGACACGGACCCCTCCCGCTGAAGACTGTACTGATGACATGGCTGCGACTATTTCTAACGTCGTAACTTAATAACAACGAAACAAGGTTCCTCCAACGACCACCATAGATGACTTGTCAGTGGTCTCTTTCAGTCGGAGCTCTGTATGGAAGACCGAGATGTTTGAAGATGGATTCCTCTGTTGGTGTCGGGAGCGGATGACCATTGTTCAACTTCTCCCCCGCCTGAAACCAACGGACATCATCAATAGTATATTATATATATTCGAATATGATATTGAATTGTTATTAAAAAAAAAAGAGATATAATGTACGTGTTTCTCTCACTTATGAAAAACTGAGGCACAAAGCAACGTTAATGAAACAACAGTGTATATAGCATCGGAACCGGGGCCTTTGGGGGCCGAGTGTTTTGGCTGAAGGAGCTGTATTTCCGTATGGGTATGCAGTTGGGGTTTGGGGTGAGCCTCATGAAGGTGAGGGGGTGGAGTTGGAAGTTTTTGGTGAGCCTCATTTGGGTGCAATTGGAGATTTTTTTGTGAACCTCAAAAGGGGTACGCAGTTAGGAGGAGTTGGGCATCAGCGCTCAATAAAAGAATTTAATAAAGTATATATTGATTGTATTATCTAAAGGCTGCCTGAATATGTTTAATAACAAAATAGGCAAACATCTCAGAAGGGCGGAATACACATAAATACAAACATTTCTCGATAAATCAAAGACTTCCTCGTCCACACTCCATCTGACATTTTGCTCTGGATTGTAACCTTATTAAATCTGGTCAACTCCGATCATTTCACTGCCGTGAAACGTACCTGCTTCTATGACGTCATTGAATCACATCACCAGATGGTTGTGGTGAATGCTCGGGATGATGTAATTGCGTTATACTGTAACTTTGTGATTAAATGAATTAACCAAACCGTTGGATGCTGCCTCTATCAGAATGATATAATGGCCTATCGTCCCACAACCGTTCAGCAAGAAATGAAATGGTATTGATTGCATCGAGTCGTGAGTACATCCACTGGGACGTTGACCGCAGTGACGCATTAGTTGCATCGTGGAATACGCCGGGTGCGATCGCTTAATGAATATTAAGTCATCGCCAGTAGCGAGGTAGTCTGTTATAATTATGGTTTCTATGGACCGCACCATTGGATCCAATACATAAAATTGTTCCCCGAATGCATTACTGCATAATATACAGTGTTGCCGTGGTTCCTGCAGAGGACGCCAGGAAATTTAAATAACAGATGGTCTGTCAACGTGGTTTGGAAAGGACGTAGCAGAACTGCAACAAAATACAAACAACCATGCGGTTTGGGGGGGGGGGCATGGTCGCCACTGCGTGCGACATACACGGCACATAGAAGAAACAATGCTGGAATTAGAGCAAGGCTGACGGGGCAGTTACCCAGGGCCCCCACAGTATAATTTTATGGTGGCCTCCAAAAACCGGTTTTTGTGTAATCTCTTTGGTGTCGAAACGTTTTAGACGTAACTTGTTTGCTTCAGTATGCTGCACATTGGTTTCTAAATTGGAAAAAAGTCGTTTTATACTGTGAAGTCCCTATTGTAGAAGGTAGGAAGGAGTGAGAGCTATTATGATACGACGATACTCGGCCAATCACTGCCCCGGGAGATACCTTTTGACCATGAACATAGTAGTACAGTTAATACATGATAATTAAGAATGCGTGATGATTGATCTATGGAGACCTCCACTGACACGTAAAAGAAGGTCCCGCAAGCCCAAATTCTGCGCGCGGAATAAGTCGCAGTTCAATAACACTTCCGTGGCCACAGAAATGACACTAACGGTTTGACAACCTTTGACACTGGGCCTTTGACTAAGGTACGCGCGGAACATTGGTCGCTTCGTATCGGAAGGTCATTGATTTTGCGGGCAAATCAATACCGTTAATTTAATAACGCGTTCGCTCAATCGTGGAGGTAGACGGTAGCTGTGTGGGTCAGATCAGACGGTTAGCCTTCGTGAAATATCACACAATCAATGGCCTCGTTACTGTCCTCTAGATAACATCTGGTGTTCGTTGTCTGGCCAGCCTGTTGGCTTGCGTTCAACACATAATAACGTGTTTCATTGCGTTATATTGTTCAATTCGTTCTATTGATGGTCTCTCCTTTGCAGGACTTCGTCGACGTTGATGTTATCTTGCAAGTTGGACATATATCATTAAACAGAGTCCGTTGTTAAAAGTTAAGGAGCATTTTCAATATGTATAAAGCTACGGCCGTATCACAGAGAATATTACTTCTTTGACGCTCCGGTGAAGGTGCTCCGATGGCGCGCCCTAGTGGTAATAGTTGTCAAAATAGGAGATCACTGTTAAGAAGCGAAATCGAGCGCAAAATCGGGCTGGTGAGCTCATAGGCATGTTGGTGAACCTTGTTCATTGGTCGGTAGTGTCCTTCTTCTACTGAAATCATTCCTTCGTAAGCTTCAGTTGCATGTGTCTGGTGAGGCTCAAGTTGGGATGCAGTCGGTATTGTTTAGAGAGCATCAAATGAGGTGCAGTTGAAGGTTTTTTGTAACAAAATAAGTCATCATAACAATTTATTTTTTTAACACCCAAGTGAGAAGTGTTATTTTGGTGGTAAATCCCACCTACCCTGCGCACAACTCCAGCATTCAACGAATGCTCCGTGAGGGACATGCCCATCTTGCCCGCCAGGTGGCGCATCGACCGATTAAAGTGGGCCGAACCAGTGAAGTACATAAGTGCACACGCGAACTCTGAGTAGGGAACGACAATTATGTCCAGTCGGCGGTGCTGAAACACAAATCAAATGCATAATAACACAACTGCATTTATATTTATGGACAAATTGCAGTCATTGTATAATCAAACCAACACAATCATTTACATCTAAAATATGACATATTTGTTAGCGATGCATGTTGTACATTCAAAAATTGTGTTTCAATGTAGTTTTGTCAATCACAAATTGATGCACTTGTGTTCGCATTTTATACCGGAAGTCTTGTAATCACGTGACGCACATTTGCTGTTGCTCCAAATTAAATCATCCTTGGAGGCCGGGGCGGTGATTATACACTACTGAAACCAGTATAATCAACAGCGCCCCCTTTCGCACGAGGATGAATTAAATCACCATAAACCTATCTTTATCGTACATTTGCATGCGTGCCTTTTTAAATAAGTATACAACATAATGTTACATATGTATATGTAATTACTTTGTGATTATGTAGTCGTCTGGCATTGCTGTGATATCTTGCCACATTCTGCGATCAATTAAGTGAAAGTGATCGTCAGTGACCTCATGGGAAGAACCGTTTGTGATTTGATAGTAATAGTGGGCAGTTTTTGGAAATTACCCAGTTATATGAAACACAGCTTGCCTAGTATTTTACAACACAATGACAAATCGAAATGCAACAGACCAAAAGACAAATTATACCAAGTACCAGTGACGTGACCTACCTTCCGGTTTCCCCCCGGAAGTTGACACACTCCCAGGTACTTCTTGTGAGCGCCTTCATCTTGGTTGACTAGATCATCGGTCAAAAAACCTGTCAATCAAACATATTGCTGACGTGACGTGTCAATCAAACATATTACTAATGTGACATGCCAATCATACAGATTGCTCACATGACCTATCAAACACGTATTATATCAATGACATGTCAATTTTATACATGAGCCATTCTACAATTTGGGGTTCGAAAATAATGAGATATATGCAATCGATTCCAATACAAATACGATTTTAAAATTGTTGACAGTTTTCTCTAATATGTGTAATAGTCAGCAGAATTATCCATTATAAATTAACCACGCGCAACGAACATCTACAACTCATCTTGTCAAGAGTTTACTTGGGGATGGGGCACCTGTTAATCATATCTTTATATAACACCACCGTGTACACATTAGAATGTGAACAACAACATAATTACGCATTTAAAAACAGCCAGTCGAATAATCTAAGGCGCGATACTAACAAAACCTTTGAGCCCTCCCATTGGTAAAATGCGCGGCTCATGCAGCAACATGCGATACCTCCCCGTTGGTTGCATTTGACGACGTCCATAAACGGCGTCCTTCGGTTCCCGCCGGATATAGATGATCTATGGATGACGCAGTTGGCCATAAGCCTTGGACTCAGTGACAACCGCGCTGGTCACGGACAATCGTGCTCTTGACGTCATCGTCGAGTCGCGAGGATTGGCGTTTTTCAGTGCGGCCACAACAACAGCGTGAACGATGATGCCGTTTCTGTAGGAATTCCATCTCTGTGTTTGCCACTATTAGATAGATGTCGGACATAACGTCATCGTCATTCAATGAGTCCGTTTGTATTTTTTTATTTCTTACGTAGAGTAATGTGGGGAAATGCGCACCCCCGGGGCACCTATCTCGGCAAGTGTTAATTTTAATGACGCATTCAGATTTCTACCAGTCAAACGATGCAATGCGATGCCAAACCATTTTGGTCACGTTCAACTTTCGCCGAAACAGCACGACAAAAGTTACCAAGTCTTAGTTTTTGTTACCAATATTATTATAATAAATGTTCCTGTTTCGAACGGTTACATGGCAAAAGTAGGCCTACTTTAACTAAGTGTGTCTCAATTTTAATACGATTTAAAGCAACCGGTATATCATAATTGAGAGGGTAAAAATAATCGAAAATTGACGTTTCCAACCCTGCGATTGTATTTTTTTCTCCGATCGGCGAAGCATATCTTACCGCCAGAATCGCCGCAAAACGTCACGTATTAAAAACCAGTACAATGGTATCCGCAAGATGGCGCTATTTTTGCACCGGCGGCGGCGTTATCAACATTATTCCCTATGATTTGTGTCGGGCGATTCTAAGGCAGTATCACTTTTGTTTTTGTCCGAACGTCCTGACCTAACCAGCGCACGGCTATCAACATGGGCGGGGGGGGGGGGGGTGGTGGCAACCAACTTCGACCCTCCCCGAAAAAGACGACGATGTAGAAAGTGAATGTATTGTTGTGCGTTTTCCGTGATTCACTGATTGCAATCAGGAGCAAAACAATATATGGGAATTAAGTGGCAAGAGAGGCATATCGTGGGCCAACGATTATCCTTAATCTCGACCAACGACGTATGCACATAATTTATTTCGTTAAACCTGACAGGAGTCACGGCATAGGAGCTCTGATAGAAGTTCGTCTGTTTGTTCTTTAATCGGTGCTGCAGTGCGGAACGTGTGTTCCAACAGGAACGGCAATGTTTAGCGATTCGTGAGAGCCACGTCTGCATGTAATTCCACTTCACGGGACATGCACACGCTTATATGTGCACTGTCGTATCAAGGATATCACCTGCTCTAAGTATCACAAAAAGTCAGTTTTAATTCAATATCGTTATTTATATAATATAAATTAGAATAATCACATGGTACAAATTAACGTTAGTGGATGAATATGGCTATTAGATACCCGAAAGTATTCATTCTCGCAGATAACTATAACTGAATGGAACACAGTATCTGCTAATTGTGTAAATGACAGCGGAGTGAATATGTTTATTCTAGTCGATGTCTAATTCTCAGAAGGGAGGGTTACGCATAGACACAACAAATAGGTGACTGTCGATAAGCCAAAGACAATCTTGCCTACTTAACATCTGGACGTTTTGTTCCGGTTGGCAATCGTTAAATAATGTAGGCCTACATTTCCACGAGGATACTTATATCAACAACCAGTTGCATAGTGTTGCTGGGATGTATTGTATACACTGCAGGAGGTCGCCAGGGTAGGCATGTGACTCGCTCGCTTACTGCGGTTACTGACTGATCAACGTCTGCCAGTCCTAATTGACCCAGTTCACTGAAGTGTGCACAACAAGAATGTGCTGACAGACAGCGATAACATCGAGTGAACGGTCTGTGAACCCAGACAGCATGGCTGAATCCTTCACACGCACACCACGGCATGTTTCACGCCGTTTGATCTCAACCTTCCATCTCTCACCACGCTTTCCCTGTGATTGAATGGCACTACCACCATGTATAAGTCCCAATTCGGATATCTTTAATAAGACGATGACAGTGTAAATCGGAATGGCGCTGCTATGAAATGCACACATCTGCCAGAAAGCCTAGATAGCTTCGACCATCTAGGGATCTGGATAATTACTCAGCAAAGTCCTACTACGCTGATTATGTCTGGGTTGCTTGGTGTTCCTGAATAGTGGAAGATATATTAAAATATGCAGTATTTAAACATTAAACGACGCACGTCTGTTCTTCGTTTGATAACATGTATTTATGTATTGTTCTTAATACAAGAGTAAACATGTTGAAGATACACTGCCCGCGAAATTGTATTTAATAAGCCCGCAACCATGTTCACAATTTGAAAGATGCGACCTCGAAATTTTCAAACTGTAAACAAAACATTGCATTTGTAAACAGCCGCTACTGGCAATTATGGCTTGTTGGTATTTACTGCTTCATGACGGCTCGTTCACCCAATTCTGACCAAACAGGAACTATGTAGACCTACAACTAATTCGTTGAACTTCCTGTTAATAATGACCTAACAGAACAGACAACCTCCCTTTTAGGGTCGGGCATCCGGCGATGAGCTAACGATTCATGTGGCCATTTTGTCCGGCAAACTAGATAATGATATCACCAAGCATGATGCAACACTTGGGTAGATCCTGTTACTATTACGGATACACGCATAGTCTAATGACGCATCGGAACATTCTGCAGGCAAAATATTCAAATTGCGAACACTGTTTCGGGATTATAAAACGCAACTTGGTAGGCAGTGTACCACCAACGCATTTGTTAGAATATCAAGAACACTACACAGTGGAATCTCGCTATCAAGGTCACCCCTGGGACAAGGTCAAATTGATTTTAATAATTACCGAAGTGACCGTGAAGCTATGTTCTACTGTATAAGAAAACGAACATGCTTAGCATGATGTCTATTGCCTCCATTTAATGAGTCTGAACACGCCGAATGTTTGGAAACAGACTTGCTATATGAACGTAGGCCTGAAAGATGTCGTCATGACATAATGTTTTGCAGTCGAACAACGCACTTAGAGGCAATACAAACACGCAATCGCACGGTCGGTTGGCTCCAGACAAGGCACGAACTGTAGAAGACGTGAAAGATGTAATGAGATATGTTATATGCTTCTGGGATACTTTGTGCGCGCGTAATTGGCCATCGGTCTTGGCAAGGCGTGTTGAATTTTATCGCGTTTGTGCCGAACCAACCGCATCAAGCTCAGTGCGTCTGTCTGAAGCTCTGAGGTGTTTAGTATAGACGCATAGACCTCTACTGCCCAATACGCCCGTTTTGGTGTACCATTGTACACACTGGTTTAAACAAGCCAATGGAGCAATAAACAAAGTGAACAACTGTCACCATCACAATATGTTGAACTTGCACTGCATGCAACATATAGTAATTTAACACAACGCCATTGTGAGATGTTTGCCCACTGAAAAACACAATAGTCAAAATAAGTATTCTTACAATGCTCCAAAGTGGTAGCGTATTGATAATGTGGTATATCGATAGAACATATGATGTGCTAGTGTACAGAGAATTGTTGGACTATTCAACAAGAACATACGATGTGCTAGCGTGCAGTGAATTGTTGGACTAATCAACAATTAATCAGGACACTTCTTCTTCCGTATAAGTGCATAATCGCGCCCTTGAGCATTCTCGCACTGTTGTATACGAAATGTGATAAGATCATCGGTCCTACACCAGGTGTGCAATGGGCACGCATGGTCGCTCACTGAATATACAATCAGAAGGCGCTGGTTGTTAATGCTGTCTGTGGCATTATATTTGCGTCACGGTATTGCGCCTTTGCTATGACGTCTGTCTGTGTCTGGCCGATCGTGTTACAGATAGTCGGAACAGGAACCGTTCAACGTGCGAGACAAGTCGGAATCACAAAGGTTCTGTACTAATAGAGCCAGGCACGGTGCTTATTAGGAAGACAACATACGAGACGGGGAATCTGGGACAAACAGGTGTCGATCGGTAGTCGACCGTTACACTGGAACAAATCTATTGAAGGTTAAATACCGTATGAGTCTGGACAGAGTTTTAGTTCATTACAGGTTGGTTACAGCCTGTTGTGTAATGTAATTCAGTGCTCCACGAAGAAAGCAAACCTTCAGTAACGCCGGGATGAGACTGTATGGACATCGTAAATGGCTAACTTATCAAGGTATCTAGACTAACACGTGAACGCCGGTGAGAACTTAGAACGGTTTATGTGTTTTGTGATATAAAACGATAGAAGTGGTTCACAGATGTATAGGCCCGATAGGAATCAAACAGACATGTACTGTTCCGAAAGACGAATCTGTGCGCACACAATTTTCAAAACAAATGTAATAGCTTTAAAGATATCGAAATGTACACATGTATATTTTTATTTAAATATATGTAAGGTTTGGGCACATTTCTTGCACCGTTTTGCACTCTCTTTATAGCACACGTATAAGTGAACTACTTATAATAAAACATTAACATAGTCTATTATAAGCACGTACAAAAGGTCATTTTATAAAATGGGGGTCCATATTCCATCGTGGTAAATGCTCACCCACCCCGGGTCCATATATAACACCACATATCGAGGGACATTTACAATAACTATAAATTATCACTGAAGGGCTTTTCCACCAAAACAAGACCGCGAATGTTGCAACAGCGTTAACGTACAGTAAAATGTACAGCCATAATATCATTTCATGTTCACTCGCCGGCCCCTTATTTATTATATAAGGTCAGATAACATCAAGTGCGTGATACTGCACTGAATAAACAATAGTACTATACAGTTTACTCCGTGTAATGTAATAACATTCACTTGATGCTATCATCATTGTCAACAAAAAGGACTTGAGTCTATCCGGCCGTGTTGAATAAACATTTGTACGCAGTCCCAACCGTGAACGTGCAACACCAATACAATCGCACCAGGTGCCTACGGTGGAACCCCGAGGGTGTTACACGACTAACGCGGGCTTTAGGAGAACACATCTGTCTTTCATCTGTTACGTCGTTCACAAATGACCCAGTCCGTTGTCGTGCTTACATTTATCCGGGCGTTAAATGGGGTAAGACCACATTAAGGATTCGTCCGCCATTACCCACCGAAAGAGTGCCCTTGAAAACACCGTGTTGGTGTCATGTGTGAATTTTTTTCGAGCACTTTGGCATGGCTCATGTCAGTCCAGTGAATATTGAATGTATTACTGCATTAGATCTTTCACGAAGTAGCAATAAACATACGCTAGTCGCTCGCGTATTCGCACAGTGCCTATTTTGCAGAACGCACCAATATTTCAAAATCCGTCATCAGATTGGGGCGAAATTGAGGGGTGTCAGGTTTGGGTGGATTTTTCTGAAAACTGAGGTATGAGAATTTTACGAGTTTTCCACAGCACTTGTGTCAATGGAGGATAAATATGCTGTGAAATTTTCAAGACAATTTTTCGTCAAATTTTGCAGGAAATGAAGGAAACGTTATAATGGCCGCCTATGTAAAATTTAAATGTGGTCTTACCCCAAATAATATCCGGATGACGTTTCTGCGCGTGCGCGTATCTATGGGAATATATTTAGCGCCAGCTACGACTGTCGCGCTTTCATTTATCCGGGCGTTATGTATGTTTAGATATATATACATACATATATATATAATATATACATAAATTATAAAATGTTTGCTTCCCACAGACATAAAAAATTTCTGTTGTAAAACAGTTTCCGCTCCACGCACACGTCACATGACTTACTCTTATACTTGGTCACAAATCCGAAACAGCAAATTACAATGATGTACTCTAACTATAACGCTCGTGTTACGACAACAATCGAAACATATTTAATGGATATTATTTATCACTATCTGATCTACTGGTGCCAAATATTATGCCTTACATATGCACATAAACATCACCCGAATAAAATTTAACGCCGCCCGGATAAATGTAAGCGCGACGCCGTCATCATTGCGGCACGCTACGGGCCATTTAGCTGAGCAGCCGGACGGAAATTTACATTTTGCTTGAATGCTCCAATGAGCTGCAAGATGTGTTCGTTTTAGTGTATACATGGTGTTAACAGGGCAGCTGTTGCTTTACAAATTGATACAAAAGTGCTTAAGACATGTGCGTGCGTGCGAGTGTGCGTGCGTACACACGCAGGTCTCTCAGTTTATAATGGCTGTCTCATTACAAAGTTGTAAACATAGCGATGAATATAATGATTACGTTTAAAAATCGTTGAAAGTACTTGTAGGGCCAACTATTATTTGAGCAGGTCACATTTTGTCGTGCGTTTTTCGACCTCCAACTGCAGGTAAAAAAATCTCTAAAATGCACCCTTCCGCCCTCCAACTGCACCCCGATGAGCCGCCAACTGCATCTCCTTGAGACTTCCAACTGCACCCCTTTGAGGCTCACAAAACACTCACGCTGGTCTCTTCAAGCGGAACTCGTTTCACTCAAGCGGAACACCTTTACCTCTGGGGTGGGGGTACATACGCACCCATCCTATCCACACTCTATAGGTCTGTACACACACTCCTGCAAGCAGTTGTTTTCACAGTCTCAGCTATACTCCTACTGCCCTTGTCCACCTTTTCGGTCGAGTTTTCTGGCCCAACAAACGGCGCAAAATGACCGCTAATTGTCCCAAATTAGGCAGCGAACCCCCATTCACGCTCTATACGTGTACTTATTGTCCTAATAAGCATAAGTTTTCACACCGCATGTACTGGTTAGTCCCGGCGCGTGTCAAACCGTTCCAGGATGTAGTCGTTTTGACGAGTTCCGGTAGTCAGCGTGATGTGCGGAGGCAACGACTATGAAACCAACCACAGGTGGTCGCGAGTGACGTCTGGTTTTCTCTACGTTGTGTCTCTTCGTGGTAACAAGTGTCGCAAACACACAACGAACACTGATCGTTCATATCCGACAAGTGAGAAACGTGATGGAATCTCCCAAAATACTGTAGAAGGCCGATCATCGTGAATACTTTCCCATCCCCTCTGGTCTCTCGGTTAAGTATACATGTTCAGTTTATTTATAGGTATAATATTTATATATAATTATATATTTTAACATATAATTTTCGTCAATATAATGCTCGTTTAATTACATAATTATTATATACTTGTGATAGTTATGCTATTAAGTAAGCACCTAGTCATAATATATGATCTATATTTCATTGCAAGTGTGACTAATTTGGAGGGATTTCAAACACCACACACAGTACTGACGTAAGTTAATTAACGTTAAGTATAATCTTTACTTCTGAATTATCGAGTCAGCCATATTGTTCAGAACTAATTTCACGTGATGACATATTTGCTTGTTAAAGTAAGCCAGTCAGTTCCTCTGCCCAGAATTAGCGGGTGAAGTAATTTGTAACAGGAAGTCTGCTGCGTTAAGCGTGGGAAAAGGGGACATCGTTGAACATCAAAGAATATTGTAGTTAACTCAGGCCGTCTTGGCAGTTTTGCCAGAAAAAAACTTGTTTTGAATATCGATGTTTTGTTTACTATTTGAACATGTTCCGGGGTCGTACCTTCCAAATTGTGAACGCTGTTACGGGCTAACTAAACACAATTTGGCGAGCAGTATACCGTCAACATAGTTAGCATATTATTAAGAATTATATTATTAATAAATGAAAAAAAAAAAGGAACAGACTGCCTTATTTTGATACTTAGAATACATGCCCAACTCCCGCAACATTCGGGAGAATACGATATTCCCAGATGATTTGTTGTAGCAATCCACACCATTGCACGATGCATAATGGCTAACGTGGACGTTTTCCCACGGATATTTATTAATATTTCACGAAAACCACTCGTCTTAGTTAACCACCATTACGTCGTAATCGCTAACGCAGAAATTTCCCACGGGCACTTATTAACATTTCATGAAAATCTAGCGCCGTTCCCATTATTATCGAATTAAAGTTTC
Source organism: Paraescarpia echinospica (assembly GCA_020002185.1). Lineage (NCBI taxonomy): Eukaryota > Metazoa > Annelida > Polychaeta > Sabellida > Siboglinidae > Paraescarpia > Paraescarpia echinospica. The sequence goes on from CM034532.1 coordinate 20,619,349, forward strand.
ATGAATGCCCTAAGGATAACCACGCTTAATTACAACTGAACCCTGTTCATCTTGCGCGAATGATTCCAACCTAGTCGGGAAGTGTTTTAACACTTGCCAAAAACAAAACACTTGCTGTTTTATTTATCATCATCAGCATTGTTCGGCAGGAATTGGTGCACAAACGAGCCGTTTGTCGATTGTGAAAGAAAGGTCACTCATTTAAACACAAACAGTCGGCGTCGGAACCAAGGGGGGGGGGCTTGAGCAAACAATACTTTGGTGGTGTGCTGGAGATAGGTTTAGCCGCCATAATATTTCAACAAAGGGTGCAGTTGGGGTTTCTTGGTGAGCGTCAATGCGAGTGCACGCAGTTGGAGATTTGGTTGAGCCTCAAGCGTATGCACCTGAAGGGCTTGAAGGCCGGCGCACACGAGAGCAATCTGCTGAGCCAGCAACTACGCGTGGCTGTTGGCTCAGCGGATTGCTCTGGGGTTCGCTGCATTTATTGTGAGCAATGCGCACGCGAGGCGGTGAGCAAAATATATATCGTGTTTAATATTTTTCGCCTCGCGAGGCCAAAGTCTCACCGTCTGCGGCGCGCGTAAGCTACGTGCTGAGCTGCAAAAATCAACTGGCCAATGAAAATCCGTAGCGTTTACGTCATTTCAGAAATGGCGACTACCAGCGAAATCGTGAACGACGTCCTTTTTTGAAACTGCCGAAACGTTTCGGGATCCTCAGCGTTTAGTTTTCTAATCAGATTTGAATATACACCTTGTCCCTGACATCTTTGAATCCAATCTGGCTCACGCCGTTCGGCATGCCACTCTCCAACGACGACGACGACGTAGCAACAAATGGAACAGACGATACAAAAATTATGTTAATTAGTATTAATTAAGTAGTATTCATTAGTTAATTAGTATTAATTAGTGTTATTTGCTAACTGTTTAGATGTTTTTAAAATAAATAATTTAATAACATTTAACTGTTGAATAAATGTCAGTTTTATTTTAACATTAGTGTAATTTATATATTATTATTCCAGTGTATTATTTTGTTTGTTGGATGTTTAGTTAGTGTTAGTAGTTAGGTAATGTTAGTGAGTTAGTCAGTGTTAAACACTGTAAATTAACGTTTATTACTTATAAAAGCAAATTTAATGCAAACATTATTGTTATATTATAACTTTGTATTAAATGTATACATTTTACAACAGGGTTGCTCTTACGTTAGCAGCATGCATAACTATTGCCTTAATGAGAGTATCCCTGACCATACATTTCTTTGCATTTATTTGTTGTATATAATATGTATTTTATGGTCGAATAAATTATTCTGATTCTGAACACACCATTTTTAACAAAACACGTGATTAAAATGTAGTCACGTGACTTGATATAAATTATAGTGGTTAGTTCAGCACTTTACTTTAGTGTGCGGTGAAACGCGGCGAGAGCTATCAGCTGAGCCAACAGCCGCGCGTGACCGTTAGCTCAGCTGATAGCTCTCGTGTGCGCCGGGCTTTAGTAAGCCTCAGCCTCCCCAATATCCACCGCATTCATATGACTATATAACAGTTTTCGCAAACAAGTTTGATGTACAACTGTCTTTTTTCCCTCTGTTTTTCTTGCAATGAACTGGTGTCAAATCTTGACGTAGGTTCTTCTTTGTGGCGATAGCAGTGGCCTGCTAGTAGAACTTGTTTGAAAGCTTGTCAGTGTCCCCAATCCAAACACTTATTTTTTTTCATCTTATTGTTCCTGTGGATATTTAAAGACTTCCTTTGTATTGCGGGCACATCAAGCTTTATTTCCAGTTCTTTGTTACGGGCCAAATATCAGCTCCATAAAAGAAAACACCACGAATGATGACCTGTATCTGTTGATTGATAGGCAAATCCCAACTGAGTATCACGCCAATGGATGGCGGTTGCCCTATGAGATTTGGGCACGGCCCAGTAGTCAATATCTCTTGAATAATCAAATAATCCTAGTTGAATGACCATGAAGAATGATAAACAAAGCGATCTTCCAATGATAGACTTCTTTCTACACGTGATTCAGATTGTCAATGGGCTGGTGGGAATAAATTTCTGTATTGCGAATCCATGCAGGAACTTAGATACAGGCATTGTTTACTTCCCAAGTACTTCACCACTAACAGTTTGTATGATGTTTATATCGGTGGCGAATTTACTGTTGATCACCTTTGTTTTTGTCACAGTAATACAAGTCACACGCTTCCTGCGTTGCCATGGACATTTCCCAGTAATCGTACAGTAAACTTGAACTCATTAAACTGCGATTTCTTTCTTTGGAAAATGTGTAAGTTTTCGAAATCGGCTTATTCAACAATTCCACGCAAAGGTAATATAATTATGACCAGCTACAGAATGACCTTTGTGGATGCCATTTTGATCGAACTTCTTGTTCTGTTCAGTAAGAAGCGGTTGTAAAACTTAGCTACTGTTATTGCGCATCAAACTGGTGCCTTGGTAGTTGGTTGCCAGAGCAAGTTTGTTCCATAACCGAATACAAATAGGTCTAAAGTTCTGTAACATCGTCACATAAAAGTACAATTATATTTCAATACGGATAAGAGAAAACGTTGCCAAAAACCCAGCAGGGTTACCAGTGTAATAGCCTGTCGTAAAACATTATTGAGACAATAATTGCGTCGACACAAGACACGCAACATAAACTGCATAGAAAAACACATTTTCATTGTAATGTTAATACAAGTAATGCATTTTCTACATTATAAAACAACATGCGGTTATCTGTCTGTCTGTAGACCCATATCTCCGTAAGTTTTGCATGTATGAGGCCGACACTTTGTATGTGATCTATCGGGCCTGTTGGACTCGTTCGTAGATTATTTTTTGTTGACATTCATTCGGTGGGGTGGGGCTCTTAGGAGGGGGGGGGGTCACAGTTTTAAAATGACATTTATCTCCGTCAGTTTTGCATGTATGGGGTTGACTTTTTTTGTGATCTAGCGGGCCCATTAGGGTGGTTCGTAGATTTTCGAAATTCGTCCGGGGCGGTGGGGATCTATGGGGTCACATATATATGACTGCCCCTTTTTCAGACAACGCCGAGTAACTCGGCTAGTACGTCATATTACGAGGCAAGGGCTTGCCATGACTAAAATATACTGCGCACTAGACCAACTGAGCCAAGCGTACACACCGCCATTATTTCTCATCGATAACTGATTTTATTCCTCTTGCGAGGATGCACGCGCAGTCAAGGACATCATTCTCAAGGGAAATATCTGAGACTCGCAGGTATCGTCAATTAAACAGAAAGGTCACCCGTTACTAACACGAGCTCGGTGCGAAACGGGTACAATAAAATCCATTGATTAGCACATGCTAATACGTTATTAATTGTTGTTGGTTATTATTGCTAGTATACGTGTCGTCATTGATGTTATTGTGGTCACATTAGTCCGTACACTGAACCGTCCTAGCTGTTGACCTACTCCACCCACCAAACTGGCTTGACCGCAAACCATCGTCTACGCACCGAGACTTTGAACCTAGTCGCAATTATTTCTAATGAATGTCTTCTGTTATCGGATTTGTTGTAACAGATGCACAATGAAATTACAACCAACGTGTCTGTTACCTGCTTAATTAAAAAAAGCCGACAGATAAATTATTAAACATTTCGTACGTATGCCTACTGCGATGAACCTGTGTATTGTTCAATTGTCGCCTTAAAGTGGTGTAATTACTTCCGGCAACTGTATAGTGTTAGCATGGTTTGTGATTACAATGAATGCTTGCTTTTAGTGAACGGTCTTTCACTATGCCAATCCTACATACTTCTGTAACTTTTTAATCTAGCGTTATTACGTCACGCAGGTGTTCGGATCTGGATAAACACGCACGCACACAGGCATAAGCGCACACATACATAATCGCACGCACGCACGCACACAGACATAAGCGCACGCGCACACGCGCGCACACACACACACACACACACACGAATGGCTCTATTTGGGGGTGGGGCGAACATATGACATTTCTAAGACGAATTTTACCTTTAGAATTACATAATACTAAAATTCTTGCCGAAGTACTTTTTATTATTCTAACTTTTAGGTAATTAAATAATTGCATTTACATAGTGTTAGGATTTTATTTCAATTGGTTTTTTTAATTACGTAGACAATTAATCAGTTTACATTTAAATTAATTTGGTAAGTTTTGGAACAACTTGTAGGTTTGCTTTTTATTATAAAAATATGACTGGAAGTATGAAGGTACCTTTCCGAATCCTTGAATTCTCGTGATTCGGAAAGGTAACTTCATACTTCCAATTATGAATATAACTGAATCCGGTAACAACATACATGCTGATATAAAATGTGTTTTATAGTACCAAGTTTGAAGTACCAAAAAAATTAATTGTACTAACAATAGTTTTCATTATAATTTACTACTACTACTACTAATATTACTACCACTACTACTACTACTACTACTAAAAACAATGAGTGCTGCTACGGGTGGACTGATGAACGTCAAGGTTTCTTCTTCGGTTGTACTTCCTAACATAGAACACCTCAGCGGTGAGGACAAGCGGTGTATCAATATGTCACAATTTGTAGGCCTGTGTAGAGGTCATGAGTTGACGCGGTCAAAGTGTGAGCGCCTCTGACCTGTCTACAGCGGCCATGTCAACAGAGACAATCCCCGTGTTGATGGTGGCACATAATGCGGATTTCGACCGCGTGGACAATGAAGACGGAATTAGCATGCTAAAGCAGTGACCATTGGTGGCGTTGTAGCCTAGAGGTCTAGTTCTACGACTGTAAACTTCTATGTGTACGGCGACGGTGTCGTAAACTCGTACCAGCAAAGTAGGCCTCAAAGTCCAAGGGGGACCTTTCACGTAGATTACGCGTGTGAATCAGTTATTGAATCTGCTAAGACAATTACTGGAAACAATAAGAAGAAAACAGTTGCGATGTTTAGGGCATAAAATATACCGAGAAACCCACAGATCGAAAGAAATCCATAAGACTATATTGACAAAAAGCTAACAAAGCTAGCTCAATTCCAGTAATGTTCCTGACGCATCCCAGCACATTAACAATTAATATAGGGCCTACAATGTCTAACAAAATAAATATATTTGAATACCCATTATAACTATTTATAATAAACAAAACACGAACTTACTAACAATAGCATTATATGTATAATGTTATTGTTTATATATATATATATACATATATATATACATATATGTATATATATATATGTATATATATATGTATATATATATATATACATATATATTGAACGTATCTAAAAATATAAATGGTTAAATTACGTTATATATTATAGCTAATTAATGTGAAAATACATTATGAAATTACAAAAGTAGACCAACTACAGTGTTCATAAAAGAATAAAGATCACTAAAATACGGTTCAAAAGAAACAAGTCTCTAGTCGACATCTGAAATTGCACAGTGGCCGAGGTACGGTTGACGAATTGACCAAACTCCATGCATGGTTGGCAATAACCACAGTCGGTGACAATGTCACAGTGATGATTATTGTTAAACCCAGATTTATGGTGACAGTTATAACACATTTCCTAACAAATTACGAGAACTGGTCCAGTAATTACGCCATAAAATCAAGAAGGAAATTCCACTTTCAACTGCAATGTTGTGTTATGAAGTCGATCAGTCACGCGTAGATAGGTAGTAGGTACTAATATAAGGTCACGTCAAACGTAGGCGGTTCTGCCGACCACAGATAACAAGGCTGCTACTGTACGATCAGAGGAAATTTCTGGACTCCTCGATAAGAAAAAATTATCAGAATGACGTCAATATTCCGTCCGTCTACGAGTCCAATTTGTGGGCGGTACTAAACCGCAATAATCACTTATGAATGCGATCTAGATAACCATTGATTCTTTCTATGATAACTATACCGGGTGTGGTCTTTTTCATATACAATAAACAGGCATGTAAGGGAAAGGTCTTGAATTGGATTATTGATGGTGCTATTGGATTACCATTTCATTTAAATTAAATTAATGGAAGGAGAAACGTCGCGTTTTGGCTTTTTTGCGGTGTTATTGTTTTTAAATTAAATTAAATTGGTGGAAGAATGCTAGAGTGATTTGGTTATGGCGTCATTAGAATTAAATGTGATCGAACCGGGTCAAACATAATTTTAAAATGCAACAGCTGATTTCACACAAAAATATTTTAATTGTACAAGTGAGTTAGCTTATCGTAGTACTTGACGATATGAGCTACGTTCAATATTTCACGAAATAAATCTAACAGAAGAGGAGGGGAACCGTCCAACTGAAGACGAACCTTTATAAAATAGCATTAACAAAACTTTATGTTGACACTACAACTCTCCTCAAAACGAATTTAGTTGTTGATATCATTACCCAATGACCGACCCTCTGGCCCAAACATCCATGCTTGACCACATGTACTAGACCGAACATTGGTCAAATATTTCTGCCACCATATTGTAGACCTTAGCTCGCCTACTGCGCCGGTCAGTACGCCTACGACGCTTGACGGCATTCTTTCCAACATAGCCACGCAACAAAGGCATGTTAAAAGTATAAAATTATAGACAAAAAATTAGCAAAGATTCCACAAATGTATTGCAAACTCATTAAGAATAAAAATGACGTTACACCCGTTTTGTGTGTAATCTTAATATTTAATGTACTTGTATTATATGATGTACATGGGACGCTTTTATATTGAATAAAAACAGTAAGAAACACGTTGTCCCTACGTAGGCCTACTCGTGCACAAATACGCCTGGCCACGCGGTTACAAGACGATATTTATTCATATTTATTGGGGCAAAAGTAATGCTATTTAATAATTTAATTAGATACGGTATAAGGGTTCCATTTATGAACAACGTGTAAACGTTGTGACAATGGTGTGTTTAGCGTGCACAAACAATGTCCTCTACGTCGCGCGGGGTGCTTATGTCGCGTTGACCCGAGCTAGAACACATCATAAACGGCCCCTTTATATGAAACCTCCGACATCCCCACAGATATAGGCATCCATGCAGGATCGGTCTCTAGACACGCTGTATATTGCACGAGGTCTGCACGAGGTCCGCCCATTAACGGGAATAAATTATACATACATTCCTTCTCGTTATCCCAAGGGTCAGTTACCCTACTCGCATAGGCAATCAGTGGTATCTGTAATCAGACACGCGTTTCTGACACGACCCCCATTGCTCAACGCTACGCCAAACGCATCTCCTTTTCGGTGATTGGTCGCAGGGGCGGCGGCCTGACGTCATTGCCGCCGTTGACGACAGCCGCAGGGGAACGACCTCGTGCTTCATTGGCTGGCCGGGGTTCAAAGGTGACAGAATGGTGAGGCTGCGTTCAAATACACACCGACTATCGAAGCGTGCACATATGTGAGTCAAACGGCTAAACAGCAACAGGCTCGAAGTGTGGAGGATTGCTCTAAACGTGCGACGTGGACAGAACGTTTTCGAAAGGTATGTACGGCGTTTCTGTATGATAACGACATTTTCAGACCAGTGACGTCAGGTTGTAATGGGCTCGTGCAATATACAGCGTATCTAAGACTATGCCAGTCAGCCAAGTTCTTTGTCTTGAGTCTTGACGTCGGTGGTTCGTGTGACTGGCCCGTCTTTGTCAGTTCTAGTAATTAAGTCTTACACTTCTAGTTGTTTCCGGTGCTCGGCAACGTTCTATTAACTGACTAGTCTGTATTATTGTGGTTACAATGTAGGTAAACGGTCTTATGATATCTCATTCAACTAGTCAGCCTTTTTCAGAACATTATCGCCAAACCGCCTTTTATTATACGACTAGTATAAGTTATACTAATAGTAATATTAATAAGCTAGCACTGAGGGTGATGGGTTCCCAGGGTGACCAATGCCACGGTGCTTGTCGTCCTCAGTGGTTCTTTTCCGAATTACGTCCTAAATTGAGACGGGGCCGACATTAACGTGATCTCCGAGTCACGAGGGATACACATGCCAGGCGAATATGCTCACCACAACACTAATCGCGCTGTCAGATTTGGTTTTTGTCATGAGGGATATCTAATCTATGCCCAATTGCAATGCCATATAATAATCGGGTACCCCCTACAATCGGATAGTTTTTGTTAATCACAATGTAGGTCATAGTTAACGATTTATTAAAATATATATAATTTAATCCAATGTCGATGATTGACACATCTGTGACGTCATCGGTGATTGCCTCACATATACTACTTTTCTATTACTTAATTTTATTATGTCACTGCAAAAGCATAGGTGTACATCACATACAGTTTCTTTGTATGTTATTGTAAGCACTGTTTAAACCCCATTGTGTCTGTAGCCACAGTGACAGTGGGCACTTTGAAAACTTGAGTCAGTTGGCAGATCAAACTTGAGTCCTTTGGCACATTGACCTTGTTCTTGGCTTCAGGGTGTTGCTGATTGCCACATAGACAGACAATACTCAATAGCCAAGTCTTCCTTCAAACAACATGAACAGAAAAGCCGGTTTATCCGTTTTATGAAACACTTGCTCCAATGAAATAATGCAGGATTGCTGGATAGATCTAAAGACCGCATTGTAAATCGGATTGTTTTACCTCTTAAATTTGTGCAGCCATGACCGCAGATTCATTTGAGGCCTTTTAAAATTTCAGTTTCATATTTTTTTTTAACCACAAATTACAAAGCAAGTGTTAATAACACCAGTGAGTCATGGATCTGAAACCTTGTATCCTGTCCAATGTCTTTCAGTTTTGTTTATGTAACTAAATGTAAGGAAGTCACACTGTTAACCACTGATTGTGATCCTGGTAAACTGAGTAAAGTCCATGTCTGTTGGTAGGGGACCCGACATGTTTCCGGTCTTTTTATCATCATTCATGAATCGCTGGGTATGAATCGTGCGGCCACATGCTACTCCGTCAAACACTGTGGGTGTCTTACTATTCCAACCTCGTATGCTGACTAACATCTACTGTGTGTGGGTGTGGTACACCCATTAACCATATTTCTAAACGCAATTCCTTTGCTGCACAAAAACAAACCATGCTAAATTCCTCACCAGTGATGTCATTGCAAAATTTTTGACTATGAACAAAGTTAATATATTCAGTCGACTGTCTCATTGTTTTTATTTGCAACACCCATGGACCAAAACAACTTTGAATTTTGAATGCAATTTCTTTGTCATATAAAAAAAAATTATGTTATTTTCATGGACCATAATTCAATGCAATTTAGTATATTGAATTGCTGTTTGTAACACCAGCGGAGCAAAGATAGTGATATAAATTCACTATGTGATTTCTTTGCCGTATAAAAACAAATCGGGCAATCTTTTAAAGACTAATCCCATGTATAAATGTATGGCTCTGCTATAAACAGATATGCAATAAATTCAGCCTAAATCTCCTCAAAACGTAATCGCATATAATCAGAATTTCCTTGACTCTGAAGCTGCAACTGGATTTACGATTATGAACAGTTAATATATTCAGTCTGCTATCTCGTAAAATTGTCATTCACAACAGGTGTATTTCATGGTTCAGTTCTGTAATGTCTACATGGTGAGACAGGCCACAGTGAGTCATTCTGTCTGTTGACATGAAGTCATCCATGATGTATGCGACTGGTCCACTGGGATCTGTGTCACACTATTATGTAACTCAGACATCCTGTAACTAGCCCAGACTGACAGTAGTGTGCAGTTATTTCACACGCTCTTTGCTCAAACTTCAAAATAGAGCATAGTGCCAAAATGAGACTTCTTGAATGCTCACATTTTAGTAGTTGCTGCTAGGCATATCATTCAAAGCAGTTTCATGCATCTTTATTTCTTTAGCTATAGATCTACAGATTGTCAACTGTTTTTGAGTGTACCTGGATTTATTGCTGGTTCCAATCTTCCTGTTCCCTAGCAAGCAAGACATTCTATAAAATGACAGATTATTCTATGGGATTTTTGCGGATGGTTTCCTGTAGAATCTGTAGCATTCCATAGTTTTCTATGTGATCTACAGATTATTCTATAGGATTTATGCAGATATTGTTCTATTGAATATTTTGTAATTATATAATTTATTATAAATTCGATAGTTTTCTTTAGATTACTTAACTAAATCCTATGTAGATTTATAAAGAAATAATAAAATATAGAAATATTAATTTCTATAAAAATCTATAGATTTCTGAAGATGTTTTTCTAAGGGTCTCATTGCAGTTGAGGTTTCATTTTGGAGTGTTATGTCCTATTAATGTTCATTTCCTTTTCTGGTTCTCTTTCCCGATGCCGAGTAGTCTGTCTGCATCATCAGCTCTGTGCTTATAACCTTGTCTTGCCATTTAATTCAGAGAAAGTATCCTTGGAAGATATTTAGAGTATTTGTAACTACAGCTGTATACTATATATCTCAGTCATGCTGATGTTTAGAGTACTTGTAAAGTTCTACAGCTGTCACTATAGATCTCAGCCATGCTGAAGTCAGTGGCCTGCAGGGTTTGGTGAAATATAGATCTCTCCCAGTCTTGGGCAGGATGTTTGCCACCTGGGAAACAGATAAATTGTGGGAGCTGTGCGGGAATAGGGAGGCAAGGATCTGGTCCGCCCGTGAATGATGTTCATGTTTGTATGTATTCATGAACATGGTATGTGTAGCATGTAGCGGAGGGTGTTGCTATGTCAGGAATGCCAACATGACAAATAGAATGCCTGCATGTCAGCCAGGTATTCAACAACAAGATCCACTGATATAATGTTGATACATTGTGCTTGAAGGGGAAGAGACTACATGGCCTCTCAATGGGCCAGTGCAATAAATCGATGACCTAACTAACTGCTGGGTCTTGACCCCGAGGGCGGTTGGCTGGTTTACACCCATATTGTGACTGCTGTATACATTAGATCTGTCTGAAAACCATGGGTTAAAATGCAGCCACATCAGCATTGCCGCTCTACAGTAGACATACTTTATATATAAATATGTCTACTGTATATAAGTATGTCTACTATATATATAAGTATGTCTACTGTATATAAGTACAGTGTATGTCTATACTTATATATATAAGTATATCTACTGTAGAGCGGCAATGATGACGTGGCTGCATTTTAACCTAAGTAGAAACTAAATAGGAAATAATTCCGAATATAAAAGAATCAGAGTGCTGTTTAGTATCTTGAATCAAATACATTGGCTGGGGGCAGAATTGTTTCCTACTTAGTTAATCCAGCATTATCAAAATGTGTCGCTTAAATGACTTGGCCAATTAGAATCTGTAGTATTCTATAGTTGATTTGCTCTGACCCAAATGGATTCTGTTAAACAGTATTTCCTTGTTCCTTAACTCGGAACAATGACTGGTTATTTACTAGCAGCTGGTGAAACCAGTTGATCAACTTCTTTGAAGTTCAGGCCATGCAAACCACAAGGGGATATTTCAGTGATTAAATAAATACATTCTAAACATCAACCCAAATTACATTTTGACTGAATAAATCCACCATAGAGATGTATGAATATAATTTCATACATATATATGTATATATAGCAAATATTCTGTTCAAATAAGTACCTGTTGAATAATTCATATGTACATATTTTCGTACACAAATACCATATTAAGTATTCATTCTATAACACACAGTAAAAGCACAATTTGAGCAATAATTGAAATAATGCGTTTTGTTCACAAATATACACAAACTGAAATAATTTAAGTCACCAGCTGAAATAATTAAACAGTCAACTGAGTATATTTACAAACTAATGGTAATAAACATCATTTGAGGCACATTTGGTGGATATTTATTCTATTGTGACTTAAGCTTCACTGATTTGCCTCCTAGGGTATAAATTCAGCAGTACTTAGGAGTCTTTCTCTTATGAAGCAGGCAAGGCAGACTGATGACAAGCCACTTGTCTAAGGGGCGTGGGCCGTAGTAGTGGCCCATTTCAGCAGTTAACCGTTCTGTCTGCCATATGTTGCAGTGTTCACTGCTTCAATCCGTTGGCAAGTCTGTCTATGTTGGTGTTTGGCCGTTAATTAATTTTACATAACTAGACCAGTAGTCAAATGCATAAACACTGCATAAAGTAGAATTGAATGTTAATTGGTCTGTTTGTGACATGAAACTTTACTTGGTCTGCTTATGTGATATTAAACACTAATTGGTTTGTTGATGTAGATAAATGGCCAGATATTCAGTACAACTGATTGACGCCTGTCGTCTGACCCACATGCTACATAGTTGTGTGAAGTTTAATCAACTAAGGCGAACTAAGGTCTTACAGATATATTTCACATCAAACTATCATATGTGATAACACAAGCAGCAGTCCCAGTAAAGAGCATCTATCAAAGGCAGCTACGCAGCACTGGGTAGAAGATTATAAGGATTCTGACATCTTGAGAACACAAACATCTGTCAAGTTCAGTTCCGCTGAATCACACATCTTGCATATTTCTTCATGCATTGAAACATTTTGTTACTGAACCATAGAACTTTGATACATTTACAGTATAGTTCCTGTTATGTGTCATTGATTTTCATGCTCACATGTCCTCGCTTTTTCATGCTGAAATTTCATACATGCAGTTGCATCACGTTTTGTGTCACTGTGGTATGAGTCAGTACACTCCGACAGGGAGTGGCGTAATGTGGTCGGCCCAGTCACACATGGCCGATTTTCACATCGCGCGTGACCAATTTTCTTCAGGCCATTCAACCTGAGTAATTGCCAGCGCATTAAACTGGTCACTGAATCAGACTTGCTGTGACTCATAAATGGAGCAACTCATAATCTGTCGTTTTTTCTGATGGATTGCAATGCTGTTGACCATCTGGGTATAGTCTCCTGGTCACTTTTGTTTTTGGTATTACTAATGGGCCCAGTCTTGAGGTAGCTGGCCTGTTAGGGTGATTACCATAGGCTAATGATGAACCTGCCAACAGCATTGCTTTGTTGTCCCCAATATCAACACATGAAACACTTGAAGCTCAGAAATGGCTGGAATTAATTACCTCAGTTGGATTGGCAGTTGCCATAGGTCTTGTTGTGTCAACATGTCTACCCATCTGTGGTGGTATGACTAAAAAAGGCACACGACCAAAATGTATGTAGTGTTGGTAACCAAGCGGGCTGTTGGTGGCATTTAGGAGGTAGGTGTGAACAGCTCGCCAAATTTCAGATATGTTGTTCACATTGGCATAACTAAATGCTGGTCCGGAAGATCGGATAAAATGCCTAAATTGTATAACTCCTAGGTGAAATACAGACTAAATGTTTTTAATAATGCACACACAAACCATATATATATATACCATCAACAGCCAAACTATCTGCCAACACATTATATTACATGGTTGTGCGTGGTTGTTCGTCAACTTCATGGTCGTGCGTGCTCGTGCGCCTTTTAGTCAAACTCATCTGTGGTCCTTTATCCAGTTCAGTCATTGCTGGCTACTGTCTCCGTTTTAAACTGTGCTAAATCCACTGGTTTGATCACTTCTTCTAATTTACTCGAGTTAAGCTGACCATAATATTCTACAATACTGATTTGAACCATGTGTATTTGTAGCGGTAACATACTATGAATTCAACTGCATGTTATAATAACTGTAAACATTTCAAATTGTATCCATACTAAGGTAAATGACCATAATGATCTGAAACTGAATTTCCAGTCATACTTTTCTTCATGCACTTAATTGTGTCCTAATGGTACAAACATTTAATGATTTCTTTTGATGCTTTCCGGATAAATCTGATCCTGTGATTTAGCAGATGCTGTGAAATCTGTATTTGCACTTAGTTGTTATAAACTCAAGCTAGCAACATGGATTTTTCTGGGTATATGGCAAAGGCTGACATTGATGCTGTCGATGTACGTTGTATTATCTATCTCGGGAGATTACACTTACTCCGAATATTATTTAATAATAGTTATAAAACCTCATTGCAATGTAATACATTTTTTATTCTTTGTTGCAGAATTTCGAGAAGCGCTCAACCAACCTCAACGATGGCAAATGGTGACAAAGTGATGACGGGTGACACGTCAACTGATGTGTCAAGTGACACACCACGTCAGGGTCGGCGCAATGCCCTGGCCGACATCTTCGAGGGTCTGACGCCGGCGACAGTGCACGAGCTAAAGCAATACTGTCTGTGCTCTCTAAGTGAGGAGGATGCAAAACGATTCATCGATCGTCTCGACGTCATCCAGAGCGAACGCTTCCACAACAGACGCAATGCATTGTGGGACTTACTTGATTTCATCGATTCCGACAGTCTTCAGGATCTACGGAGACGAATCCAGGCCCAGTGCCACAGTGACTCTTTATTGAATGGCGACAATCGGCAAAAGATCCACTAGACATTTGTGGTTCTTGTCTCATGTTTATGTCCTTACCTGCCATGAGTGCACTTTTATCAAACAACCGACACCACGTGTATCGACACCACGTGTATCGTGTCATGCGAACTTGATATGCTCACCAAGTCATGTGGTGTGATTTCAGAAGTGTTCCAAGCTACATGGAGATTGAAGGTTCTGATCTCATACAGGATATACCGCAAATTGAGGACTATTTATTTTCAGGACTATTTATTTTCACGAGGAGATGGACTGTATTTATAAGAAATTATCGGACGTTGAAATGCTCAAGATGCAAGTTTTTATACGATGTTGTCCTTTCTAATGGAGTAGTTAGTTAAAAAACGAAGGAATGTAATTTCCCGGAAAATGTGGTATCATGTGTCTGCAGTTTTTTTATTGATGATCTTAATTAACATTGCTATGTTTTTACTGGTGGATGGAACGATACCAAATGTTGCATAATCAGAGACGATGCCCGAATGTATTCCACCTGATAGTATCAGGGGAAATTGAAATGCTGTTGCTGGACTGCTATAGTAGTACACTGCCACCCGAAATCGGGAAAGAAACGGGAGCCGAGGCAGCTGCTGTTAGTTTCAGGATAGTTATGTCAGGGCAAAGTCGACTTATTCCCTCTCACGCTGCTGTTAGAATGTGTTCCATCGATCCATGTTTGATCTGTGACATTAAAAATCTAATCACTTGATTTCTTATATTTATGACGCTGAGGGTTTAGCCTGCATCAATCAAAGTACTGAACTGTTCAAAAGTACCGAACTGTTCAGAGTGCCTGGCAGTTCATTGATCATGCTGATAATGAGTACGTGGAAACTGTCTATAGCAATGTAATGTTAGTACTGTGTGTGTAAGTTATCATATTTGGCATGGCCAAATGTATTGTCAGTATTGTAATGAAGAACAGGTCTGTATGTAAAAAGTTGCAAGTGGTTTTATACTGTGGTTTGAACTGAATTGATCGTAATGAACTGATTGTATTAAAACGTTTAAATGTCTTTAATTCAAGTTGCTTTGTAACCGTGACAAATGATTAGATATAGAAGTTGATGGTCCCAAAGCAGAGGTTATCATCGCTTGGAATATAAAACCTGACTACGGGCTCCTAATCTCTTGCCTGAGTTGATCTAAAATTACATATGCCAGGAGAACTTAATCCATTTAGATAACTGACAGAAAAACTGAATTCAGGTATCCAGAATTAGTTGCCAATTAAAATGGTATCATGATTCAATTATACACATTAGATAAGGAAATTGAGAAGTGATTGGCTGAGGACGTTTTACGTAACATGCATTGCAAAAAACCTGGAACTGGAATTAAGGTCATCATTGCGACTGGGTCGACGTGACCTGAATGGCGACCATATTAGTGTTTTCCATATGTTTCTGTACTGTTACAAACAAATTGGGATTATCTTATAGGCCAATGGAGAAGAAGGATGTGATTAGAAAATACATACAAAACAAATTGAACATATATCCTAATTTTGTTCGAACCAATACATTTTGCAATATAGTCTTGATCCAGATCTGGGGGTTCCTTGAACAAAAACATGACAAATAAATGTTCTCTTCAGTGAACATTAAATAATTGTTTATACTACTAGTGTGAGAGTAGACCTGGAATAGGCTGGGGAGAAAATTAGAGAAGACGGGAGACAATGCGTTGACAAAAAAAAAAAAAAACTTGTATACTAGTTCTTATAACGTGTTGTTTTGAGTCCTGAAGTGCTTTATATTTCACCCGTGACAGTCGTGTTTATTTCATCACCTCCTTGACTTCTTTGGGAAGCATTCAGCCTTGCTATAATTGATGGATCCACTATGTTGCAGGGTGCCTAATTCACAATAAAAATTATGTGAATGACCTCCATCAAGCTTTGCCTTTTTCGACAATGGCAATATGTGTGAATTACGTTACCGGAACAGCATGACATCTGCTAGATCGAACATTCTGACATACAGCTGTTGCTTCAAAAACTTTGCCTTGTGCTTTCGGGGCAAGAATTTCACCAAAATATACAGTGGAATGTTTAAATGATTGCCATGCATTATTTGATGGCATGACAGACATGTTGCAAGCAACAGGTCATACGATGGATAGGCCAGAACGAAGACTATTAAATCCACACATATCTAGCGTTATCTGTAGCCAGGCAGCAGATCCTCGTTTATACAGCCAAGGGAACTGAGGCAATGTGGAGTGGACAAAATTGCCCATACTTCAAAATGGGTGAAAGAGGATTTGAACTCCATTGATCTCAAATGAGGGACTGCTCTAACAATATGCGTTTCAATGTTCCAATGTGTAAATACAGCACCAATGGACATTGACCTTACTTAAAACAAAATACAATTTTAATTATAAGGCCAACTGTGTAAATAATAATTTATATGTACAAACAACCAAAGAAACATCTTTAAAAATTGTGGTATAATTGTACATTTTAAAGGTAAAACTCTGATAATTTTAATAAAAAAATTATGCAGGATTAACAGTCCCTTATATTAAGAACACCCATGGGACTTGGCCTTGGTAATTTCCTATACTTTTCTGCTATGTAAATCATTTTGGACCAACCTAACTAATGTGAACCTAACTGCAAAGCAGCCATATTACAAAGGTGGCCATGTTGCAAAGATGACTATAAAACAAGGTTTAACTATATGGAAATATTAAATAGTGTGGCTTTCCTCTGATAATTTTAATTAAGAAATAGTGTGTTGATTTGGATGGTCTCATCGTGGCAGGCTGTCTGTCAGTTTGTCGATCGGTTAATTTGGCTGTCAGTTTGTCTACCTACCTGCCTGTCACTCACTGGGATGCACCCATCTGTTTGTCTGTGCCTGCCTGCCTGCCTGCCTGTCTTGTGGTCTGTCACTAACTGGGATGCACCCATATCTGGACCCTCCCCCGCCCCCCGCTCGCTGGCCTACCTGTTTGCCTGTCTATTTGAGCAGTTGGTAATTGGCTTCAAACTTGATCAAAACAAGTCTGCCAAGGAAGGTGGACATTGCCACAAACAAGTCTGCCAAGGAAGGTGGACATTGCCACAAACAAGTCTGCCAAGGAAGGTGGACATTGCCACAAACAAGTCTGCCAAGGAAGGTGGACATTGCCACAAACAAGTCTGCCAAGGAAGGTGGACATTGCCACAAACAAGTCTGCCAAGGAAGGTGGACATTGCCACAAACAAGTCTGCCAAGGAAGGTGGACATTGCCACAAACAAGTCTGCCAAGGAAGGTGGACATTGCCACAAACAAGTCTGCCAAGGAAGGTGGACATTGCCACAAACAAGTCTGCCAAGGAAGGTGGACATTGCCACAAACAAGTCTGCCAAGGAAGGTGGACATTGCCACAAACAAGTCTGCCAAGGAAGGTGGACATTGCCACAAACAAGTCTGCCAAGGAAGGTGGACATTGCCACAAACAAGTCTGCCAAGGAAGGTGGACATTACCACAAGTCTGCCAAGGTCTGCCAAGGAAGGTGGACATTGCCACAAACAAGTCTGCCAAGGAAGGTGGACATTGCCACAAACAAGTCTGCCAAGGAAGGTGGACATTGCCACAAACAAGTCTGCCAAGGAAGGTGGACATTGCCACAAACAAGTCTGCCAAGGAAGGTGGACATTGCCACAAACAAGTCTGCCAAGGAAGGTGGACATTGCCACAAACAAGTCTGCCAAGGAAGGTGGACATTGCCACAAACAAGTCTGCCAAGGAAGGTGGACATTGCCACAAACAAGTCTGCCAAGGAAGGTGGACATTGCCACAAACAAGTCTGCCAAGGAAGATGGACATTGCCACAAACAAGTCTGCCAAGGAAGGTGGACATTGCCACAAACAAGTCTGCCAAGGAAGGTGGACATTGCCACAAACAATCACACAGAATGTCTCACTCAACTTTGCGATAAACAGCATGCATTATCCTTGACAGATATGTTCAAACACAATGAGTTTTTATTCATAAACTTCAGCCACTGGGGGCCTACTTGTACAGCTGGGGGTGAATGGCCTACATTTGAGTGACAAAACACCCTCCTTGCCAATCACATGCAGACATCTGACACAAATCTCTCAATATCAACACATCATGTTGATTTTGAGATGGTGTGTCACACTGTATCACAGCGGGTGAATGCCCGCTGAGGGTAGGGTGTTTAGTGCAATATATTACCCCCCTCCTAGTGTTACCCTCCCTCTCTCTCAGCATGGATTTGTGGTGAGCCATATTGAAAATATGGCATTTTAACCCATTTCGTTCTGACTGCTGATGTATATAGGTTCACATGAAGGATTTGTCAGAATGAAAATTCACCCAAAACGGGTAGTGTGGACTTGGTTAAAACTTTCTCCCAAAGTGATTTACCCCATCACAAATCACATTCGTTTATGTTCAAATTTCAAGTGAGTAAATAGTTTACTATTACATTGTGTAGTTTTAATAACAGTGTCTATAATGTTTGTTAAAATCAACAATACCCTTAGCAAAGAATTCTAGGGAATATTCTATAGGATTATCCTATAGGATTTTTTGTGGTTTTCTACAGAATATTTTGTACTATAAAATTCTATACAATTTCTGTAGAATTCTATAAAAATGATGCGGCCAAACATTCTATATAATTCTGTATACGATTCTGTATACGGGTGAGAGGCCAACATGTGAGTAACAAAACAACCCGCTCTGCCAATCCCATGCTGGCGGCTGTCACAAATCTCTCAATATCAACACATTATGTTGATTTTGAGATGGTTTGTCACACTGTATCACAGTGGGTGAATGCCAGCTGAGGGTAGGGTGTTTATGTCAACATATTACCCCCTCCTATGTTACTCTACTTCTCTCTCAGTGCGGAT
Source organism: Paraescarpia echinospica (assembly GCA_020002185.1). Lineage (NCBI taxonomy): Eukaryota > Metazoa > Annelida > Polychaeta > Sabellida > Siboglinidae > Paraescarpia > Paraescarpia echinospica. Next base: position 20,638,655 of record CM034532.1, read on the forward strand.
TTGTGGTGAGTCATATTGAAAATATGGCATTTTAACCCATTTCGTTTTGAATGCAGGTATAAGTGTTATAGGTTCACATGAAGGATTTGTCAGGATGTAAATTCACCCAAACAGGTATTGTAGTCTGGGCTAAAAACTGTCTTCCAAACTGATTTACTCCATTACAAACCACATTCGTTAATGTTCAAATTAGAATAGTTTAATATGACACAGTGTAGGTTTAATAAAAGAGTAAATAACCCGTTTGTTAAAATCAGCGATACCATTAGCAAACAATTCTGTAGAATACTCTATAGAATTTTGTTTGGATGGTTTTCTACAGAATATTTTGTATTATAGAATTTATGGTGCTACAACAATTCTATATAATTATACAGAATTATATAGATTTCCTTAAACATTCTATAGGTTTCTATAATAATATAACAAATATAATATAAAATTACATACTTCCATGGAATTATCTGTACATTTAGAATAAACATAGCCACAATAGTTTGTGTGAAATAAGCCAAGTGTACAATTAAAATTGACTTTGATTCTTTAACAGAATCATGAATAAGTGAATCAGCCATTTTCAAATTAACTGGTTAGAAGGAGACCATTTTCTGTTCCTGCTGTATTTAAACTGTCACCTAAAGGCAAGTGAAACCATTATCTTTTAACAATTCATTGTAATTACGAAAGTGAAAGTAAATTACATCACAATTTCTTTTAACTAGCTGCAATTATGTTTTACCCTAAAGGTGCCGTTGCAGTGAACGGCATTTTAAAAAGGCAGTTCATGAGTTTGCTAATTTATTCCATACTTTTGACCCACATCCAGCCATAAGAATCTCTCTGCAACATAACTTTATGTAGTACCGTGCCATTGTTCGCAATGGTATACCTAGTACTTGTCTTTTCTGCATATACTCTGAATTTTTTAACAACAATTTCACTGATCTTTAAGTGATACACCTGTTTAATAAAATAAAATTGCCCAAGCACACAGGGGTTCTATTAAGGCTTAGATCAAGTCCATGGATATATGTTTGGATTTTGCCTTTTCTCTCAATAAACCATATGTTTCAGTTTAAAGTGGGAAAGCTACATGACATGTGACACTGTGTTAATAACCAGTAGACAGGTGTGATTTGTTTATTAGCAAAATAAACAACTACTCTAGCCGGCCATTAGTTTCTATGCCGACAGCCATTAGGGCTAAATGGTGTTTTTTTATTTGTACAGACCCCATTAACTGCCCAGACTGAACCTTAGTGTGATACTTAATTGACTGCCATCGTAAATAGGACAAAGTTCAGTTTTACACTCATTTGGAATCGCATAAAACGTTTCTTCCGGCCTGGGCTGCAAAATGCAGGCCACATGTCGTTAACCAACTGATACCCAATTCATTAGCATATATTTTAATGTGATGGGTTTCTAAGGTGAAGGGAACCAGGGAGATAGCTTGTTGCTCAGGTAGTGTTAGTGCATCACGGGGGGGGGGGGGTAAATGGCACTGTTATTGATTTTCACCGAAATTTGATCACATACATGACAATATACATTTTTGTGACATAGATAGGAGCCAGTAAGTGCAAATCATTTATGGCAAACGGAAGTTGATTCGTTGGCAGCGAGTCAGAGAAACGATGTTATTTTGAAGAATTACGTGCTGCTGGTTACCATGGCGACAGTATATCACATACACCATGGTGGTAAGCTGATTTAAAAAAAACTTTTTAAGGAGCAGTGATTATTTTATCGAATTGGCTGAAAAATATCTGTGAGCTGGGTCGACCCTACACAAATCTTTCCCAAGATGGCTCACTCTCTGGGAACAATAATGTTTTCTTTTTTACATATTTATATACATCATATATTTATTTCTATATTTGCAATGCACTGCACAACTGATATTAATATTTTTGAGCTATTTCGTATAAGTTTATTTGTACAGAGCGCTGATCCACAAAATGGGAATTAGTACTACAAAATTATTACTGTTATTAATCATTCGGTATATAACAAAAGGAGACATCTGTTGGAATAAAGTAAAACTTCGCCTTTATGGTTACCTCAGTAATTTTCGCCACCTCAAAATCATGATCACCCAAGAACCGCCCCAAAGGGGAAGGGTGTAGGCTGAGGGGAGGGGTGTGGGCTGAGGGGAGGGGTGGGGGCTGAGGGGAAGGGTGTGGGCTGAGGGGAAGGGTGTGGGCTGAGGGGAGGGGTGGGGGCTGAGGGGAGGGGTGGGGGGGCTGAGGCCAGATGAAAGTAATTTCGTCTGATATGGGATGTCAACGTTCTGAGATGATCCCATACAGTAAGGAGGGATACTGGTCTTGCCCCAAGGATAATTTTAATAGTCAGGCTGCACTGTAAATAGCTGTCTTTTCCTGACAGTAATCTTCCCGGTGTTTCCCTAACTGCGTGGGGAAACAATTATTTAATATTTCACAAGTGTTAAACTTCTGCCTTTTCCTTTTCCACATTAATTGTGAATACAATTAAAAGGAAAATCGTTTATGTATTATTATTATTATTATATTATTATGATATTGCGGAAATAAAATATATTGTATTGTAATACAAATATCTGTGATTTCCGTTTAAACTTGACTAACAAGCTAAACAACAATTTCCTTCCATTATGCGTAACTGTCATGCAAGTCTAATGCAGGTTTTTCAAGAAATGTGTTCTACTAATGGGACCATACTCTTTTCTCCAAAACACCGTCGTAAAAGAAGTTCTACGTTTTGGACTAAATCCAGCCAAATCACTACTGTATCACTCCACAATCAGCAAGTCAACGCTAATTATCATTATACTGCACTAAATGGCCATTTCTATCACAGTGCAAGATACCAACAACAGCACGAGATAACACCACGATAATGCAAGATAACAGTGCACCACCTGAATCTCCATATTGTTGCCAACCTGCATATAAAACACAGTACAAGATAACACTATTTACATGAGAGAACTGTTAACATTACACAACACTAAATACTGGTATACAACTTGAAACCCTGAAATTGTTGCCGATTTGAAATAAAAATCACAAAGAAAGCATAACATAGCATGAACTCTTTTATAGTAATGGCAGATAAAAAAACCTAACACGCAAGCCCTTGTCACGGCATGCAAAAGATGAAAAATCAGGGAAGATGCACTTCTAAACTGACAAATTTCTTTGGAAGTGCTCTATGTAAATGATACTTTTCAAAGTCATGTGATAACGCATGACTATTAAAGGGAATAAAAACATCTATTGCTCGAATTCATGTTATATTACATCTTGCTATCTATTTCCACGTCCACCAAGCCAAAAAAAAAAAAAAAAATTCAATGAATTAGAAATTCCACATTTTATGGTGTGCATCCGGACATTTTCGAATATGCATATTTTTGGCGCGCTTTTCGGGATGCCGAGATGTGACGTCACTTATGACTCAAACTCGCATCAGGCCGACCCTTTCCATGCATTCAGAGCATGTTTACAAGTATAGCTTTTGGGTCGAAACGAGTGTCAGAACGAGTTATTGTGCAGTATTCCGATGTAATACAAACACTGGTCATCATAGAGGAACAAGCAGTTATCTTACGGTTCCACATGAATCGAATTTTATTCAAAACAACGAATGCGAATGGGCCTACAAGTCGACTAGGTTTCGCCGAGCTTGGGCTCGTTTTCAGAATAATTATATCGAATGCAACCAACGGGAGATAATCTACACCAATAAACATACATAGCAAACATATTGTATCCAGCTACATAAAGTAACGGGTATAATCTCATAATATCACTAGAATATCGATATATGACGGAGTTGTACAATTTATCATAACAACTTAAATCAGTCAGACAGTTTCCGTTGGTCCCGCTAGTTCAGTGGGTAGGCGCGTTGGTTACTTGTCGTTTATTTTACAATCGTGCAACGCCGGTTCAATCCTGACAGCATACAAACATTTGATTTTCTATACACTTTTTTTGTTTATGTTTTCACGAAGTAATATAAACAAAATCATTTTATACTATAATGCACTGTTTGTAAATCATTTTTATTTTTGTAGTAACTATTTATTCGCCACAAAAATGAAAATATGGTCATTATATAACGATGTTTCTAAATTTTATTTATCCAAACAAATATAATGTAATGGATATATAATTTATTAATTGTAAATATATTGTACGGTAATATATTGTAATTATATATGTGAAAACAGATTGAGATCTGTCTGGATAAATACAATTTAGAAACATCGTTATATATAATGACCATATTTTCATTTTTGTGGCGAATAAATAATTAAAAAAAAAATATTTACAAACAGTGCATTATAGTATAAAATTATTTTGTTTATATTACTTCGTGAAAACATAAACAAAAAAAGTGTAAAGAAAATCAAAGGTTTGCATGCTGTCAGGATTGAACCGGCGTCGCCCGATTGTAAAATAAACGATAAGTAACCAACGCGCCTACCCACTGAGCTAGCGGGACCAACGGAAACTGTCTGACTGATTTAAGTTGTTATGATAAATTGTACAACTCCTTCATATATCGATATTCTAGTGCTATTATGAGATTATACATGCTACTTTATGTAGCTGGATACAATATATGTTTGCTATGTATGTTTATTAGTGTAGATTATCTCCCGTTGGTTGTATTCGATATAATTATTCTGAAAATGAGCCCAGGCCCCAAGCTCGGCAAAACCTAGTCGATTTTTAGGCCCATTCGCATTCGTTGTTTTGAATAAAATTCGATTCATGTGGAACCGTAAGATAAATGTTTGTTCCTCTATGATGACTAGTGTTTGTATTACGTCGGAATATTGCACAATAACTCGTTCTGACGCTCGTTTCGACCCAAAAGCTATCCTTGTAAACATGCTCTGAATGCATGGAAAGGGTCGGCCTGATGCGAGTGTGTGTCATAAGTGACGTCACGATACCACGTGATCGCCTAGCTCATTAAAATTTAATTTTCCGCGGGAATCGCTTCACAGACGAGCTTAAAATCGAATTTATGCTACAAATGTATTTTTCTGTATTTGTTTAATGTTGTCAAATGTTACATACAATGTTAAACTTTGTGTATACATGGAAAAAGGATTTTAGCTAATGACTTATTTTTATTTCCTTTAATTCGGCCAGTGTTGAAAAAAGCAGACCATGATCTGGTAAGTTATGTTCCATTAAGTGGTGCGGACTTTCACTATTAGGAACACATTGGAAGTTGGTCATGGCATTGTTCCATATACAGCCCCTAAGAGGCTGTATTCAATATTCCTTATATCTTAAAAAAACATTACTTAAAACTTGCTTTTAATGTTTTGTCAACATACGTAAGCCTATATGAGTATTGTATTATCATAACAACATTTTAGTATTTTTAAATGACAACTAATAATGTATTATTTGAGTTTAATTAATATTTTTTCTGGATATTTATTATCCAATTGTTATATTAATACATGTTTATTTATATAATTGCCAAATGTACGTTATATTTTATACAAATTCATGTATGATTTAGTTTCTCTAGCTCAGTTTTATAACAAAGTCTTAGCTATAATCATTTATAAATTTTATGTGTATTTATTATTATATTTATCGTTGGCATTCTAGACGACTGTTATACGCACTATTGCATACAGTTTTACTTTGGATTTTAGTGTCTAAACATAGTTATTAGAATAATACTTGGCATTTCTACAAGTGAATTCCAGCTGGCTCCGTACATCAGGAAACAAAGAGTTGCTGATAATTTACGTGCCACCTTTTCCTGTTCTCAGCACTAAATGCCCATAACAAAAACTTGCCAGCAATGTGTGAAGTCAGTGTGACATAGTTCACAGTAGGTCACGCAAACTGCAAACCTAAAAGAAAAACCTCCAAGAACTACAGGGCATGTGCTAATCCAGATTAACACTTCACAACCTGCACACACTGAGAGTCAAAGAAGTAAAGGTGATACTGTCATGCTACACAAAAGGTACATTGTTTCATCCAACTATCCAATGAGCACAGGCCAAATAATTGTCAGCTTTCAAGGTGAAGTAAATTTCTTCAGTAGGATGATTCATAAGGTCTGTCAAATTCTTGTTTTATAATACTGTTATACGTAAGTACCAAGTAATATTGGACAAGAGGAGATCTACGGCTTTACGGATGTGATGGTCGTAGGTGAGGGTCTGGTGCGACGAGTCTCGCACTGCAATCGCAAGAGGAGTGTGTGTAGAAAATGGAAATATTCCATGGCCAGGTAATTGTTTAATTATACAGTATATTTGCTGATGTTGGTGCATTTTCTACATGAAATATTGGCTAAGCTGTAAAGTTGGATTCAAAATGAGTATTTGTTTTGTTCAAACCGTCTCATGACAGATTTTGGCTTGAATGTGGTAGACTATGGAATTATGCCAACAATTTTAAACATGAGGATTCAGTGACTGTTATTACCATCCCTGGTTTGAGAGGGTGATTCCTGGTAATTGAACTAACAAATGTGCCCATGAAGATGATCCCGTTTCATTTCTAAGCCTATCATGTTTCATCCAAACTTTTAGGGATGGCTGCTGACTCTGTCCTCAAAGAGAGATCCTTTCATTAAGATATGCTTAGAGTTTTGCTTCATCAAAACAACTTGTGTTTTATTTAATTTTTTTACTTCAAACAGCATTTTGACATTACAGCTAGAACCACCACAGACAGTAAATACTACTTAAAACTAACATACAACAAGAATAATTACAACATATTTAATACTGTATACCTGTAATAAACACACTCTTAATAGTTAACAATTAACATCTCTCTCCATTTATGTCAAACCTTCCTCTCTTATCTTTCATTGTTTTCAAAATTCCACCTTTGTGTGCCTGTGTTTGCACACGCGGGCATGCGTGCATGCCTGCAAGTGTGTCCATGCAAGCATTATTTTAATCACAATCTTGCCATAAAAGATGCCCCGAGACAAATGTATCACTATTTTCTAGGACCTATTGCCACCTTTCAGTGTTGGTCAAATAGCACAATAACTCCATCAAAAAGTTACGTCATATGTGACGGCACGGATAGTCATGGATGAGCGAGTCTGTGATAAATCAATCACTGATAGACGGCTGGTAATGTGTTCACATGTAGGCCCCATGTGCACGCATGTTAATGACCACTTTGCAAATGTGGCAACTGTGCATCTGGGGTCTACATGTGAACGTACACCTATACGTTCACTCATGCAAGCAGATTCCTTTTAGCTACGTCAGAAACCAACCGCAGTCGTGGCTTGAACGGCAATCTCATTTCTTTTTATCGGCTCTCTTTAGTTGATATCTAAGATCAACATACATTAAGCCTAGATGCAATGACGTTTTTATAGTTCCGACAAGAGTGTGTCAATCGCAAAGGTGACCATCTGAGTATACTATTATGCGCAAATTATTGATAACAATTTTTGATGTTATTGTATGTGTGATGTTGACTTCCTTCCAAAGAATGTTATCACTCTATTCATAACACAGCACGTTATTTTCGAGTTTTGTATTGGCCTGAGGTGAACAGCTGTAGCATGCTGTTGTGCATCAGTTTTCGTTGATTTACTGTAACATAAATTGATGGTATATTAATACAAAATACTTAATCATTAACTACTGCACCATAAATTGGTGTAACATAATTTGCTGTAACAAAATTTTCTGTAACATAAAATGCAGTCACAATAGTTGAGGTAACATCAGTTTCTGTAACACTAAGCATTTTAAAATCAATTACTTTGACAAAAATTGTAACACCAAATACAGCAACAAAGATTGTTGAAACACCAATTGCAATTGCTGTAACATATGGTTCTGTAACACAAATTGCTGTAACATATGGTTCTGTAACAAAAATTGCTGTAACATATGGTTCTGTAACAAAAATTGCTGTAACATATGGTTCTGTAACACAAATTGCTGTAACATATGGTTCTGTAACAAAAATTGCTGTAACATATGGTTCTGTAACAAAAATTGCTGTAACATATGGTTATGTAACAAAAATTGCTGTAACATATGGTTCTGTAACAAAAATTGCTGTAACATAACTTCCGGCAACATCTCAAGCTTGTTCATCTAACATTGTGCTAACATCCGTATTTTCAAAAAATTTACTTGCAACATCACACACAAATGGTGACAGAAAAGTTCTCGAACAAATACATCCATCTTTGTTGTTCCCGCACAGATGTCCTTACAAAAAATAACCAGTTCATTCTCATATAAAACCACATCATTAGGAGCCTGTTATGTTGGTCTGTAATTTGAACATTTCAAGTCACCATGAAAGTGTCTTCCACAATGTCCATTGTTGTTCACATAAAAACACTGAAATGCTTGATAAATATTTATAAGCTCATTAAGTGCACAAGTAATTAAACGGGCATAATGGATGAAGCTACACAATCAACCTACGTCTCATCAGCGATGCACAACAAATGGACAGGATTCGGTAAAAAACAGAAACACTTTTGTTGAGAAATTAAAATCAATGTGTTTGACGGCAATCACGCCACTGGATTCTATACGTATTCATCCTGCACGCAAGACTGCCAACTGTTCATAATGGTACAGAATGACACTAATAGGATTATTTGTAACTGGTAATTCTGGGAAGGAATTTTAAATTGTTCTTCTATTATTTGTTATTGTTCAAAATCATTAAAATCGTTTCTGTAGCTACTGTATTATGACATTGTTTCTGTCATGATGTCATCTCAAAAAGAATTAATTGCCAGTCCTTTTGAAATGGAACCCTCTTTTTCAGAATTTTCTTGCATCCTAAAAAAACTTATTTAAAAACAATTTTTGTCAGGATATACAAAAACCCTGAAAGAGGGTTCTACTTCAAAAGCACAACTTAAGAAAGAGATTTGAATCAATTTCTCTTCAGCATATCAAAAATGTGAATTACCTTGTAAGAGGCTTTTGTGTGCATGTTATGGAAGCTTTGCCAGTCAACCAATCAAGATGAGGTCAACTACTATGTCATGTCAGCATGATGACGTAATTCGACCAGGACATCACATTAATTCAAACACTTCTGCGGGGCATTGGTTAACAAGAAAAAACTCAAGTGTACCATTTTCATGAATACTGAATAGAATTTATGTGCAGAGCATGGAACTGTCTGACTCACTTTAAGGATTGGCAGAATCGGGAATATTAATAACATACTACAGTCGAGAGTGGGTCATGGTGGTTTAACGGCTAGAGCATCAGATTATCTATAGAGGAGATCACGGTTTGAAACCACCTATAATAAAGTGTACAATTGCCGTTTTTAATGTGCAAAAATAACGATTTATTATTGATATATCCAGTATGTCACATTTTGCCTAATGCTGGCTGTACACTGTACAACGTTTGTTGCAAGTTGCGTGTTTGATCAACTAGCAACAATTTGTCGTGTCGAGGTTGTGCGATTGGGACATCGTACACTGTACGACTCTAATCAACTGATCATCATACACTGCACAACAAACGTTGTCGCAACTAGTGTGTGCATCGCCGTGATCGTAGCGTTAAGTTGTGGAATTGCATTTAGGCATGCCGTCTGGTGTTGTACTGTGGTGTCTATCGCACAACGAATGGGAGCAGAACAAAGTATACAATTTATAAAAATAAGGTAAGAGCAATATTAAAACTCACTGAAAAAACTACAGCACATTTTTAGAGAAACAAAGAAATAATATCAAGGAAACTTGGAAAATATTAAACAGGATAATCAACAAACAATTTAATACATTTTCATATCCTGAATATTTTATGAGAAATAACAAAATCATTACAGACAGGACAGACATAACAAATGGATTTAATACTTTTTATACACATGTTGGCCCAAATCTAGCAAAGCAGATTTCATTACCGGTAAAGGATATGTTTATTTATGATTATTTGGGAAAAAGATTAGACAATAGTATGATTCTAAATCCAGTTGATGATCAAGAAATTATTAGAATTGTTCAACATTTCAAAAATAAAATGTCAACAGATTATAGTGATATTAACATGAGTATGGTTAAGAAAATCATTACTTTATCATCATTACGTTATGCAATGTATCCTTTCAAACAGGTGTATTTCCGAGCAAAATGAAAATAGCTAAATTTGTTCCAGTTTTAAAATGTGGAGAAAAGGGTGTACTTACAAATTGCAGACCTATCTCATTGCTACCACGATTTTCCAAAATTCTAGAGAAATTATACAATGATAGGTTGAACAAATTCATAAACAAGTATGATTTGCAAACTTTCACTGAGGGCTGCCCCACCAGTTTGACTGTATTTTGGACAAGATACAGCCTACCATCAGTTAACGAAATAAGAAACTGAGGCAGTCAGTATCAGCTGAAATTGCTACGCTGTTACTGGCCCCTAGCATCGACAGATTTCTGTTGACCAACTGACCACCATACACGGCGCGACTCTGCACGACGTCTCGTCTGACACCATTGTTCATTACACAACTTTTGTTGCTGCGATTCAGTTTTCGAATCGGTTCAACAACTGTTGTGCATGGTCAAATCAACACGCAACTCGAGTTTTGTTGAGTTGCAAACCATCGTACGACTGGTCAACGTCTGTTGATGAAACACGCAACTCGCAACAAAAGTTGTACAGTGTACGGCTAACATAAATTTGCGCGTGATCAAGCTTTGCCTTTGCCAACAATGTTGATAATTGTTATATTTGTGAATTGCATTACTAATGCTGCATGACATCTCATAAATAAAACTTTCAAACATACAGTTGTAACGTTAAAACATTGCCTCATGTTTTTGTTATAAAGACAACGTTTGGGGAACAGAATTAAAAAAAAATATACAACAGAATTTCCAAACCCACCACGTGTTCAGCATCCGTTTTCTGATGGCTTGATGGGGGTTTTGCTAGGCAACAGATCACATGATGGATATGGCAGTTTTGTTCAGTCCATTTTGCCTGGTTTTTTTTTAACCAAAAGAGACACCCAAAGCTGAGCTCAGAGTACCAATCTCTAAACATCACAAAGATTCTGCCAATCATCAAAGAAGAAATATACTTTAACAGATTTATGTAACAGGACAAATCTAAACAATACAAAGATATTCCTTTAGAAAACACCCAAAACAGTAAGTCTTGTAACAATAAACAATGTCTCATTTGGTAACAAGCAGGAAACCCCAGAATTTACACAGCACATTAACTTTTATGAGAGAGGTTTCGAAGAATACAAAAAGAGAGACTTCAGTTTTGACAAATGAAAAAAATTAGACTTCAGTTTTGATAAACATAAATGAAAAGCATTTATTTAAAATATTTCAAAGATTGTGACATTCACAATAACTGGGTATTAGAAACATGAACAAACATCCAAGTCTGACTCAATAAAAATCTTTGGTGTGCGACTAGCAATACACATTTTCTTTCATTGTAACGGAAACAGAAAAGTAACACTAATGCTATCATCGGTCGTTTCTGTTTTTGCTACCTTTGATTTGGCTGTGGGCCACAAAACACATCATCTTGGAAAGATAAGTTGCCAATCCTAGTAATGTTGCAATTTAGAAAGTGATTGAAGGGATCTTAATGGGAACTGACTAGACAAGTACTGGCTAATCTGATCTGATCAGACAGAGTTAGTTACAGATATCGTGCTGTGATCGAGAGTGTTCAGGCATCACCTCTCGTGGGTCTGGCAATGTAGCCAACTTTACGGTGGTTACTGGTATATTTATTGCATTTACGTATTTATATATTATTTGTTTCTTGTGAAAAAGTATTGCACAATAAACGCTGTCAAGTGAAAAAGTTACAACTCGTGTTGTCATGTGTTTGTCAAATAATTGGAGCATGACACTTGTGGTGTATGATGGGAAAGTTAATCTATATAATTGACCATGCCGTGTCAATACATGTGTGCTGTTCTTATACATGTCATCTGGCACAAACATTTTTGACAACATATTTGTAACTTTCCTTTGGACAGTCACACTCAATCCACAGGGTAAAAAAAACACTAGGTCATAATGACACACATGGCTGAACACAGTGACACACACTGTGACCACAGTGACATACATTGTGACCACAGTGACACACTGTGATCACAGTGACACACACATGGTTGATCAGTGACACACATGGTGACCATAGTGACACACATTGTGACCACAGTGACATACATTGTGACCACAGTGACACACATTGTGACCACAGTGACACACTGTGACTACAGTGACACACATAGCTGACCACAGTGACACATGGTGTGACCATAGTGACTCACGTTGTGACCACAATGACACACATGGCCAACAGTGACAGGTGGTGACATTCACAGTGACACACAGTGACACAGACCCAGTGTCACCTTCAATGACATACAGTTACAATCACAGCTGGTGACAGTCAGCCACAACCTGTGACAGTCACAGTTTCAGCCACAGATATGATACTCGTGCTTTACACAGCGCTGACTCATGCATATAGATGGGCCACAACCAGCCAACCGGGAAGCAAGCCAAGCCTAGTCTTGCATAATACTGGTAGGTCATTTCAACAAAAGGGGGTCGAATTTTATACAGAACCAGATACAGAAAGGTGGGTGGATCTAGGCTTATTAGCAGGGGGGTCACAATCAGTTTATTTATGATGACTAGCAAAAATGCCCATCCTTTGGCCAATCAGATGCCGTAGACTGTTTCCTGAATATTTGTAATTGACATTTCCCATGTTGTAAATGTTGGCAGTTTGCGCAATGCATGTTACTTAAAACGTCCCCAACTGATCGACGAACCATTTACGTGGCTCAGAAGAATCACACAGACCACACATAATGTTGCAAACAATCGATTTACATCCGACTAACACTAAGTCGATCCCCAAAACCGATAAAAACCCTCAACCAATGAAGAATTTTAAAAAAGGTGCTTCTTTTCTTGTGATGGATTGTAGATTAATCTCTAAAAATCTTGCGCTCATTAACCTACCTGGTCACATACACACAAATACATATGCTTATATGCTTGATTATAGATTCCTTAATTTTGTAATGTTACCACTGAATTAAAGACTAGTTTGAGTTCCCAGCATGGAACAGCATCCCTTCTATGACTACAATAAATTAACTAGACCAGCATTATTGGCAACAACAAAGTGCGGCCATCGCTATCAGTTGGTCGATATCCTGCGAGAACGCATAAAATTATATGCATTCAAGTCAGTTGATCATCGCTTCATGAGATCCTCAAAGATCTTCCCTTACCAAATGTACTAATGAAAATACATGTTTGTCAATACAAAAAAAAACACTTCATGGCAAAGGGCGTCTTGAGGACACTAAAACACCCCCTGGGTCTGCTGCTGGGATAGGCACTACATCCTGAAACATGCAAAGGGGTGTTACTGTTACTAGATTACCTGTACTGCTATGGACAATTTTATACATTTGTACACAGCTAACATTCACACAGGCACTGACAGATCTGATATTATTCACTGTTATATCATCCCCATATGTCCGTCTCTGCCTTTACCTCAACAGAAACTTACAGCTAAGCAAAATGGCCCAAAACAACATTGTCTTAATGATCCATCATCGATATAATTTCATTTTAGGTTCACATCGCAAAAATCGATCACCTACTATCCTTGTAATGCTAGTTTATTTGTACAAATTTGTTATTTAATTCTGATGAAATCATCCCAAAAAAATATTCCATTAGGTTTGGTATGCAATGGCGATAACATTATTTGTGTGGCAAATGTGTTGGCTGGAGGCTAAATTCACTTTCATAAATTACCCGGTCGAAGTATATTCTTTAAATGATAACAACACAAATATTAACTCATTTATTAAACCGATTATAATAATACTTTTCACATGCATATAATATACAAATCTGAACACCGACAGACAAAATTTGCAATGGCTTAAGTAAATTTAAAAGGAAGTTTAAACAAGGTTTTAACATGAGGAAGGAGTGACACATGATTGGAACTAACCCCCAAAGGCATCATTCATTCCTACAGGAGGTGTGAAGGAAAGTGTACGCATGCGTCGGGTGTCGTAGTATCCTTTGCTTACTGCTTCGTTTATCAATCATAACAAGTTTTGAACACTTTCATTAATACAAACTTACTGATGTGTAAAAGTATCACCACGACAATAAATATATATATATGTATCTATATACGACAACAGTTATAATCAATCGCCCCAGTCATGTTTTCCAAAATTAAATTTGAATAACAACCAGCCCAAAGTTTGGCAAACTGGTAAACAACATACATAAAGTACGCGAAACCAAAACCCCCCCAAAACAACATACAGTGCATTCTCTCAGACTTAACGTGCATTAAATATTGCCATAAACTATACTTGTTTACACAAATTAAAAATCCGAATTATAGGCTGACAGTAACCAATTAAAATTGACGCAAGCACAGTATTGGGACTGCTTCTCTTCCTGATATACCTCATTGATCTACCTGACAATATCCACTCCACAGTCCATATGTTTGCAGATGACTTTGTCCTCTATAGAGAGATCAAATCTGACTCACAAGAACTACAGAAAGATCTAAATGAATGAGCAAAATGGGAACACGACTGGCAGATGCACTTTAACCCAAAAAATGCTTTGTGATGAGACTAGCCCATGCAAGAAACGTAAAACATTTTAATTATACTCTAGGAAACTCAACACTACAGGAAACCGACAGCCATCCCTATCTAGGAGTATGTATCACCAAAGATTTCACCTGTAACAAACACATCCATCAGATTACAGCCTCAGCAAACCGTACCCTAGCAATTATCAGATGCAATCTCTACCAGTGCCCCAAAAACATCAAACAACTGCCTACACAATCCTTGTCTGACCACTCCTAGAATATTCATCATCCGTGTGGGACCCCCACAACCAGGTCATCATCAACAAAATAGAAATGGTCCAAAGATGGGCAGCTCGCTTTTGCTTTAATGATTGTACATCCAGAGAAACTGGATGTGTGTCAGAATTGTTCAAAAAATAAACCTAGAACAACTAACAACTTTTTTGTTTGTTTCCTTTATTCATCCCTAAACGCCGATCTGTATCTGGTGTTTGTGTACATTAATTACAGGGTACATTAAATATAAGGGTGACACAAGAAAGTGCACACATTTGTTTCCATTGTGGTCCTTGGACCGACACAGACAAATACATGACACGGATATTAATAGAATATGACAAAATAACAGACTAAAACAACAAAAATAAATAAATACTAGTTAATATTTAGATGTCAAAAGACATTGATAATTATAATATGTATTAAGAAGGGAGAGAGATTACCTCCTGATTATAAGCACTATTAAGTCATTTGAAAAACTGACTCATGTACACTGTATAATACAAATACATAATGCCAGTTTTTAAATTAAACACTTTTTACAAAAGATGTGTCATCAATAAAAAAACTTAAAAAAATATATATATATATATTAAAAATAATAATAAATAAAACAATAAAAAATAAAATACAGGTACCTCAAAAATAAGATTGAATTAAAAGTAAACAAATGAGCTGGCTTCCTGATCATTAAGATATTTGAACAAACACTGTTTCACTAAATATTTAAATTGGTTCTTGTTCTGAGCACCTTGTATGTTATATGGCAATTCATTCCATGCCTGTATACCTGTGTAGTAAAAAGAAGTTTGACCGAAAGATTTAACATACGGCACATGAAGAGACAAAGTACTAGATCTTGTATTTATACCTTACTGTTTGCGTGTTACGTTGAAAGAATCGGACAAATAAATCGGTGCTCTGTCATTGACAATATTATAGACAAGGTTCAATTTTAGTTGCTTAACCCGTAGATCCACTGGTAACATATTAACCTGTCTAAACTCCGTTGATCCAATGTGGGTTCTGGCTGGTGCATTAAGAAGGAACCGGATTACCTTGTTCTGGGTACACTATAGTCTGGTTATATATTTCTTGGTTAAACCCGTGAATCATGATGAACAGACAGTCAAAATGACATTATATTAGGGCAGAGGTAAGAAGTTTTTTGTTTTCAAGTTGACATTTCTTGTTTGCCTGTACAAGAATTGTAACTTAGCATTTGATTATCTTCTCAGCCACTCCTTCTCCAGTTAGTGACTGATCTAACTCTACACCTAGGTATTTAACATGCATCTGACACGTCAATGTGTTGCCAGCACATTTCACCTGAATGGAATTACATGTGTGGAGTTTATGTTCCGATCCAAAAAGGATTGATTCGGTTTTCCACAGATGGAGGGATTGTTTGTTATTTATCAGCCATTCTCTGACTGCTTGTCTCAAGCTCTGAAGAGAGACTTTCTTGGATGTGTTGGGTGTTCTTACCCGAAACTATGAGGGCCGAATCGTCAGCGTACAAAAGAAGACGATGGAATATCATTAATATATATTAGAAACAGTAAAGGTCCGAGAATGACCCTTGAGGTACACCACATGTGACAGTCATCGGTTTCGATAAGGTACCACCAATTTCAACTGATTGTTGTCGTCCATGTAAATACGATTGAAACCAAACTATGGCAGATTTGTGAAGTCCTATAGCTTCGAGTTTTTGAAGCATAATTGAAATCTTAATGCATATAGACTGGCCACAACCAGCCAACCGGGAAGCAAGCCAAGCCTAGTCTTGCACAATATTCGTAGGTCATTTCAACAAAAGGGAGTAGAATTTTATACAGAACCGGATACACAAAGGCAGGCGGATCTAGGCTTGTTGGCAAGGGGGTCACAATCAGTTGATTTATGATGACTAGCAAAAATGCCCATCCTTTGGCCAATCAGATGCCATAGACTGTTTCCTGAATATTTGTAATTGACATTTCCCATGTTGTAAATGTTGGCAGTTTGCGCAATGCATGTTACTTAAAATGTCCCCAACTGATCGACGAACCATTTACATGGCTCAGAAGAATCATAGAGACCATACATAATGTTGCAAACAATCGATTCTTCTGATGGATTGTAGATTAATCTTCAAAAATCTGGCGCTCATTAACCTGTTTGATTATAGATTCCTTAAATTTGTAATGTTACCACTGAATTAAAGACTACCCGTAGTTCGAGTTCCCAGCATGGAGCAGCGTCCCTTTTATGACTACAATAAATTAACTAGAACTGCATTATTGACAACAACAAAGCACAGCCATCGCTATCAGTTTTTAGATAAATCCTGTGAGCATGTATAAAACATTCAAGTCAGTTGATCATCGCTTCATGAGATCCTCAAAGATCTTCCCTTACTAAATGTGCTAATGAAAATACATTTGCTTGTCAATATATAAAAAAAATTCATGGCAAAGGGGGTCTTGATACCACTGGATCTGCTGGTGTCAAAAGCCTTCTGATGGTCAAGAAGCACCATACCTATATAATTACCTTTATTTTGCTCCTGTTTTAGGAAGTCTGTGAGATGTACTAAACATGTTTTGGTAGAATAGGAGGATTTAAAACCAGGTTGATATTCATATAGGAGCTGATGTGCTTGGAGATTCTCGTCCAGTTGTTGATAGATGATCCTCTCAAATAATTTCGAGATCATATTTAGAATCGAGATAGGTCTGTAATTACTGGCTTCCGTCTTACTATTCTTTTTGTAAATGGGCATCACCCTGGCTGATTTAACATCTTCTGGAATTTTGCCGGTGGACAAAGATAAATTTAAGGAGATGCAAAGAGCTTGGCACCATCCTTATAGATCCAAACCAGTTGCCTTGTTTGAGTTTAGTTTGCTAAGAATATGTAGTACTTTGTTCTCGCTGACTTCACTAAAACAGAAACTATTACTGGTGACACCCAGTGACTTGTAGAAGTCTTGGATGTGTTGCCCTTCATATTTACCATTACTTGGTGGAAGTTTGCCAGCCTGTGTTGAGGCTACCGGTACATTAGTAAATAATAGTTAAAATGCTCAGATACCATTGATTTATCAAAACAAATGTTGTTATCGATATCAAGTCCTATACTCCCTGGCTTAGTTTTACACTGAGACAAAGTTCTGAGGCTTTTCAGCATTTGCCATGATTTCGTTGGTTGTTGTTTGAATTCATCAGCCTTGTTAGCAAAGAAGTCTGATTTGGCCTGTTTCTTCTTATATTGAACCTGATTCCGAAGATACATGTATTTTTTATGCCAACTGATGTCTTTCGTCTTTTTGAATTTTGTAAATGCCCGATCTCTTTCATGAATGAGATGCAGTATCTCCCCGGTCATCCATGGGGTGGTACGCTATTTAATCCTGACATACTTCTAAGGGGCAATGTTATCAATAACGGCCATCAACTTAGCTTTAAAATGATATAAAGCCTCATGTATAGAGTTAATATCCAGTACATCCTGCCAATCTACCTCCTGCAGTTTTGCTTCAAAAATGTCCTTACTGTAGTTTTTGAGTGATCTTAATGTCACACCGTTGTGTTGATAAGTGGGAATTTTGTTTGCATTTGCGCGTACAATGTACTAATTGGTGGTCACTTAAGTCAAGATCTGATACACCACATTGTGTTATTTTAGCAAGGTCTGAGATGAGGATGAGATCTAAGATGGTGAATGTTGTACTGGTAATCCTTGTAGCTGTGTTAATAAGCTGGGTCATACCAAACATAGACAAATAATATATAATTCAGTGACACATGCAACTGATTAGTGGGAGTATTCAGGTGAGAGTAGTCGACATTAAAGTCACCCATTATGATAAATTCTTGGTTGGTGAAAGAATTACATTCCAAGCAGCATTGTTCGAGTATATTAAAAAAGTCCATCTGCTTGGGTGGACAGTAGCATACACCAATTAAAATAGGTTTGGTCTTAGGTAAATACAGTTCAGTCCATGCAGTTTCTAGATTAGTATATATATCGTGACTCGGTTTGAAAGCAATGTCACTTCTTATGTAGATACATACACCGCCGCCCTCGCGATTCCTGTCGCGCCGCAGTATAGTCAGTGATTTCAAATTTCAAGTCTGTGACCGATGCATCTAACCAAGACTCGGTGATGCTGATCACTGCTACTTTAGTGGTAGCTGCGAGAACTCTTAGATCGTCAAGACAAACAAACAGATGAACAAACAGTCGCCTCACCATATTCCACAAAGCCATCTATGGTCACCTATCCTTGCCTATCGAAAACCTCCTCCAGCCCGTACAATGCCTATCACGGCATCTAAGTAGCAAAGCATTCAACACAATCCACACCAGCAAGAACTGTTATAAATTTTCCTATTTCCCCCGAACAGTAAAGGATTGGAATTCCCTACCAGATGCAATAGTCAACATTACAGAACCACAGAAATTCAAACAAGCCTTAATACACGACTAATAATCCAACTAACATGCGCACCCAACCCTGACCTTATGACTCCTAAGGAGTGTTGGCCAGTACTCAACCAAGACCAAGAAACAAGCCTGTACCAATCTGAGAATGATTGACCATCATGCATGACCAAACATACATTCTCTTGAGCCAGTGAACCGAGAAATTAGATCCCAATACTAATGTGACCATGACCAGAAACAGCAAGAGAAGGACAGCTGGCCGGGAATTAATTATTCATTCAGCAGCAGACTGATCGTGCCATGTCCAGTGCACTGAAGAATCAATTACGACCACCGCAGGTCCAGTTGCAATTGGCCGAAAAACAGGCTAAGTGTGTGCTACTTTCCATAAACATGAATGTTTCTGGTTAATATCCCACTCAGGACGAGATATCGCCGCACTTCTGATGGATCAATGCACAAAAGCTGCCGAGTATTAGTGATGCAGGTCGTACGTCTTAAGTTCGATAACGGTCAGTGCAGGTCAATAAACTCTGTCTGTTTGACAACAGCGAAGAGAGAAGGGACGTCCCGCTGTAGACTTCCAAAGGTTGTGCCAACTGACCTAATTCTGCACTTGACCATGCTCCAGTGTGATTTACATATAAAGGCATGAATGAACATGTTTAGGTAGAAGACAAAATGTATCACATTAGTAGACAGAAATGATGGTGATAGAAACGCAAACATCAGTAGGACTGATACAATGTAGGCAGAAACACCTCTGTTACAATGATGCTATTGATGTTAATGATATGTTGTAAAATGTTGAATTTATATCCCGTGTTTGCATCTTTATGTAATAATTTCTTATACCGGTACTTTTAGACTTTTTATATATTTATACTCATATATTTAATTAACTTATTAATATCGATTTTTACCTATTTATATATTTTACTTATTTTTAACATGTATTTTATATACCTATTTGTATTTATAATCTATCTGTATATATTATGAGTTTTTACCTGAAATAAATGTACTCGTCATCATAATGATATGAAAATATAATAGGAATACCAACAAACAATGACAGTATAACTATATAATAATTATTAGCTTCCACCCATCCATGGAGTAGCAAACAAAGCCCAGTAATTATCACCACTACAAACTTTTCATTTTATACTCATTTCTGGCAACCATATAACTTCTATTGTCACCTAATTACAGCATGTTAAATGTGTCCAAGTAAAGCAAACATAAACAATAGTGGCGCCCTGTGGAAAGTGGCTCATCAGCAGCAGTAACCATGTAGTACTTAAGTGAATAACTCCAAATAACTACTTTTGTGGGTTTTGAAGTGAATTAACGCAGACAATGGTGAGTGGACATTGCTGTCTCAGAGGAGATGCATTTATATTGCTCCAAATGTAGTGTATTAATATAGAGATTCCAAATATGGAAGCCATTTTAATAAGAGAAACTTCATTTTGTGGCACTGGGCATTGTAGTGCATCGAGTAGGCAGTACTGAATCTGCATATACATATTTAATAAGAGTCATTCAATGTGTAATACTGGAATAAATGTGTTCTTCCCTACGATTCCCTCTTTATAAAGGGGTGAGGCTAGTTCTTATACGGCTGATCACACTGGCTGTTATGCCTTTCAATTTCCCCCCAGTTCCGCAATTTAAGATACACAAAGTCATCCACTTGCTTGATCTCCTTCCCTCTGACCTGATGGTCAACTCCTTTCACTCTCTCATGTCCAACAAACATCACTTCTGTCTTCTCCAGGCTCATTCTCAGTTCACGCTTCTTGAACACCTGTTCCATTCCTCCAGCACTTCTTGTAGTTCTTGTTTTCTCTCTGCTACTATGACCAGATGGTCTGCATTCATCATCTTCTTGAGAACATCCTTCGTGCAGATCTTCCTGCTGACTATTTCCATCCTCATGATAAATGTGACACATCCTGACGGTTCAGACCTCAAGGTACATATTACCGATTCCAAGTTATGAGCACCATATAAAAGTGCAACATTTAAGTTTTACAATGATACCTGTGTCATCTGCATATGCCAACTTGTTGCCAAGTTATGGATGGCTGAACTGACCCACTAAAAATTCATGGTCTTGAGATGGACCACATCAAAGTTAGTAAAGTATTTACGTTTCAAATAATATGCCATTCAATCCAAAACACACATCAAAAACACCCTTTTAAGATTATTCAAGTAATTAGTTTGTTGTTTTTTAAATGCAAAAGACACAAAACTGTATACTTTCAACCCTGATAATGTATTTTGGCTTTTCCTCAGTTTGGTCAAATGTACCCCACTGTCCGAACCATTGAGGCCTGTCACAAATCAAAACGTGCTAAACTATTTAGCCCTTTTCCAATAATTTTGTGAAAGGCTGCAATGGTTTGGACAGTGAGGTACATTTCATCAAACTAGGAGAAGCAGAATACGTTGACGGGGGAGCATAAATACACTTCCATGCCTCAAACCAATGTTAACAGTCACCACAGGTCCCTTGTCCAACCACTGTTCTTTCATTTCTTGGTTCCACTATCCTGGAATCTACTTCTGGCACCTCCATCCATCTGACTCTAGCCATGGCCATCTCTCCAGGGCCCATGTCAAAAGTCATCTCAAGATCCACAAATCAGTCCTTCGCACATTCTGCTGTACAACCACGGGCACATGTTCAAATAGTAAACAAAACATCCAGTTTCAAAACAAGTGTTATTGACAATATGACTTCCTGTTATAAATTGCTATGCCTGCTAATTTCGGGTAGATGAACAGATTATGTCCCTTTAATGCAAGCATTCCATCTATTATCTTCCCTTTCAGAATCCCTGTTTTTCTTTATTTAATTCCTGCTCAAATGTTTAAATAATAATCAACATCAACAAATAAAACAATTTAGTTATATTATATAAAGAAAAATGGAAAATTTGAAACAGAAACCTGACTCTGTGTAAATGTAATTATTAATTACCCCAAAAGTACTAATACATTACAAGTGCTTTACAATGGGTCCATTGCATAAATCATTTTTTTAGAAACAATGTGTACGTCAATGTTAACACAAAAAGGTCACACACTAAAAACCTTTAATTGACTCTCATTAATTGTCGCTCAAAGCACGTCATTTGTTGGCAGCAACTATGTGTTGTCAATGGTGTCACAATAACCAGCTCTTTCAGTGATTAATCATTTATATTTACATCAAAATCAAATTACCGCATTGACACCAACGCAGTTGCCTACAAATGCACTGACACAAAAAATAAAAAAATAAAAATTATTCTCAGCAAATTTTTGATTAGAAAATTGCATATTTTGTTCCTAATGCTATAAAATATTGGCGTATGGTAATTGTTTAGGATGGTTAAATTAATAAACTTTTATTTTATATATAAATAAAATATCGCTTAATTTTCATGTTTTAAAATTTTCCTATAATAATTAATTTAATGTTAATATTAGTTTTTTATTATAATTACTTTTTTCATCTGTCAGTAACTACTAATGTTATGACTCTATTTAGTCTAAATAGTGTTGATTTGAAATGGGACAATTTCACTTTAACTGCAAGTGGCATTTCAATGTGTACCCACAATATCAGTACAAAGTATTAAAGTGGAGTTGTCTGTTTCATTCAGGCATGCTAATCAATAGCAGGATGTTCACTGAACCTGTTGTACTACATACCAATTTATGGTCAGGAGTGTGAGAACCATCCAACTTCAAATATATCTGCCAGCAGGGATACCTGCCTCCACAATAAATGCCCCCATACCAGCTATTTACAAATTTAATGTTTTGTTTATAATATTTGCATTTTATGGGCTCAACATTAAAATTGTGAACACTGTCTCAGGTTTATTTTATACTATTTGGCTAAAGTAATAGACCTTCGGCATATTTATTCTAGTACTAAGAAAGTGATATTAAAAATAAGACTCGGACAACCTTAGATTATAATATACCAGTAATAATAAAATAACATTTTTTATGTCAATATCCTTGAAAGACCGTAACTTAACAGCGCAAGGAAACCATAATTTGTCACTGATAATTCAATGAAAAAATTTGGTGATTAAGACGAATGCTCGGATGAAACTCAGTTTTACACATTTACATTCGCATTTGAGCACATGTGAGATGTATACCTGACTTTTTAGCAAACTTATGGACTGAATTGTGTGTTATATTAAGTTAATCAAAAAAATATGTCAACTGTTAATCAAAACAGTTTTGCAACTTTCAATTAATTAATTTATATTTGGCACTGGGAAGCCAGAGACTTATGCAAGAACTGAATATAAACTGGGAAGTCACAAAAATAGGTGACCTGTTAATCAAAACTGTTTTTTAACTTTCAATTTATTTTATTTTTCACAACTGGGCAAATGACCCTTTTCCCACTTGAGTGCTAGGCAAATGACCTTTGGGCAAATGGCCATACCTCCCAAAAACCAAAGGATTAGGCATTCTCGTGGTCGTATACAATGCAAAAGTCATCAACAGATGGGATGATCTGCTAAGGAGTTAAGGAAATTAGGCAATATTAAAAAGATATGTTTTGAGATGACTGCAAAATGAAGCTATATTTCCTGCAGATTTAACGCTGACAAGGACTGAGTTCCACAGAGTTGGTCCAGCAACTGAAAAGGCTTGAATTCCAGCATCTGTCTTAACTCTGTGAACAGAAAGTAAACTAGAAGCAGTCGTGGATGCTGTCTGGGCTTTCCTGCTGGAGAGCGGGCATTCAATGTAGTTGTGCAGGTTTTTCGATGAAAGGGCTTGACAAGTACAACTGCACAAGTAAACATTGATAAACATGAAATTAAACCCATGCTTCCCTTGCCATTCAATATTTTTTGACCTACCCCCCTGGCCTGCATCATGTGTCTGATGAGTCATAGATCCAGATTTAGGACATCTGGGGCAGGTGATTTACATCCATTTGCAAGGAAGATCTGATGCTGGGAATTCACTGGAATAAATCAATCTGACAACGCGACAGTTGAAACCTAACTGGTTTTTACAGGAGTCTCACCACAAAGCCATCCAGAAAACTGTCATGGCTTTAAGCGCAACCAACACTTTTCTGTAAGGGGCGATCTCATAAGCTTGCAAAGTAAATTTTTTAATGATTTTAGAATTGGTTTAAATCTTCCTTGTACTATTGGCCTTCCTTGTACTATTGGTCTTCCTTGTGCTATTGGCCTTCCTTGTGCTAGTGGCCTTCCTTGTGCTATTGGCCTTCCTTGTGCTATTGGCCTTTCTTGTGCTATTGGCCTTCCTTGTGCTAGTGGCCTTCCTTGTGCTATTGGCCTTTCTTGTGCTATTGGCCTTCCTTGTGCTAGTGGCCTTCCTTGTGCTATTGGCCTTCCTTGTGCTAGTGGCCTTCCTTGTGCTATTGGCCTTCCTTGTGCTATTGGCATTCCTTGTGCTATGGCTTTCCTTGTGCTATTGGCCTTCCTTGTATTATTGGCCTTCCTTGTACTATTGGCCTCTCATCTACCAATTGGTGATTATTTAAAAAACCATAAAGGTAGTTATTTTGAGTTTTTCATTTTTTCAGTTGTCAGTCATTCCCACGTGGCCCCACTCGAGTTAGGTTAGATTATCATCCGCTGCATGCAATGTCGCAATTGGCGACATGAGAAATTAAATGATCATGAGTACGAGTTCAGTTTCAAAATATTGTAACGATGACAATTACTGCCCATGGTTTGTCGCTCCACGGGTGGGTGTAGGCTGGTGTGTCGTAATCAAGAACTATAGCCTAGAGCAATACAGAATACAACTTGTGAAAGAGACTCCTTGCTCTTTCCAGTTGATATAAGTGTCAACATTGAGGTTCATCTGAGGACAAGCTTCTGCTGTCAATTGTGACACCAACCATAACAGCTTCTGAATTCTCCTAATCTGATTAAAGATGATCGGTTTACTGTGAAAACAACAAAGGCCAACGAACTAATGCTAATTTCTAAGAAAATAGCTTAACAGAGAAGTATTCACTACACTACGTACATGTATGTTTCCAACTCTTTCTGGAAAACTGTTTTATTTCATTAATTAATTTTATTTATGATTTTCTTTCTTAATAAAATTATTAGGACCTGTCTAGGTGCATCAACATTGCGAATATTCCATCCATTGAAACAGGTCCGCTACAATCACTGTCAACAGCCAATGTAGCTTGTATATTTGTGGAGTAATTGCAATGTGGCTGAACGCTTCCAGAGAAGTCGAGTAGGAGTTCAATTAAACAGGTTTACCAGGTGGTTAAGTGTAATGCCCTCTAAGCTAAGGTAAGAACCGGATAATGTGCCATATGACAACTTAATTATCTTTATGTGTGAAATATCTATGGGGACTCACATTCTGTAGGCAGCCTTGGAAACTGTTGACAAAATAACTGGTCCCTAGATACCAAATATCCAGAACACTTCCTGACAGCTACTGTTCATAGAAATTCCACAATGTATCACATAAGCAACACAATTGTTTGGTATCTGAGTTGGGATGGCTGAGTCACTGCAGCAATACAGTATCACTGGTGTAATGATTTGCTTTAATCTTAATCATCACTAATCAGTAAAATGTTTACATTTATAATTTGGCAGTGTAGTCAAATATGAACGCTTTGCCTTTTTCACTAAATTACCAAATGTGCACATTTAAATCATAGGCTGTGGAAATACTAGGAATATCTGTCAAATATTTATATATCATAAAGTTCTTCAGAAAGAGAATGTAAAATATGTAAATATTTTACAGATATTCATAGTATTTTCATAGCATATACATTAAACGTACACATTTGGTAAATTGGTCAAAAAGGCAAAGCAGTCATATATGATTACCACGATTACCTCATAACCACAATTACAGTTATGATTACAATTTGTGTAAAAAAATAAGTAAGTTCTTATATAGCGCAGTATCCAGTCCTCACGACTGTTCAAAGCACTTTCCACTTTACTCCCTGGCAGATCTGTTCAATCGAACACCATCTCGATTTCCATAGGAAGCATCCACCCACGTTGCAATTAATGCACGAAGATTATTCGAACAGAAATATCCACCGCTGTCTTTTGCCAGGTACTCATTCATGCAGCTGAGTGAACTTGAGCAACGTAGAGTGAACGGACTTTCGACATCGCCGCACAGAATTCGAACCCGGGTTCTCTCGGTCGAGAAAAAAAAACTTGAGTCACTGCACCACTGGGCTCCATGTGTGCTATCTAGTGACAATGAGGAAGTTGTAAACTATGTACAGATATTGGCTAAACCGTTAAAGCAATTGTGATTATAATTGCTAAAACTTGGTTATATGCAGCAGTAACAATTCAAATTTTGTGCTTGTAATCATAGGTTCTAAAAGTACCGTATTCATTCTATTAAGCGTACATGCCCTAATTAGTGAACACCCCCTTTTTAGCAGCATTTGACGCCGTGACAGTGATCTCAATGCCAACCTTGACTGTTGAATCCATCATTGTGTTTTAATTTCTAGCAATATCACACTAGATCCAAAGCTTGGTGATGAAACAACACTGAAAGATCCACCTAAATTATCAGATTTTTACAGTGTTCTGGTATCCTGTTGCTCATATGTGAGATGCATAAATCACTTGCCTGTCATGTCTGCTGAGATGGCTGTACTTAGGAATCACAGGAACCAAAGAAAATGGGTGCACACCCCTGTATGCTTATTGCAACACAAAATTTGACATATTTCCATGTCTCAAATATTTGCAAAGCGTACTGTACACTTAACAGAACGAATATGGTCATTGTAATTGACTAGATTTATGGTGCAATCATCCCATCTCTGCTGATGACAGAATATATGTACAAATATTAAATTTGATCATTAAATTATAAAAAGAAAAGCATGACGTTTTATTGATGAAACAATCAAATGTAGACACTTTTTTCAGAATTTAAGTTACTGAAAAATCAAAACCATAGTTCTGTTTAGTGGAGCTAACAGAGAAAGCAATTATTTATTCTTACAATGTGTTATTACAAAATACGTGCAAATTTGCCTTACAACTCCAAGAACAACTGTGTTTCTATAAATGTGATGGTATGATTCAACGTCTTCCAGTGGCTGGTTGAGAAAATAACAGTGTCTCCCCCTGGTGATCAACACTTCAACTAGAACTGTTAGCATTTTCGTTATCCACAATTGCTGTATGCACCGGGCATCTGAACCATTTTGAGGGCGGATTTTTTTCATTTAAGTACTTCCAGACGTCACCTTTTTATAAAATAATATGAGAAATACTCCTAATAAACATGATACATGCATTTATTTAATATATATATGTGATGCCTATGCCATGGAAGTGGCATAAATATTCCCAGTAACCACATCTGTGATTATGCCACCCCTGACAGATATCATATGTAATGCACGGAAGTTGTAGTTTATCCTAGTTGTTGTCTTTGCCAGTTACAGAATATACAAACGCCTGCACCCCATTTTAAAGGGCAATTCTGAGAAATCCAAATAATGACCAGTCCGACCATTCTTGTGTGGCAAAAGTGCTATTAACATTGTCCAGTGGCAATGCATTTTCTACTAATTATTTCTACTTCACAAACATTACATGTAACATCAGCCATGATTGGCCCACATCCAAACTGACCAAACTTATACCCTGTTCACAGTAGCAGTTTTAAACCAGTGCGAAGCCGGTTTCGATCCCATTGAGCATCCACACTACAAAATCTAAACCGGATCAGTGATTTGAACCAGTTTAAACTAATCCACCTCCTTGAGGTGGTTTCACACCAGTTTAGTTTTACTCCAGTTCAAACTGCTAGTGTGAACGCAAATCAGATTAGTGACCAGTTGCACCAAGTTTGACCTGATCTCTGCCAGATGTCACAGCCAGTGACCATTGGCTGCTTCCACATCCACACCTAATGACATCCACGACAGGTCATGGAGCATTGGTCAACTGATTCAATCGCAGTGTTCCTTGACATCTGGAAAGAGGAAGGAGGTCTAACACCAGTTGGATAATTGGTGCCAAACAGCCATCTTGACTGAATCGTCGGCTGAAGCCTAAATGGAAGATTCAGGGTATGACAGGATTGCGCCAGAATGCCACGTCGAAATCAGTATGGCGACGGCGACAACAAGGTTCCGCTATGAGGACTTTCTAACTGACAAATAATGTGTGTTAAACTTGGAGAAGTAATTGTACTTTCTTCCTAACTAATGCCATGTCCTCTTGCTACTGGGCAATGCTTTGTGGTCATTAACCGAAACAACCGCAGTTGACAGGGCTCTAATCCAGTTCAAGATGTTGCAGTGTGAACACAGCAAGATGTTTGAACTGGTTTATTTAGTTAATGCGCATGGAAGCGGATTAACTAAACTGTCTTGGAGCCTGTTTGTAGTGTGAACGGGGTATTAATGGCGATGAGTTGATTGGATAATGAGCTCTGTCTTCTTTCTAAGTTTCAACAACGTGATACACCACAGGGTACTGAGTAGTAGGCATCCTGCAGTCTCATGAAGCCATGGATCTGCGCCCTGATGTCGTAATAATAAATTTGTAGAGCAGCGTCTATCGTGACTGTAGAGGCCGATTCGTGAGTGGCAACCCTTGTTGCATGTACAGCTCCTGAAGGCGCTCTCTGCTATGTTTTCAGACTGGCTGTTTTTTCTATGGCTACGTTTTTCTTCTGCTAGCCTGCGGAGGCTCTCCTCTCCTCTTGCAAAATTATGGGTGGTTGAATTGACCCACATGAAAAATTCTTGACATAGACAACATCAATGTCGGTAGTAAATTGGTTACATATAAAAAAAAAAAATCGATGCTTTCATCCCTTTAAATGTATATTGACTTATCTTTGATTTCGTGGAATGTATCTTATGGTCTGAACCGTTGCGGGATGTCATGCACAGACACATAATAAAATGAATCCAAACACGTACACTTACCTGTCGCATGTAAATTCTTGAGGAGTTTTTGAAACACCCCCTTATGAGATTTGCCATCGGGATGAGTAACCAGAATGTCGACATCGCCACATGTTGCCTTCCCTCGTCGGAATGACCCACAAGCCATCGCCACCAGAGAGGGGTCAATCGCACGCACCCCAGCACACACCTAAACATGATACAGTAAGTATTATTTAAAATATTAAAGCAAGGTTATCTGATCCATTAAAAAAAAGCTAGAATTCTGACACAGCGCAGTATCCAGTCCTTAGGACTTCTCAAAGCTAGAATTCTGACATAGCGCAGTATCCAGTCCTTAGGACTTCTCAAAGTGCTTTACACTTTACCCTCTGGCAGACCTGTTCAGTCGAACACCATCTAAACTTATCTGGGAAGCATTCAGCCAGGGTGAAATTACTGCACAAATGTGATTGGCATACAAAAATCCACCACTGTCTATGGTTACTCATTCATAAAGTTGGGTGAACTGGAGCAACGTAGAGTGAACAAAGTTGTTGAAGGTTCGACATGGCTGCACAGGATTCAAACCTGGGTTCTCTTGATTAAGAGTCTGATGCATTGGCCACTGCACCATAGTGCTCCACATTACCCGGAAATAGCCAGGAATGGTAATTATCAACAAGAAGTTTGGTGAATTAGCCGTACTCCATCCCACCTTGCTGTCAGGAGTGTGAGAACCATCCATCTTCAAAATTATTTGCGTGAAGTGATGCCTGCCTGCTCAATATGTACAAATGGCTGTTGTTTATTAGTCAATAAGTGTTTAATTGAAATTTTTTTTTAATTTGCACGCACGATATTCACACTGCAAACAATGTTTAGGGCTTATTAAACCAATCTTGTTTGGCAGTATATATCACCAACATATTTATTATTATTGTTATTAAAAGAATTATATATAATATTGAGTAACAGACAGTCCCGGTCCCGTCTTCCATTATTGTGCAATGAAAACATTTTGCAGAAACAAGTACACATGTAGTTCAGTTTGCTTAGATAAGAAGAAACATTTAGTATGATTTTCCTTGGTCATGACTCACGACCAAGACAGAAGCAGTGTTCAAGGCCAAAAACTAAAAATCTGCAGGATCAAAGTGTTCTATGACCAAAGCCTGAGTGCTCCAAGCAAAAACAAACATGTCCAAAGACTAGTAGAAAGTGGCCAAAGATTAGACCAAAGTGGCCAAAGATTATATCAAAATGGCCAAAGACTAGATAGATCAAAGTGGCCTTAAAGGCTAGACCAAAGTGGCCAAAGACAAGACCAAAATGCCCAAAGAAACGACCAAAGTGGCCAAAGACAATACCAAAGTGGCCTAAGACAAGACCAAAGTGGCCAAAGACTAGATCAAAGTGGCCAAAGAAAGACCAAAGTAGCCTGGCCAAAGAAATACCAAAGTAGCCTATGACTAGACCAAAGACTAAACCAAAGTGGCCAAAGACAAGACAAAAGTCTAGACCAAAGACAAGACTAAAGTGGCCAAAAACAAGACCAAAGTGGCCAAAGACAAGACCAAAAAGTGCCTCAAGTCAAGACAAAACTGCTCAAGAATCAAAACCAAAATGCTCAGTCAAGAAAAAAATGGCCCAGATGTAAGATCTCTTCAGGACCACAATGCATTGTAACTAACAACTTTTCCAGTTTAACCAAGCTGCAGTGTACTTACCGTGGCCTCAATCTCTGCAGCTTCTTCCCTTGACATCCTCTCCAGGATGTCGTCATAATACCTCAGTCCAATCCGCTGCTGGTATGTCAGATTAGCCTTGGTCCGCAGATCCTCCAGGGTCCGAAACCCAAGTTGCACCTGTGGAAATTTAAAATCTCCATACGGTGGAACTTCACTATTGCTATTGCGGTCACCCCTGGGCCTGGACAAGAGGACCGAATGGGGAGGTGACCATATTAGCAGAACTAATTTCCTACACTTTGCTGTTACAGAAATAATTCAGGACTGTCCCAGGGTGACCTTAATTGTGAGGTGACTGTATTCCCAAGGTGACCATTAAGCGAGGTTTGACTGTATTAATATGCTAACTTTGCATACATAAATACATCTCTTCCAAGGCATCAAAGTCCACTTGTTTCTGTCTGTGTTCATTGTCTCCTTTGGACCACTGGTGACGCATTTGGAAAAAAACACAAAGGTACCTATTTAGAGTTATTTACTTTTTTCAGTGGACAAATTGAGTTGTCGGTCATTCATCAGGTGGCGACACTATGGAATTATGCTATCAGCTGAGTTATTATAAGCTGCATGCAGCTGGTGAAAGCAGGAATTAAAAGGCTATGGGAATGAGTTTAAGTTCAAAATATTGCTGCTTCTGATTTGAAGCTCCGCGAGTGGTTGTAAATTAGTATGAAATATTACTCTCTGCGAACATAATGTCAGTTCAAAATGAATACAAATTGAACTATCTCAGTTAAAACTGTACGTTACCTCAAATTCCTCACAATTTTTTTTAAATGTTTACCAGTCTTGTAACTACACCTCTGAAAAGAATGTATAGTTACTGGGTCGTTGTCCGACCCACTTCAAAACGCGTTGCTTTGAATCTAGCGTGATCTAGCTGCTAAACTCTGTGTATGACTTACAAGAATTGAGCGTAATTCCCAAGGCAATTACGTCATGTGGGTCAACATGTGTTTTTCATTGGTTATAACTGCTAGCACGCTTAACGCTGTTAGCAAATTTTTTATGGGACGCCGTGTTTTTGTAAGGAAACTGTAAGTATTTCACTAAAACCAACTTTTCTGACAATTTATTTACAGAACATGACACAAATAAGTACCGGTAGTAGGGAGTTACAATATGGATACCTTTCAGAAATGGTTCTTCAGATTTATATGAAAATGGCATGTTTATATTGTTGGTTCGGTCATCAACAAGACCATAACACACCCCAGTGAAACCGCCATTTATTTTTACAAATAAAAGTTATTACTTTATTGTTATGATGATGATGATTATGCGAGCAAACTTACCCAAGATCGAGCAGTCACTGTACCAGCACCCCACACATTTGTGAACAAGTTGATGGCTTTTACTTCCTCCTGATTAGAGAGCTCGTTTAGTTTTCGCAACTCTCCACTTTCAATGATCTCCCAGATTTTGTCCGCCAACCGCTGCCCCACACCAGGCAGATTCTTGGCTTCCTACAGGGCGAAGAATTATTTATATTAAAATAATTTCAAGAATTTAACATACTTTAAATCAACATTTTGCTACAAGTCATCCAGATATTTATAAAAATGTATTCTACTTATTTTCTCCAATGTTTACTTCAATACTCAGAATCAACATTGGGGACTGTGTATCCCTCGTGACTCGGAGATCACATTAATGTTGGTCCTGTCTCAATTTGGGACGTAAAAGAACGACTGCATGAGGATGACCACCATCAGTGCCAGCATAGAAAATTCATCTTGGCGATAATGATCTGAAAAAGGCTGAGTAGTTGAATGAGACCTCACCTTATAAGACCATAACATTGTAACCGCAATATATATATATATATACAGACTAGTCAGTTAACAGATAAACAGATGCAAGCGAAAACTAGCCGGTTGACAAAGGAAGCAGAGAAAACAGGTCTGAAAATAAATATACAAAAGACAAAACTCTTGATGGTGAACAACACACAACAAGCAAAGGTACAGATCAAGGGAACGGATATAGAAGAGGACAAAAAATTTACCTATCTCAGCAGTGACAGACCAAGGAGGAACAGACGAGGATGTCTAATGCAGGATTGGAAAGGCCAGACATGCATTCATCACCTTATAGACAGTGTGAAATACACCATCCTTTTTAACAAGAAAAAAAAATTGAATATTCAACTCAAACATGAAAAGTGTACAGCTCTACAAACATTCATCAACAAATCAAATGGCAAGACAAAGTCACAAACACTGAACTGATGGACAGGACAGACCAAACAAACATCAAAACAGAAATTAAAAAAAGAAAATGGACATGGATAAGGCTTACACTCCGAAAAAACGCAACAACAGTTACAAAACAAGTCCGTGATTGGAATCCACAAGGAAAAAGAAAAACAGGCCATCCAAAAAACAGCTGGAGGAGATCTGCAACCGAGGAATTAAAGAAGTTTGGTACCACCTGGAAGGAACAAAGATGACTGTTAACAACACAGTGCGATGGAGAAGCTTTGTTTCGGCCCTACTGTCTTATCAGAGCAAAGAGGATAAAGTAAGTAATTGAAAGTTAAGCAAATATTATGCCACCAGTGAGTAAATTTTGTTTGGTTTCGTAACAAAAGGTGAACAATATTGGTGAACAATATTTCATATCATTACTTAGATTCGTGGCATGACAAAACATTTTCATCATTACTTTAATGTTCCTAAGCTAAAATAATGTTCCTGGAATCTCATCTACTTACAGGTAATTTCAAATTAAATGTTTTAATTGAAAACTATAATAGGACAATTGCAATTTAAATGTAGCACCCAGTTACAGCTTAAAATTAACATATGTTGTTAGAAATTTCTGGCTTTCCATGGCACACCTCCACTTGACTGCAGTTGTGTACTCATATGCCATACGAGGGCGCCACATGTACTGGGTCATGTTTATATATAGTTTATATATGCGACACTCATATCCATTATACTGGACAGGAGTGTCGCATCTCCATATATCCAATATCTCTGATCACAGCAAAGGTAATAATTGTATCTACAAATATGATAAATTCCGCAATTGCAATTTCATGTACCGTCTGAAACAACGAGCCACACCACTAGCCTGTGGTGACGTCAGCAACATCTGTCGGGCTGGTTGCTTTGTGACACGCAAATTACTCCGTTTGAGCAGGGTTAATGACATGAGTTCGCAATGAACAGGCTTCATATTTGGCACATTACTTGAAAAGAGTATTAAGATTATGCATAACAATTTTCAAAGACATTTAAAATTTCATTTCACTTAGTCTTTAAATAATTGAAAGTGGCAAATTCAGCTGAGAACATATCACTACAAATACTAGTAAATGGTTGGCTGAAATATTTAGGTTTGTCAAGCATAATAAACTACAGTATTAGGCCTATTCCCAGTTCGGCAACCAGCTAACTGGGAAGTGTAGTCACTCATGACATATAAGCCTTTCTAAGAAAACAACCTAATTTTTTGTCAACAAGGTTATTCTAGTAAACTACTGGCAAAATAGTCTTAACTGTAGTTGTAAATGGTTAGTTTATATGAATACTCTCTCGTTTTGGTATTCGGCATCATTATTACAACAGCGATGTAATTTGTGTGAACTTATCTTGTGTCTACATTATATACAGTTGAGCAACTGTCAGCTTTTTAATTTCCTTGGTGGGCAACTGTCCAGTGAGCAACTGTCCAGTGAGCAACTGTCCGAGCACCTAAGAAGATTGCAACACAGATAAATTGTTAGTCATACCTCCCAGGTCTTGATCTCATTCGGATGTCGCTTTAAAGCGATTACAGCCTTCTGATATCCCAGGGCACGCCACTTGTCGTTTGTGTTCTCGTAAGTTCGGGCCAGGGCCTGTTAAAGAACAAAACAATGATTGTCTGCTTAACTTGTTGACCATTACAGAAATACATACAAAGCTAGCTATTTCTCCAATATAGTGCTGGTCACATTCTGGGCACTACATATCATATACCACCCCACACTCTGGAGCCTATTCTGTAAACAGCTACTGAGCTAGGCCACTTCGCTCCAGAATCAAAGAACATCTTTCTTGTTGCCGACCACTACCAGCTATAAGTGAAGCTATATAAATGAACACAAACCAAACACTGGGCAAAAGCTTTTTGGCAAACTGGACAAATGAAACCGAAAAATGTTAATGTTGTCAAACTGTAACATTTCTTTTGTTTTCAGTTAACTAACTAAATATAATTTATACTTTATAGGCCGGAAATATTGTGAACACCACTTCAACCATTTGTCATAATAAACATTTCTTAAAAGGATGTTCATTGTCTGTTCCTAGTTTTTCATGTATTAATTAATATAATGCTGTAAAGACTATACTAACTATGTTGAAGGTATACTGCCTGCCAAATTGTGTTTAGTAAGCCTGTAACAACGGTTGCAATTTGAAGGCACGACCACGGGTGTATGTTCAAATGGTTTGTAAACAAAACGTCCAGTTTCAAAACAAGCTTTATTGGCAACGTGGTCGTCGAGTTGGGCTGAGTTAACTGCTATACCCTTTGATGTTCAACGATGCTCAATTCCCCAGGGTCAACACAGCAGACTTCCAGTTAATTAATTACTATGCCCTTTAAAAGAGTCGTATCATTTCTGTGATTTCAAACATGTCTGATGATTTTTTTGCTGGAAGTAGTACAGTGAGATTATTTTTGTCTTACACAGATATAACCATACCCGGTATAGTAGGAACAGTCCTTAAAAAATCATAGTTCTTGATGTGTATGAATTATGTTTACTTGGATGTCGTAATAAACAGCAAATCTGTGGACAACATAAACTGGTCCCTCAAAACAATGTTTCCAACATTGTCACAGATTGAATGTATACATGTCACAATGTCATGTATTTTCTGAAACACAAATGTAAAAGAAAGGTTCTTAAGCCATGGATAATAATACTAAAAATCAGTGGAGTAAAAAGTGGAAAACCACAAAAGACAGGTGTTTTCGGGTACTCCTCATTTTTTACCCTAACCCTATATCTCTAAAATTATTGGACCATTGTAGTAGATTGTGCAGGCTTCTTACAGATAATTCGACGGCATTTGACCAGCACTTAAAAATATGGCTGTAGGGTAATTTTTGTTGTGTTTAGAATATGTCTCAGTCATGAAACACACTTTTTTGCAGTTTGCCAAACAAACTTTTACCTACCAGTATTAAACGGAGGACATCGAAATACTAGACCATGAGAAAAACTGGCGTAGGAGGAAGATAAAAGAGGCTATCAACATCCACAGAGGGAAGCCATCACTGAACAGAGATGTTGTCCCATCAGTCCTGCTCCAGCTCGTGTCACATGATGTAGGTCATGTGACACAGTCGTATCTTCAGTCTGCTGAAAAAGGCCACAGGTTGCAGCTGAAATAGAAACAGATCACCAAGAACAAGTTTCTTGAGAGGTTACTTTGTAGAGCAATGTGTAGCTGGTTCCCGCTTACTTCTAGTTTCACTGTGATATGTTCGTTGTGGTTTTCTCGGCTCTGGTTTGAAGACTGAGCACAGATCCAACTGCCTTTCTGAAGAAAAAAATAAAAGCAAAATAAACACACACAAATTAAAATTAACTATGAATAATAATAATAGTAATATAGTTTATTTTATATACCCCCAGATCCAATTTTAAATTGTTTGTGACACTACATAATACTGCATGCTTAACACAAATACAGCTTTATGAAATTGTAAAATAAACGCACATTCTGTACAAAGTATACCATGTACATAAAATAAAAATATATCTATGTATCTTGTCTAATGAACATATATATATATATTAACTGTGTAAAAGAAATCAGCTGGTTTAGTGCTACAACAATAATAACTAAATGTTTATGTGGCATACTTTCCTTGGATGATCAATTGATGTGTTTTACATCAAATGCATGTACACCAGCCTGGGCAATAACGATATTATGTACATAGAAAATATATGTAAAACTGTGTTAATACTAGTAGAATTAATGTTTATAGTAAAATTAATTTAAATTTATAATAATAATAATAATGATAGAGTGTGCATCACATCACCATATATAGCATCACCATATATAGCTCTAGATAGACAAATTTTGTAATGGAACTCATGTGAATATATATAATTTAGAAAGGTTATTTCCACAAACATTTAATAATAATATTTATTAGTAACTGTACCACTTTTTAGCAAAAATACGGAAAGAAGTATTTGTATTAAACAAAACAAAATACTGAATGTCATATCATTTATGATAAGTACTAAACTACACATTGACAAACATAGGTACACATATAATACATCATATGTATGTATATAATTAATTTATGAATAATAAGTAAATAAATTATAATTTTTTTCAGATGAGGTCTGGGACTCCTGTTAAGACAAAATGTTGCTCTCATAGGGGCCATCCTGTTTACATTAATAATTACATAGGTCCTCTTAACAACAATGTTTATTTCATGTGTGTACACGTGCATACATGTATGTTATGTGTACATGTGCTTGTGCATATGCATGCGTGTATGTTGTCTGTTTGTGTGTGTTGCCTGTACATGTTTATATACTTGCTACATTCTAACGGTTTGTACATTTGCATCAGATCATGATTTATTTGTTTTGTTGGCATTTATAACAATTTGATATTCTGCATTTATCATCATATTTTGTAAGAAATATTTCTTTACATTGAATGTGAAGCCTCTTAATCAAGCTGTGGGTGTATATTTTTTCTTTGATTAAATCAGAAGTGTTGTTTATAGCATGTGGCAGATATTTCATTGCTAACTCGTGTTTACTTCTAAGTTCTAAAGGTAAATATATATTTGTTTTATTTTTTTAACGTTACAGTTGTGTACGTTCGCATTTTAGACAATTGGCCAAGTTTGTAAATAAACCGATACATTGTTGTAAAAAGTAAAATTGTAATTCTTGTAACATTAATATTTGTTTATCTTTAATGGGTTAAGTTTCTTTTAAAATGCTTCAGTATGTGCATAATATCTGTACATAGGTTTATTAATTAAAACCTATGGCAAATTGGTTACATATCAACTTACTGTTATTATGTGACACAGATGATACTTATACTGGCACAATGATAATATTTGACACTTGCGTAGATTTAGACTTTTTTTTAACTTTGTTTGTAAATTCTATAGATATTTTTGCCTATATTTGATACCTTCAGTTGATGTATTAATTCCACCGATCCACATTATTTCATGCATATATATATATGTGTATATATATATATATATATTATATAAATATTTATTATTATATATACAGTATATATAATTATATTATATAACAATATAAAAATATTGCGTCTTTTCAGGCTTTTTAGGCAAAAATAGTGCTTATTTAAGTTATTATTGTTATAACATTAAATGCTTGAAAAAATGTGGAATGTTAGAACGAACACACCAATGTATTAAATTTAAGCAAACATATATTTATAATGGTGAATTTGATTCTATATAAGCAGTGAATATTCAACAGCCCAAAAAAAGTCCTGTGGAACACTCACAGGCAGGTACTTGGGTTTTGGTACGGCCAATTCTGAAGTGTCGTCTTGTAGGCATTCTTCTTTATCGTCTTCTCCACCACTTGGCTCATAATCGCTGTCATCACCACTGCTATTTTTCACTCCTCTTTTCGTGAATGCGTTAAACATCATGCCTACTTTGGGAACTTTCTGAACTTCTTCATTTCCGTCGGCACACGTTGCTTCTTTTGATGTTGATTGCACAGCTGCAGCACATGTGTTTTGGCCATCATAAGACTGTTTTTTGTCACATTGTACATTTTCCCCAGGGTTATTGCCAAACATATTCGATTTTGACTCCTTAAAGAGAGAAGTCAAATCTAGTTCAAATGTCTTTGTGTCAACCAGTTCCTTTGTCTTTAGACATGAACTAAGCCAAAGACTTGTCACTATCGATACATCCCCTGGAGGTGGCGGCTTCTCCATTTTCATGATTCGACACAAGCGCTGCGCATCCATCTTCTCATCAACCAATATGTGTGTTGTATTAACAGGGTCATACGTTGAAAAAACAGCGCCACCATAACTTTTTAGTTGTTTCTGGAATAAGTCAGTTCTTGTTTTGCCGATACCAGCTTGAAGGATGTACATGTTAACCCCGCGAAGAAAGTCCTTACATGGCTGGGAAGGTGTGTCATTGTGGGCGATATTAAACGAACTAGGGCTAACTTCTTCAGTTTTACACAATACCACCGTACATGGACGTTTTGGGGCATTTCCTTTATTGTCACTGTTTCGTTTCATTTTTGTAATGAAATGATAGATACTAATTACATTCTATTATGATATTTGCAGAAAAATAAATTTCTATTCCTCTTCTGTCCTCTCCTTTAGTGTTTATACAATACATGCAGTGCCACCTGGACGCTTAAATTATACTAAATCAACAAACATTTTAGTATTTCATCGGTCTCCGTAGTCACAGAGCGAAAACTATTTACCAGTTCTGAATGCACTGAAATGTGAAGATCATAAACTACAAGTTAGCCTACTTTTAAGTGTAAAAGGGCCAAAAAAATTATTATGAATGTGACGATCTAGGCATATTGTATTCACCCACGAGAGGGCGTGCGTTTCTGTGAGGCGTAAACAAATTAGCGGGAAGTCGATAGACAGCGAAACTAGTTAAGTGCAAAATGCAACTGTGCAAATAATGTAAGAGTATATTATTGTATTGTCATGTTCCAGTTTGAATAGCTGATGATGAAAGATGTTACTGTCTACAGTTTCGTGTCCACTGGCTCACGGTACTAACATATGAAAGTGCTTGTATACCGGTCGTTAAATTTAAAAGTTAGAGTTCTGAGTGAGTGACACTCACCCAGTCTAGGCTCTAGCTGACAGTGACGGCGCCACTGACATCTCAGTGTGTGACATCTCGGACTCGATGAGCGGTCGTCTACAAACAGATAACTCGCTCAGTGAGTGTGACTGGTTGACACTTAGTCTAGTCTGCAGACATGCGACATTCGAAAAACGAAACGGATTGTTGACTAATTCTAAACTAAGTCTAAAGAGTCTAAAGCGACTAAATGAGTGACAACTGCCACTGTCGGCGTCGCCGTGTCGGTGTCACTGTCTCAGTGTCTGGTTAACTGGCTGCCCCACTTACCGTACTTTTTAATAGAAATATGCCGATTTCATAAATGTCTGAATAAACCTTTGCAATACAAATCCATAGTGACCATACTCTATTTCTTTTTAAAACACATGAATTATTTCATTAATTACATTTTGAAGGAAACTTAAAAAAAATTGGTTTTGGCAAGAAACTTACAGATATCAACATGAAAATGCAGGCACTTCAGTGATGCCCATCGTACTCGCCATTATTAGCAAACATAATATTGAGTGACAATTATGAACTTTATGTGACGTTAACGTAACAATCACACCCACTCTTTCTCATAAACATTGCTAGGCGTTGAAATCTCGCCTGCAATACGGTATGTAACAATATACGGTTTTGACTTAATGACTACATGATGACAATATTATTTATTACGCTGTATGGTTATATGATGGCCAATGTGACCTTGTTTAAAATTCACCTCAAATGGCTTTGCCTTCATTCAAAAATATAATTATTCAAGTTTAGATATCCTGATAGCTTGTCTACATGTTCCCAGCACTAGGCATTGTTCTGTGTAAATAGTCAGTGTATACATGAAGGGTTTTAGGGCAAAACGCAATATATCCATTTTCGTAATTTTGAGAAAAAAGTCACTTTTGTGCTTCATCCTCAAAGTTTAAATAACAACTTGTAAATTAAGTTGATATATATTTAGAATCCAAAATAATAGAGAATGGTCGCAAACTCTGAAATAGTTGTTGCACATTTGCACATTTAAATGAGTTTGTTATCAAAACACTAATCATACAGCGTGCGCCGTCACTCCGCGTAGCTGCTCATGCGGCACCTCGGTGATGATTGGCTGAACATGGATATATCGCATTTAAAAAAAAAAAAGACGAATGATGCTTATTGCGTTTTGAAAACAAACACTTGTGCACGTTGTATCATGGGGATTGATTGCGTTTTTGTATAAATTAGATTCAAATTTTTGTTTTGTCCCTGACATTGTTAGTTAACACTGGAAATCAAGTTAATCTGAGAACGAAGTGCCTAGGCGACTCACAATATTGGTTGATTTGCTCTAGATGGAATGACCCAATGATCACATTGTGTTCAACTTCAAGGTCTTGAGTACAATTCACTCTAAAATTTACTAATTAATATAAACAGAAAACATAATTTTTTCAATATATATATACATTTTAATTACCATTAGGAATTTTTTCAATATATATATACATTTTAATTACCATTAGGAATACAGTTATATTACAGCATTGCAAACTATGAGGTTCACAAAGTTAAGGAACTTTTAATTTTAACTAATTAATAATGTATGTTATTGTATCCATCATAAAATGGTAAAAAAAGTATGCTTAAATTGTCTAGATTGGCAGATATGTAACTAAACAAATTCATAAGTTACATGGATTTTGTATTTACATCCTGTGTGATTTTACTTTGTAGATATCAAGTAATCTCGGATCAAAATGTACAAACAAATCATTGCCTTACACCAGGAGAATGACCAGGTTAGACTGACACAGTTACTGGACAAGGTCAAGGATAATGAGGTTTGTTTTCTCAATTGTGTTCGTAATCTTAACAAAAAAACACCAGCCTATGTATTGGACCATGGAAGATGAAATAAAATTGATACAGTTTCATAAGATTGCATGTCTCTGGCTTATCTAGAGTCCAAGCCTCTTATCTATGAGTACGCTCCCATCGCAGTTTGAACATGGCACCCACAAAGTTATAATATATACAAAAAATACATCTACTATTATAGTAAACACTACCTATTGGCTGTATAGTGGATGCAGGTAGGGCTAATTACATGTTCCCGGAATTATCCTAAGTTGATGTTCAACACATTTCGGCTGGTTCACACAATCAAGACAGAAATATAACTAATTAATAATAATAATAAAGGTTTTATAGCGCCGGTATCCCTAAGAAACAATAAAAGCAATATTCCGAAGATTATATAATTAATATCATTTTATATCATAAAATCAATAAATATAAGTCTAGATGACTAGATCGTTATAATAGTAAAGGTAATTAAGTGGACTTCCTTTTCCTAGTATTACCACACCTGGCTCTTCTCAAGCCAGGTGTGGTAATACTAATAAGCCAGTGATATATTTGAAATGAATCATGTAGGATATACACTTTTTTAGTTGACAAAATGTGTTGTCAGTAGTTTCCCAGGTGGTGTCATTATGGATGTTTTAAAAATGATTACCTGCTATATATGTAGAGCCGTAATTGGTGAGAGTAACAATTTTGCTCCACGGATCGGTGTAAGTTAGTATGTCATCATCATCATTGTGCAGCCGTAGTGTCCTGTGGTTGGGCGAAGGCCTCAGCATGCCGTTTCCAGATCTGCCTGTCTTACGCTATCCTCTGCCAGATGGTGCCCTTCCAGTACTCGTCTAGTTTGTTTCTCCACCGTCTCGCCGGTCTTCCTCTAGATAGATCGTTTCCCTTTGTAAGGTGGCGGCGGTGATACGCGATGTCCATCGGTTATCTCATAGCCTACTGATGTGCCCTGCCCAGGTCCACTTCTGTCTTCTGATTTGTTCTGTCACGTCTATGACCTTTGTCTTCTCTCTTACCCAGATGTTTGTTTTTTGTTTTCCCGATATGTGAAGTATATGTGCTAGCATCGAATCTACCTTTAATAGATCATCTGTGTTTACAGCTTCAGAAACTACTGAGTGACCAGGCTGACCGCAGTCCAAGCAACGCCACAAGATTGGTGCAAGCATTTTTCTATGGTA
The DNA here is from genome assembly GCA_020002185.1 of Paraescarpia echinospica. Taxonomy (NCBI): domain Eukaryota; kingdom Metazoa; phylum Annelida; class Polychaeta; order Sabellida; family Siboglinidae; genus Paraescarpia; species Paraescarpia echinospica. The sequence continues at coordinate 20,681,620 of CM034532.1, forward strand.
AACAACACAACTGTGCAACATCTGAACTCACAATGGGCAATATTTAAACATTCACATTTGCTTCAGTGTACTTTTATTTAAATTAAACGGGGTTTCTGTTCTGTTAGATAAGTATTTGTGCTGAAGAAGTTCGCTGTACTGAGTCCCAATTTCGTCCAGTGCGTGGGAACATGCCAGCTTCAACGCAGTAAGTGCCAATACATATTTAATGGTTTGCTTACAATCTGAATATTTTTCGGGTGAAATTCTCAAACCGCGAACACAGTTTCGGGCTCAATAAACGCAATTTAATGGAAAGTATAGCTTCACCAAATTTACATGAGTATAAGCAATGTCAAATATAATGATACATTTTAATAAATGAGGGGTGGACGTTGTACACGTAATGCATCAGTATATTCTACGCACATACTGTTACGATCTGATGAATAATTGTTTTCTGACATTTTAATTGCCAGTAAATACTGTAGAAGCCTGATAAGTTAGTATGCTACTATACACTAGTCCTACTTCACATATGTAGTATGTACATATGTACATTATCCATGTTCAATAACTCAAAGGGAAAACATTGTGAAATGTAAACATAACATGTTGTACATCATAACAAGATGTGATTATCATCAGTACATGTAGTGTATATTCTGCAGTCGGCACATACCAGGCAAAATGTAGTTTCACTGTACATAACTCTGACTAATACATCTAATAATATGACTAATACTAGATAAATTGTTCAGTGACTAAAAAGTTGTCCTGTTTAAAACTATTCTCCGCCACGGCAAAATCCATTTCATACGACCCCGAGCGTCTGTAACTCTGGAATCAAATGCATTCTTCCGACATTACCACTCCGTCGAAGATAGCGTCCGATTTGCTTCAGTTTTCTCGACAGAATCGTCTGTCGTGTCTGTGACATGTACTGCCCCCTGGTGGTCACACCACCACGATACATCGGTCGCACCATGAAGCAGGTTGCATCTGAACTGACCGAGCAGGATAGTTTGTCCTGCGGTGATGCATATGACAAGTCAAGGCCTGACACTGCATCGTCATGGATACTTAGATGCTTGTCAATTGGCTGCATATTGTCACACGGTCCAGTCATGTGACACGACAGGCGTTCCTCGGACGTTTTTGCAAGATTATGCCTCCGCGATGATGCAGCAGATTTGAGAATTAGTTTCGATTTCTTAGCTTGTCTGGCAGACAGAACACTGGTTCTGATCAGCTTATCACACCGAGCATTTGTGTCGCAACACTGAGATCTGATCGACATGTCGTCATCCGAGTCCATGTTGCTAGGCAACGACAGCATCGAGCACTTGACAACTGTCCTGGATGGCAGCAAGTGGTGTGCCATCTGGGGTCTTGATTGTTCCACTTTTGTTGTCTTCCGCCCTCCTTGTTGGGACTTACCAATTCCGGTGTCGAGTTTCTGCGGTTTCGTGATGGTGTTCTTGTTCGAATGCACATTTTGCCCTGGTTGCACTTTTATAATTGGAGGAGGCAGCACTGTAGGGGCTTGTAACGATCCCGGTGACGATTCCATCCCATCGCATGGAGGCCGTTCGCCCAGTATGACAAGATCCGCACTTACGCTCGTCTTTTTTACAACTTCCATCGTCTTCCTGTTAATGTGGCCGCATGATCTCGCTGCAGAAACCGCGCAACTGCATCCATTTGAGGACCCACAAGACGAATACATCGGCCAAACGTTCTCACTTACTCTGCAATCAGCTGTGAAGTTTTGCATCGGTTTAACCACAAAGTCAGATTCATAGTCATCCGCATTTGGCGAATTCGGCGGAACGACGAGATCATCTGACCGTGTTTCCAACTCCCAACTTGAAATACTCAATGGCGACGCACAATCTGATACATCCACGGATTCATTGTTATACGGAACGGCCGTGGAAAACATCGGCTCGAATGGCAGAAAGCGTGTCGACTCGAATTTCGGATGAATCCTCCGATGTCTGTGTACATCAGGCGGTGAGATGAAGGTCATGTTTGCAGTCACCTGGTAGTGCTTATCCAACCTATCGGTGCTCAGATCCATATCGGAGTAGGTCAGGAATGATCCGTCTAGCTCCATCTCGGACGTATCGTTGAGAAATGTTTCGATCGACGTCATCAAATGGAGCGGAGCATCTCGCACGATTTGTGGCGAATCGACATCCGACAAACGTTGATACTTTCGCTGCAGTTCTGGTCCTGCTGCCGGTATCTCGTACAAGTCCGGAAGCATCTTCCTGCAATGTCGGCGGAGTCAACAACTGCAAAGAAATAAAAAGTATTATTGTTGCAGTAAAAAAAACCTCCCAACTTATTTAAGGCGGTTAATTTTGTCGTACGTTACATGCAGCAAATTTGAATTTTAAAAGGCCGACATAGTTTCAGGGGATTCCAAAAAGGATAATGTGGCTCCACCGTTCCCTACCTGAACCAAGGGTCCTTCTCTCGCTAAACTTACCGGCCAAAGCTTCGTGTTCACTCTTCCTGCCCTATTTATCTATTTTTCAGTTCAGTGGGAAACCTTTGTCACATGACACATTTATATATTCCTACCATGCCCTCTGGTGGGAACTCATTAGTACTGCCCTCTCCACCCAACCATATTATTACGCTACCATAATATGTGTAATAGTCAATGTGATTCTTTGCTAGGAAAAAGTCAGGATATAAAGTCACAACTTATTTTATTTGAATAATGTACATGTACTAAATAGTAACACATTTTTACTGACAATTTAGCACAATACAATTAATGAATGCAATGCAAATCTATATTTCTTCAAAGTTATTTCTAGTCCCACGTTAGACAGGTCGCTTACAAAGAAATGCGATAGATATCCAGATTGTGTGTCGAAAACCGCACTTTTGTTTCAGAACAAAATGGTGCCACCACCTAGTGACCAAACTGAAAAATGGAACACTGAATAGTAGTTCCCACTAATGCACATCAGTACTGCCTAATGGCTAATTCGGAAACTAGGTAGAACATCTTTAGTGTGGCATCCGGTCAGCGTTTTGTACATCAGGGCATCGCCATCGGCTAAGAAGCCAAAAAGAGATCGAGGCCACACATTAATTTAGTTCATTTAATAGTCCACATCTTTGGACCCCATTTTTGTTTTTGGGACCCTGTTTTTTCAGACCCATGGGGTCCCAGGATCCCATTTTTTTAAAACCCTAATGCAAACACTGGACTCAGTTACGCATTTCTGCCGAAATCACAAAATTGATGAAACATGGCCTGGACAGCCTTGTGGGCAGAATAGGCTTGTGTGACATAATATCCTGTTTACAGCACTCGGCGGGTCACATATTCTAAATGCAAGGATCTACATATTTTCTTTTTCCTACATTTGCTCTCCAGCCACCCTCACCCCATTTTGCTTTAAGACAAGCTAGCTTTATGGATGCTGAACCCTGATGTTTGGTACAAAAACAGGAGGATTACAACATGGAACTTAATGCCTATTGAATCTTTTGTTTTAGACACTTAAACAATGGTGCTTAACTTAATACATTGCATTACCTTAACTATTACAGGATACCTGTCTACTTTGATCCATCAGTCTACTTCCTGTCTCTCTGTTGCATGTCTGTGTTATAATCCAAGACGTTTAGCCTTTGAATTTGGTACTCAGTATAGCATTTAATCTGTCAGTAAAACCTTCTAGAACATACAGACCTACTAATTGCAAACAACCCCTTTGGCATCCATCGCCAGAGTAGTTCATTTAATCTGTCAGTGAAGCCTTCTAAAGCTTTCAGACCTTTTAATTGCAAACAACGTCTTTGGCATCTGTAGCTAAATTAGTTCGGTTAACCTGTGGGTAAAACCTAAAGCTTAGAGACATATTAATTGCAAGCACAATCTTTGACAGCCAGTGCCAGACCAGATCAGGCAGTACAGTCTGTTTAGTGAGCCCAAGAGAAGAGCAGTTTTAGATGGCAGAGCTCTGCTAATTGGGCAGTAAACACTGCTCAGTCTTAAGCTGTCTGGTGTCACCGTGAAATTAGTTACAGAGGAATGCTGCTGAAAACATGTGTAAGAAGATCAGGGAAAGATTAGCCAAAGTTAGTGGCTAAGTAATAATTCTAGGGACATCAAAGAACGTCAGCAGTGTGTGAGGAGTCTTAAAACATCTCGAAATTGGATCTTCTATTTAAAGGCATTGATCGAAAGGTCCTTAAAAAGGAATTTTCATACAATGGTTTCAAGATTAAAACGAGGCAGTCTGTTCCCTTTAATGAACATAACATTCTTAAGACTAGAATATATACGTTGAAGGAATTTTGCCTGCAAAATTGTGTTTGTAAGCCTGTAACAGTGTTCGCAGTTTGACATTTCTCAAATGTTCAAAATGTATACAAAACATGCAGTTTCAAAACAAGTGGGCTGGGTCAACAGCAGTAGCCTTTGATGTTCAGCGAGAATGCAGTTTCTCAACGCAGCAAATCAGCTGACTTCCTGTTACAAATGACCACCCACTGGTAGTGGAACAGATGGCTTCCGTTTAATAAATTGGATTGTTTTGATAAAGGTAAACTGTAGCAACTGTCATAATGCCATTCAGTGCGCGATGCGGACGTAACATGTTAAGTAGTTATTGCACCAGAACAAATTCATCGAAGCAAACAAGAATAATATTCTCAGTTTGCTGACTGGCAAATTGGGAAGAGTAGGCGTGGTGACGTCAGGTAGCTTTCTATCACAGTGGCACTAACAGTGAAATTTAGATTATGTGTCTTCAACAATGTTATTCTAGTAAACTGGTGGCATAATTTTCTTGATTGTAGTTGCTAATGGTTAGTTTTTATTAACTCCTGAATGCATAGACCCCCAAAAAATGCCTTTTGTTCAGGGTTGAATGATTTTAACTGCCCGGTTTTAACCGCCCGGTTTTAACCTGGTTAAAATCGGGTTCAGTTTCCCTGAAAAGTGGTCAAAACCCAGTGAATAACCTAATTTAGTGATCATTTTGTGCAATATTTCTGTAATTAATTGTTAATCACTATAAAAACAATGCAAATGTCAAAAGATATGTTCAGTATGACTAAGAAACAAGACATCTTGAGGTATTATTGTTCATCGTATTCAAATCAAGCTCATGCAAAAAGTTGACCGTAATTTTCAACAATACGTGTATACATGGCATAGTGGTAATCAGTGTAAAGCATGAAAACTAAAAAGTATAATTACATGGTTCAAGTTCTGTTTGTTGGCCCTGTTTTATTCTTTAGATCCAACTATGATTTTATCTCCAACTATGCTTGTTTTAAGCAAGTAGACATTTATATTCTATCACTAGGTATAATTAGTGTATGAGCTAAATATAAGCTAGGAGAAGTTTGGTGTATTTTGGGTTAGTTTTAGACTTTTCAATAGTATTAGTAGGTTTTGGCTTGTTCTTGACCAGTTTTGACCGGTTTTAACTGCTAAGTGGCAGACATGGGGTCAAATGCAAACACATTTGCATTTAAATGCGACTGATCCAGTATTTGCCTTTAAAAAGTTGGAGCAAAAAATTTGCATTTAAATACATTTTAAAAGTATTTAAAAAATCAAATACTTTTTTCAAATACTTATAGCATTTAATTATGTTAATGAAAACTGTTATCACAGCTGTGCTTAATTAAATTGTTGTTTGGTCAACACAGTTGATACAGGTCACTTATGTGATCACAGAGGCATGACATTCACTGAGAGAAAACTGGCCTCCTATAGCTCTTTTATTAGCTGACCAACTGCAGCCAGTTGCATGCTTTGATCATTAACTTAGCTTTAACTTGGGTCATTATCAGATGGATGATCAGTGTATCAGCTGGCCTGCCACAGGGTCAGGTTAGCAAGCATTTAATTGACAGTGTGTGGCTTAGTCTAATTTTATTGAAAGACAGTGTCATAGTTTAGTGCATCAGTGGGCACAGGAAATGGAAAACAGGATTAACCTGTCACAGAGGAAAAATGTTGCAATGTGTGACCAATTAGAGCATGGTACTATTGACTCGATGAACTCCCTTAATTCTGGATAAACAATGGTCAATTAAAGCTCTTTTTTGTTATTATTAATTGTGCACGGGCACGAGGACGTCAAGAGAATTAGAAAAGTATTTGAAATACTTCTGAAAAATATTTGCATTTGAAATGTCAAAAGCATTTGCATACTTGTCAATGTATTTGACCCCATGTCGGCTAAGCGGTCAAAACCTGTTTTGACTGGCTAGAGTGCAACCCTGCTTTTGTTTCCCTTTAAATCTGAGCGTACACCTCTTGGTGAAATTAGAAGGAGGAAGTAAGTTGGGGAGAGCACCCTCAGGAAGCCAACACCCCCCACAAGAGATACATGGAACCCTCAGGGCAACAGGAAAAGGGGGAAGAGTGAGAAACACGTGGCACACAGAAGTGGTAGCAATAAAAGCAGAATGTGGAAGAAACCAACTGGAACCACAAGCCCAAAACCGAGCCGGTTCACCACCTAGCCATATGGAAAGGTGTATTTAATGCCACAGACAAGTGCAATGCTTATATAAATTCTGATATAACCATGAACACCTAGAGCCTCTTAATTGTGCTGAGTGCGTTATCCTGCTTGGAGAATGGGTAGTTTTGCTAGTCCTGATAATTGTATTATCCCATGATCTTTGTTTTTAATCTGTAGCATGTTTGTATATAAGATTCCTATGTTGGCAAACACAGGTTTCTAAGACTTTAATGACATGCTTACGTTGTGTTAGAGTTAGTTGTGTAAAAATCTGCAATGTAAGTATTGTCATAGCAATTGTGATTAAGCAATGCTTATAAGACCTCCAGCATGCCAGAGTTTGCTGCCTCTAAATAGGCCCCATTAGCAACATTGTACATGGTGTTACCCCCATTTTAGCTAAGTGCAATTAACTCATTCCTGAAGTTGGTTTAATTGTGGAGGCAGGTACTTGACATGTCTTGTCAGGTCTAGTTGGGGAAGGTTACTGTTACATTTGTGAAGATATAATGTTAGAACTTGTGGACAGTACTGTATACGGTATAGCCATATACTGTTAAGACTGCCAGTGACCCATGAACATTCGATTCGGCAATCGAAATACCATCCTTGATTTATTTGTTATTGGTTATACTTCCAGTTTCACGGTTTATTTATTCATTTCAATTCCGTGTTTATCCGTACTCTTACAGAGCCATGGTTTGTTTGATTCAATTTCAATTCCATTGATCATTCTTTCAATTTCATGGTTCATTATTTCACATCCGACTCCGTATTAATTAACATTAATTATCAATTTGTAGAAATTCCTGGCATTTGGTGACATTTACTTATGTTTGGCCATTTACTTGTATGATTTATACCAGCCTCCTGCTCAATGTATACAGTGCACTCCACATAACTCAAACGGTTTACCACTCAAACTCGGTTAAGTCGATTTTGGCTAAAGTCGACTCTTTTTCTTTGGTCTTGGCTGTCTCTGTATCTCTGTAACTCTGTATCTCTCATATAGTATTATAAGATAATCCGCATAAGCCGACTTCTCCTAAGTCAAAGTTTCGATTAAGTTGATTCGAGTTCACTGCACGCTCATATTTCTTTCATTCGGTTAGGTCGAATTTCGTAAATTTTTATTACTAAACAATGAAGTTCCTTCCGCCCACATGGATATAAAATGCTATTACCATAAAAGGTATACTGATTTTTTAAGGATTTAGTTAACCTTACACATTGATGTTTCTCGCACTGTGTTATTTGTGCATATTTTAGTGTGGATTGAGAAATCAAAGACTTCGCGCCAAGTTAACCGATGACAATGTACAAAACAAAAAACCACAGATCTTAATAAGTGGAACGTCTGATAAGTCAAAGCTTTCCATAGGTCCCTGCAGGTTCGACTTATCCGGAGTGCACTGAACCTCCTGCTAAATGCTTACTTCTATATTCGATGACATTTATGTATAATACGCTTGGTGGCAGTTACGTAAATATTTAGGTTTTACCAGACCGTCCTATTGGTGCATTGACGTTATAATCACGAATATCACATCCGTCACAGACATGTATGTCATACTTGTGAGTTATTATTGTACTGCAACTCAATGCATTGTTGGTCTACAATAATGCAATGTTGGGATAATGTTTGAAATGGATCCAGACATTGAGGTACTGAGTGAACCAAAAGTACATTAAATGGCTAAATTACTGTTTGACAATCATTGTGTATCTGAAGTAATGTAGTGTGATGGAACAAAATGTTCTGCGATAGATAGAACGAGGTAAGAATTACACATAAAGTCGTAATATTAATGATAATGACCAAAAGTATTTAAATATCATCATGATAATCATAATCATTATTATAAAATATATATCATTATTATCATTACAAGTGATATTTACTCACCAGTGAAGTTAGTCTCTGGGGAAGAGCCTTGTAAGCGTGTCCACAAGAATCACTGGTCAGTGGTCAACTAGCTGGACTGGTCAGTTAGAGAAACACCTCATCTATGACTGACCATTGAGCAGGAAGTGGTCTTTATAGGGTCATTCCTGTTACCCCACAGGGTGACACCCTCTCAGCCCTGTCAGGGGTGGCATGTTGGGTGCTTGTCATTCACTGGTCATTCACTGGTCAAGCAGGACCTGCCCCTGTTGTGTAAGGATTATGCACACCCCCATGGGGGTGCTACTCTGGGTGTCAAGAGGCCCAGGGGGTGTATGCTATTCACCCTGCATCTGCCCTTTGTTCTAGCTGGACACTTGAGTTGCCTCCTGTGTAGAGTGGTCATTGCAGTTTGGACACTGATCAAGAGTGGCTGAACAGGTGTAATTACTACTTGGTACATGTCAGCTGTTGACCTTGATGGGAAGACCAATTAAATCTAGGCAGGGTTTCCCTTGTTTTAGAGACATCTGCATAACAAACATTACATAATAAATGAAATCTGTGCACACCTGTTTTTGTGCAACTTTCCACGACTTCATATGTCATGTTTTTTTAGTTTTTAAATAGTTTTTTCCACAAACTTGAAGCTAGATGTTATACGTAAAATGGGCAAAACCCCACACTGACACAACCCCTTAATTAGAACATAATCCCTTATGGACGGGTCATCTAACCCCTCAAGGGGAAAACAGTCTCATACATGTATTGGCACTTCATACGCAGAGAATAGTGAGACGATGGATTGTATACTCCAATGCTATGGTGAAAGAGATACTGCCTGCAACTGGTTCAAAAGCTACCTTCAGACCAGAAAACAGTATGCAGCATACAACAAAACTGAATTGGAATATAAGGAAAATTCTTGCGGAGTTCTGCAAGGTTCAATATTAGATCCATTACTGTTCATTCTATGTATAAATGATATTGAACATGTATCCGATATTTTAAAGCCTATACTTTCTGCAGATGACACAAGTCTCTTCCATGCACACACATGCTTTGACACTGTTATTGAAGAAGAAAATGTACAATTACAAAACAATTCTATGTGGTTTCACACAAATAAGCTTTCACTAAACACCAAAAACGAATTTCATCATATTCACACCAAACGGGAAGAAATACAACATTGACAAAGCTGAAATAAAAGTAGATGGAAGCAAAATACAACATTTCTAGGAATAACTGTAGATGAACACCTAAACTGGAAGATTCATATTGACAATCTGTCAACAGAAATAGCATGGAATGTTGGAAAACTAAATAAGCTAAACACTTCGTCCTATCTATATTATGAAAATAATTTACTCCTCATTAATCCAGTCACATTTGCAGTATTGTACTCTATTATGGGCACATATAGCACATACTTAAGCAAATTAAAAATACTACAAAAGAAAGCTATACGGATAATCAAACTATATTGCACACTCAGATCCACTATTCTCTACGTTAAACTATTAAAAATGGATGATCTGTACAAACATCAGTTAGGTATCTTTATGCATGAAGCAACAAATAAACAACCCCCAGATAGCATGTCATCAATGTTTTTATGAACATATAACATTCATGACCATAACCTAAGAAACCAAAATGCATATTACATCCAACAAATAAGACAAACACTGGGAAATTTACAATAAATTATTCAGGACCAATTTTCTGGAATGCCCTACCTCGTGTTCTGCAGCAACTTGTATCCGTAAGTTTAAAAAGAAACTCGAGCTATTACTGTCTAAGTATCTTTGAACTCTTGAAATTGTAAAGAAAGTAAGTGTAATTCACATATATGTACTCTAACATTAATTATAAAGCCTTACCCTATATAGGTGTGTGTGTGCATAATTATGCAAAATGATGTACACAGATATGTGATACATACATGTATGTTCACAGTTGATACACACGTCGTTGTATGACAAATGTAATTTAATTTACCTTGATATTTATTATATGTGCTGATACTGTTGTTATCAACATGTTGCTTTAATGTTGTTTCAATGTAAAAAATAGGAAAAGAAAACAGCAAATATCTATCATTACCTTAAACCTGGCAGTAATGCCTTTTTATGAATTGTATGACACTGTGTCAATGCGTTATACTTTCATGTGCTACTTTTGCTCGGTACCCCCTCACCCCCAGTGTATGTACTAAATACTTTGCAGCCCTTTCTCTGTTTGTATAGAGTTACACCAACTATTGCGTACGTTGGTAATGGGCAATCAAAATTGATTAATTCACAGGGATTGCCACTGTGCGCAGACAATCTATACAATGCATTTCACGTCCTGTGCACAGACAGGTACACAAAGATTACAGATCTATGTACCACCTATGCTATGTACTACAATTTGTACATATATAATAATTGTCTATTCTAGCTAGTTATTGACTAAAAAACCCTTGAAAGCTGTTAGACATATTTATAGCACACAAACTGTCATAGATTTATAATATATAAATTCAAGGGAAAAAGATACCTGTGTGCAGACTGCACACCTTCTATAGTGCTAGCTAGAGTATTTTTTGCTATTATACAAATACATTATGCAATTTGCTATTATACAAAAGTGGGGGGCTAGAACCCCCACTAAAGTTATACAATCTATTTATACTATATGGTGTCATTCGTGTTATATGTCTTCATACTTCTATTTTATCACAGATACTCAGTTGACAAGTATATTCCAACGTACACTATACCATTCAATTATCACTTTGTCTCATGATGTTAGATTGTGTAAGTTTATATTGGATTGCGACGTCTTGTCAGTTTTTATTTGCGTCAAATCTAAAAAAAATGTACAGTTATTACATTACATAATTATAGGTGGTTCTCAAAATAACCCCCAGGGGTTTCTAGAGAATCTCCCGAGGTACTTGGTGAAACCATATTTACACTCATCCTTGTAATAAATTATCACTGAAACCGAATAACCAAATAAACTTCATTTCATTTCATTACCTATATCTTAATTTATGTTTAAACGTGGTTACAATGCTAATATTTGCAAAATCAGTAGATTTCATTGTTGGCCTCTAACGGTCATCCAGTAATTCTGATCATCCGTCTGATAAGCCAATTACTTCTGGTTCACCTTCACCCACCATTTTGCAGGGTTGTAGGTGCATGCATAACAGGAAAAAGTAACAAAAAGTCTTTATCGCATTGCAGTAAATGGCAGTCTTGTTAAATCTGGTTAAATATTGACAAGTGTATATGACTTCCTTGTCTATACATCTTATACTTACTTAGTAAGAATAAGATGAAAGTCATATGGTTGTCAATATTTATTTAATATACATAACAATTTATAACAATATAAATTTAATTAACATGTGTTGAAGATTACATGGTAGCAAGCCAGTTAAATCTTGGTAAATATGCATTAAAATAACTTACTTGTTTGATTATAATAATAATAATAATTTTATAAATTTTTATTTGGAGGAGGCTTTTTTTCAGATTGGCTGTTGGAGTGTTTTTCTCTGGGTGGGTGGTTGTCCGGGGGGATGAGGGGGTTATTTATGTACCCCTACCCACCTACCCATGTCTTCTGTAGGTGTCAATTAAGAGTGAGTGACATTTGTCAGAAGATAAGAGTGACCCTTTTTGATTCTGGAACTAACATGATTCATACCTCAACATGGCATGCAGTCTAATATAAAATTAGTTGTATCGTTGCATGTTATAATATAACATTATAACATGCACCAGTACAACTGACTGACTTAGTAAAATAGTCACACATCTAGCAGGCCACAACAGTTTAGACCATAAGGTACATTTCAAAAAATTGAAGAAAAAAAACAGTTGCATGGGTGAAAGTATCAACTTTTGCTTTTTGCATTTTTAGTAACAATAGACAATTTACTATCGGTTTTAGTAATGCAGTTTAGAGTTATTATCTTGAAAAAGTGTTTTGATGCATGGTTTGGAGTTTAATAAAAATTTGATACAAATGATATGACACCTAATTTCCTACCTTTTATGTTGTTTGTTTCAAAAGCTTAATTCTTCAGATGGATCAGTTCAACTTTAATTTGTCAGTTTATACACCCATAACTTCATTGTAAAGCTGAGATGTTACCCTTTCGGCTTGCCGAGATTATTTGATGTTGGATGTCGTACTGATGTTGGATTTTTCCACAACTGTTGTTTCAGAACTTAATAAAATAAATGTCATTTATTTTGCCTATTTCTCTCTACAATGGCCTTGCATTGTCGTTCTGCATAAATGTTGTTTTATTTATGTCTGCTTCCGTTAAGCCTTGTGAAATGTAATTTTTTGCTACACTGCAATTTAAAAAAAATGTGCATTCTAGGTTCTCCACCAGAGGGCAGTGTGGAAAGACGGGTGTGCATCTACAAGCAGTGTGTGTCGTTGCTTCATGGAGGTCAGCTGACCTCGAAGGATGCGGCCGAACTTGTTGGTGTGCTCATGCTTGAGGTGAAAGTGTCATAGTACTGAAACGTGCCCAAATCCAGTGACGCGCTTTTTCTAAGGAAATATCGCTTTACAATATTCTATTTGTCTGTCCGTTTAGCTGTCAGTCTTCTGTCTGTCGAGGAATCCTTCTATCCTTATCCTACAGGTGTTTATTAGTTGTCTGTGTGTCTGTCTGTCTGTGTGTCTGTCTGTCTGTCTGTGTGTCTGTCTGTCTGTGTGTCTGTCTGTCTGTGTCTGTCTGTCTGCCTGCCTGCCTGCCTGCCTGCCTGCCTGCCTGCCTGCCTGCCTGCCTGCCTGCCTGCCTGCCTGCCTGCCTGCCTGCCTGCCTGCCTGTCTGCCTGTCTGTCTGTCTGTCTGTCTGTCTGTCTGTCTGTCTGTCAGTCTGTCTATGTCTGTCCATGTCTGTCCGTCCGTCCGTCCGTCCGCCCGCCCGCCCGCCCGCCCGCCTGTCTGTCTGTCTCACTCTGTCTTACTCTGTCTATCTCACTCTGCCCGTCCGTCTGTCCATCCATCTACCCACCCACCCATCCATTCACCAATCCTTCCATGTACTAGTTCGTTCATACATCCATCTAGTCACCTATCAATTCAACCGTCCATCCGTCCGTCCGTCCATCTGACTGTCTGTCTGTTCATCTAGTTATCAGTTGTTCATAGGTTTCAAATCTGTTATTTCCACAGTAAAATTTCAACAGTAAAATTTCAACTTTGCACGAAAGGAAGGAGACTAAACCACAGTTATAAATTATTTCGTGAATGTAAACTTGTCTTCTCCCCACCCTAAAAACAGTTCAGGGTAAATTACAAGACATTCCAACACACTTGTCATTGCCCCTATGCAACAAGTATTTAACACCCTGCCATCATTTCGGGCAAATTATCACTTTCCTTTCAAACTAATTTGACAATTTGCAGTTTCGGTTACATGTGCATTGCAATCGACCAGCCCCTAATCTGTGCTAATTTCTTGTAATGTCTGTGCTAATATTGGCAAATTCTGCATGACATCAGTTTAACATTTTCCCCTGTTGTACAAGCTGCCTGTGAAACAAGTAATTAAACATCAATTTAGATACATCTACAATGTCATTATTACACAAAATATTAATCTGTGTTGGGGCAGTTTCTCAGAGTAAATTGTTAGTTGGGGTCTGGGACTCATGGGGGCTACCATGTTTTTTTGGGAGGGATGAAAGTAAGGGTGTTGAAAGCATAAATAGTTGAGAACTGTTGGGAAAATTATTTTCTTTATGTAGAAAAGCATAAATGTGTTGAGACCTGTTTGGAAAATTACATTTTAAACATTTTGAAAACCACAAATGTGTTGAAAAAATAGAAAGACAGATGACGTGAAAATGTCTTTAGAAGATGTTGACATTAATTCAGTTAATCATGCTTTTTATTTTTAAAATTAATTTCTTGATGCAAAAATGTGTAACTTTCGGTTACTTTTTTCCTGGTACGTTTTCCTTAGCAAAATTTGTTACGTTTTGCTTGTTATTTTGTTCCTGTTACACTCTTTCAGGTTTCCTTGACAAACATGCACACATATTAAATTTTTTATGTGAGACACAAAGTTAGGGGGCCACAGATACAAGGCAGAAATGTTTAAGGGAAGGAGGGTTGAGCTGTGAAAGTATGGAATCCCTGCTTTAATACTCTAGATGGCAGTGAATTAATAACTAATGGTGAACCACAGAATGTCGGTGTGTGTTTTTAATAAATCCATGCATTGACAAAGTAGTTAAACTGTGGAATGTTATTGTTCAATCCCTCTGAAATTGCAAAGATAAATTTTCTTGTGATACAATTATATAAGTATGAGTTCTGTACAACTTCATTATGTTGATTTTCATTAACTTGAATACCCATTTTGACTAAGTTACCGCTAGGATTCCATATGTACAGAAACAGCATGTGAAATGGGAAATACCTCTGTAGTCACGTCACTTCTGGGAATTTTCTGTCTGATTCCTGTGCTGATACAATTCAAATTGCTACATGCAGAGATTAAATTTTCCACATCCACATGCAAAAAACACATCTGCAATTGTATATATATATATATTGAATCACTCTAATTAATTTCTTCTGGGCAGTATATCTATAGTTTTGTTGCATACCATATTCACATGCCATTTACGTACATGTGGAATCCTAGCTTTAATCCATCCAACTTCAAGTTAATGAAGATGTACCGTAATTTCAATTTGTAGACGGATGCATTTCCCGCGAGATGTCTGGCAGAACTTACAGACATGTTTGTTGACGCAATCAAAAATGACCTGGCAAACAGTGGAAAGTGAGTAGAATAAAAAGAGTTCACAATTATTATTAACACATTTTTATTTGAGGCTTTCCTAACATTGTTTGTCAGATTGGGTCACTTTAAATTGTGAATAATATCGAGGGTCATTCACATTTGTGAACATTTACCTGTTCATACAGACATACTAATTGTAATTTGTACTTTAAAATGTCAATAATTTTCCAGATTGAAAGTAATACGTAGGCCACGCTGTTAGCTGACAGTGTTATATGTCATTTAATGACAACCAATATGATAATATTTACACAAATTATTTACAATAACTATCAGCCTTGATCCCCTCCCCCTTTCAATTGCCTTGCTTAAATGTTGGCAGTTGTGAACATTCCCATGTAAAAAAAATGCAATACCAATCCCATGATGCATTGGGAAAGATAAATCACCACAATAAAAAGTAATGTTCATTGTATAAAATGTATGCTTATAATTTATGTATAAATGTGTAAGAACATTACATTATAAAAAAATACAATTTCCATTTATTTGTGGAATTGTCGTTATCGTTATGGATCGAATAATTCACGTCTTCTTCAGAGTTTCCATGGTGCTTTAACCATGTTGTTTTGCATTAGTAATATTTTTGTATTTTTTCACGGTCAGTTTACCTAACATCTTGCGCCGTTTCGACTGCTCTCAACAATCTTCATCACACGGCTACAACTAGATGGTGACACAGTACGATAGTCATTATGTGCAGACGTTTCACTCTGATGTGTGCCCCCAACCACGCCCTGGGTGGCTCTTCAGGAGATCATTGTAGATATGTGAGAGTCGGTACCAACTCGATTTATGCAGGCAGAGTGATATATGTTTGTGCAGAATGACTATTGTGTCGCCATCTAGCAGTAGTTATATGATGAAGATTGCAGAGAGCCGTCAAAACATCACAAGATATTAGGTAAACTGACTGTGAAAACAGTAAAAATATTACTAGTTTTGAACCATGCAGTCTGATGAATCTCTTCAACCATGTTGTTTGGCTAATTACAGAGTTCTTGAGTTGTTACCTAAGCTGTTGTCGGCATTGGAAGCCCAGGACGTCGTGTCATATGACGGCAGCGTCAGGTCTGGTGTCGAACAGAAGAGTCATGTCCTCAACAGCCTCTGCTCCAGCAGGTAGAGTGAGACAACACATACTCATTATCGACCCTGTGCATGTGTGTATGTTAACGTTTTCTTCTTAGGCCACTTGACCGCCGAGCGCCAAACTTTCAGGGAAAAATCTACGACACTTAGAATAGGACGTAAGACCTAAATGTTTTCAAAATACCCCATACATGTCACGATTCTTGTCTTTTATGGGGTAAATTAGTTATTCAGAACGTAAAATGTAGTGTGTATGTAATACGTAAAACGTAACCTAACAGTCGCAGGAACCAGGCACATGCTGCAAATACTTTGGAAAACACGGCCCCTGCCTCATAGCCTTTGCAACATGAAGTAGGCGCTGACACAATAATGCTTATATCTACCCTCATGCCAGTTGCATAACAATAGAAATATTATTTGACAACTCTACTCTATCACGACGAGGGCCTATCAATGGATGTGAACTTCACATTCTCTCTGACCTTTATTATTTTGAAGAAACAACAAGTATCATTATTGTGTTTATTTAATGATGCTCTGTGTTTTTTAACATTTAGTAAATATTACTATCACGACTATCAAGTACCTACCGAGGCATCTCATCAGGTGACGGGCATTTTTGCTAGTCTGTGTAATTATAAAAAGGTAAGTTCTTATAATTATAAGTTATATATCGCAGTATCCAGATCTTAGAACTCCTCAAAGCATCTGCTCAATCAAACACCATCTCGACTTCTCTGGGAAGCATTCAGCCATGCTGCAATTAATATGCGAAGACTATTCGTACACAAATATGTAGTCATTCATATGGCTGAGTGAACTGGAGAAACGTAGCATGAACAAACTTGCCCAAGGTTTGAAACGGAAGTACAGGATTCAAAACTGGGTTCTTTTGATTGAGAGTCTGAAACTCTAGCCACTGTGCCACTGTGCTCCACATAATAATAAAGGAAATTCTTCTGCACTTATATCCTTGGAAACTAAACTCAAAGGTGCATCAAGACAAAAGGGTTGTTCAATCTCCAAAATCGATAATGTGTATTAAAGTTATTAACAGTTGGATGGATATGGCATGGATCTAAGGTGCATACACAAGGTGATGAAGGTAAGCTTTTAAATGACAGCAACATTTTGTAATATTTTCTGTTGATCTAACACTAAGAGGGAGCATCTTCCAAAGAGTTGGTGCAGCAACAGAAAAATCATAAGTTCCAATGTTATTGTTGACACAAGGAATTCAGAAAGTCGTCTTATTTTTTTACTGCGTATTCCCAAAATATTGCAAGTGGCCACGTAATTATCCAGAAGATGACACCACCTCCATGTATCGTCAACGTCGTTGTAGAATGGATATAGGCGATTGGGAAAGTGACTGGATCAGACGTTTGCAGCCGGTTGGTGTCTAAATGGCGAAGGAGTGAAATCAATTTAACAAGCTCGTAAGAATATTAGTGAAATGGTCCCAGCTTTAGTTTATTGCATCACGGATTTTGAAATCTCCCCTAAGGTTTTTCTTTCCCTGTGGTTTATTACGATATACCATAAGTATCCATGTATAATACACATTTTTTTCCTTAATTTTTTACTTAAAAGTCCTAATGTGTCTTACACATAAACAACTCGTAAACAACATTTTCTCCGACTAGATATGAGCCAGAGATGTATGCTCCATGTTGAATAGCTTCTCAGGTGAAGTTTGGAAAACATCTGATTGGGGGTCATTCATAGTTCTACAATCCAGCCGGGGAGGGGCAGAACAACGATGCAGGTATGACTCGTGAGGTGATATCGTCACGAGCAATGAGCCGGTGGCAATGCAGTAACTTGCCAAGGGACATTTTTATGATACTGAGATGGATTCAACGAACATTACACAAGCAAACTTTGATGAAATGACAGTCACCAACCCTCTGCTGGGCTTCAAGCAAACTGTCAGAAGTGGGGAAATGACGGGTTGATGCCAAAAGTTGGGACGTGTATAAGTGGTAATGTAGAAATTTGAACTAAATTTAATAAAACTCAGGGTGCATATTATACATGGGGGAATATTAACTTTTATACACAGAAATTTACTGTAAACGTTTGTGTGCAGATGGGACCCTCGACAAGTGAACCACTTGGTGACGATGTTCCGAGATGTGTCATTGCTCGACAGCGAACTACGGTTTGTCATCACCAAGGTCATTCGTCTGTTCAAGGACCTTGACCTTCAGGAGTTACCTCCGCTGATCTATCAGCTTCTGCTTCTGTCTGCGAAGGTATGACACTTTCATTTTGTGCCGTTTAGGCCAGTAAGTCTATTGTTTTATAATGTAGCTTTATCTAGACACACGTCATTTGGACGGACTGAGTTCGTTTTGGACGGGTGGAAATTTGAATACAAATTACATGTTTCCTGACGCCTCGGAGGAGTTTGTGGTGGTATGTGCGCATGTTATTGCTCTGCGTGAGCCTATAATTGTAGCCCAAGCCCAGCCTGCACTTAGCAGTTAAAGTCCAGGCCCACAAAAATATCTCCGGCCAAACCTAGCCCAGGCACGCAAACAGAACCAAGGGCCGCAAATTGTGTTGTGGGTAGTTTATGTAATGATACATTGGTAGATTTGTTGGTTGGTTGATGGGTGTGTGGAACCTGCCCCTAACCTGCCTCGCATTCGACTGTCAGTTTCCACACATTGGCCCAGAGGTAGAACAACTGTGCTTATTTATAAACAGTCAAGGTGATAACAAAATTGTTTTTTTTATTTCAGAAACCTGGAATGGGATTTCGTTCCACATATATAATAATTTATAATAATAACTGATTTATTGATCAGCTTATTTTAATGTTTCTAAAGCTGATTAGTGATTTGTGTATGGAAGCTGGCCTAGCATGTGGACCACAGCATTTCTTGGGAATGATTCAGAAACCAAACTATGCGTTAGAATAGCATTTTATTATATTTCGTATCAATCAATTTCTTATCCTTGATAATGATAGTGGCTGCTGTTGCTACATTCCAGGGTCATAAACGGCTCGTATTGGAAGGCATCGTAGATTACTTTGTCAAACAAGATGAAGTCTTTGAGATTGAGCAGAAAAACAGGTGGGTTCACATTAAAAAAGTAGACTGTTTTGAAAAATATGCTTGCAAAATAGAGGTTGACTTGTCATAAATACAAAAACAGGATGTATTATTAGCATTCTTCAGGTGCGAGTTACTGGTGTCATATTGGGTCATATTTGAATGCAAGACCGTTAGTCAGTTCATTTATATTGACTGTTGGAAATTTTATTATCTCCACTAATTCAAAGCAGGTAAGTAGAATATTTTCCCAAACAGGTAATAGATTTGTAGATTTGAATTTTTATCGGAGTAAAAACCAGAGATGGGTTATTACAACACAGAAGTAATCAATTATGATTACTGTAAAAATGTATGAGTACAATTGCAGTATGATTACTTAGAAAATGAGTGTAATCGATTACATTTGCATGTAACAATGATCACAATGATGATTACATGAACTATTTAACTGTTGGTTGTAATTGTTTACAACGTCCTGATTGTTACCAAATGTAGGATAGCATGGTAACAGCTGCAACAGATGGAAATAAGCTAACTTTTTAATGTTGTCCCATATCTAACTACCTACGTTATAGTTGGGACAAGAACAACGTAAATAAGCACAAGAAAATTGTAATCACTATTGTGATCGTAATTACAGTTACTTTGGCAGTGTAATCACTATTGTGATCGTAATTACAGTTACTTTGGCAATGTAATCACTATTGTGATCGTAATTACAGTTACTTTGGCAGTGTAATCACTATTGTGATCGCAATTACAGTTACTTTGGCAGTGTAATCACTATTGTGATCGTAATTACAGTTACTTTGGCAGTGTAATCACTATTGTGATCGTAATTACAGTTACTTTGGCAGTGTAATCACTATTGTGATCGTAATTACAGTTACTTTGGCAGTGTAATCACTATTGTGATCGTAATTACAGTTACTTTGGCAGTGTAATCACTATTGTGATCGTAATTACAGTTACTTTGGCAGTGTAATCACTATTGTGATCGTAATTACAGTTACTTTGGCAGTGTAATCACTATTGTGATCGTAATTACAGTTACTTTGGCAGTGTAATCACTATTGTGATCGTAATTACAGTTACTTTGGCAGTGTAATCACTATTGTGATCGTAATTACAGTTACTTTGGCAATGTAATCACTATTGTGATCGTAATTACAGTTACTTTGGCAGTGTAATCACTATTGTGATCGTAATTACAGTTACTTTGGCAGTGTAATCACTATTGTGATCGTAATTACAGTTACTTTGGCAGTGTAATCACTATTGTGATCGTAATTACAGTTACTTTGGCAATGTAATCACTATTGTGATCGTAATTACAGTTACTTTGGCAGTGTAATCACTATTGTGATCGTAATTACAGTTACTTTGGCAATGTAATCACTATTGTGATCGTAATTACAGTTACTTTGGCAGTGTAATCACTATTGTGATCGTAATTACAGTTACTTTGGCAATGTAATCACTATTGTGATCGTAATTACAGTTACTTTGGCAGTGTAATCACTATTGTGATCGCAATTACAGTTACTTTGGCAGTGTAATCACTATTGTGATCGTAATTACAGTTACTTTGGCAGTGTAATCACTATTGTGATCGTAATTACAGTTACTTTGGCAGTGTAATCGATTATGCTTACTTTGCGTTTGTGGCCAATGGTCAAATGGAGGTATTGAGTATGATTACTCAAAAATCGTTAACGATTACCGAGTATGATTCCTTCAATCTGTGATAAAATGATAGTCCGCTAAAAGAAAGTTAACAGAAAGAGGGACAGTTGATGAATCGAATACGTCATTGTTTTCCTACGTCACTACCAAGTTAGTGCGTGGTCTCTGTCAAGCTTTCACTTTCCAACACTGTTGATGACAGTAATATTTGTGCATTACATCACCAGGGCAGCATGACATCTGCTAGATCAAACATTCCCCCACAGTTGTTGCTTTAAACATTTCGCTTTATGTTTTTGTGATAAAATAAAACATTTGGGCTCGAATTTTAATCAATTGCACAACAGATTGTCAGAATACTCCACATGTTCAGCATCCATTTTTAATGGCTTAATGGCCATATTGCTAGGCAACAATCACATGATGTATAGTTCAGTTGTCATCTGTAAAATGTCATCTTTATCTTGACTGTAGTCATGACGACGATGGGTTGTCGATGGCAACAGGCTGTATCGACCAGCTACAACAGATTGAGGGCACCGTCATCCTACACGTGACATTTGCGATCAAACTCAACCAGGAGCTTGGGCGAGAACTTGTCAAGTACCTCAAGGTGATGTTTGTTATTACGACAGGAAGTTACAGTAGAACACTATCTTCTCTGGTGTAGTTATTATTTAACGAGTTGCAGAACTTGTTGGGAATAGCATTATTTCTTCCAGAAGCATCTATGTACTGTATTCATCCTATTAAGTGTACAGCGTGCTTAAAACAAACTCTTATGGTTACACCAGTGTAAAAAACGACAAAACGGTGGCGCCACTTTGTACTTGTTATAGTTGTATTTCAAGTCTAACCAAAAACATACATTGACTGGAAATGATTTACACATCCTTGAAGGTGGTTTTGTGGTCAAACGAACACTGCAAATGCTACTGATACAGATTGAACTTTCTCATGTTGTGATTGGGTGACAGGGAATTAATTGCAATATATATGATGGATCGGATGATCAGGTTTAGTTCTAGATCAATATCAGATGCTGCTGAAAAAGGGGGTGTACGTAACTATGGCATGTTCGCTTATAAAGGAAATGGTATTAATATGCTAATTTGGGGTTTGCAAGTGTATCTCCTCTCCAGGAGTGTGGAGAGCAATTAGAGGTTTTTTATATCTACATTTGGATTCGAACAGATCTCTTACAAATATTTTCTAACAGTAATAGTAATAGTGTAAATCCATTATAAATGATCCGTAACGATTATAATTATTGAACCAATAGTAATAGATTGAACAAAAACAATATGTACATAATTTACTAATAATAGTAATGTACTAGTAATTTAACTAATCTATTACTTTTATATTAAAAATTACTATTATTGGACATTTCAAAATTTAATTTGAATTCAATTGTAATTGTTTGTAGTCTTGGTATTTAATTATTTACAAGGAAAAGAATAGTTCTGTATTTTCACCAGGTTTTTTATTGTCCCTTCTGTGAGTTTTTTATCTACATTTGGATTCGGACAGATCTCTTACAAATATTTTCTAACAGTATTTTCTATAATACATTTGTTTCTCCATCGTTCCCTCAGTCCGTTGTCATACAATCATACAGTCGCTTTCATAGAATCATTGTATACGTATATATATACATACGTATCATAGTTCATGGGGTCACAGGAAAACGGCATTTAACATGCCCTATGGCCACCATGCAACACAACTTCATTTTTTAAACAGTTGTTTTTGTGTCCACCATTATGTTGTTGTTGTTTTTGTGTCCACCATTATGTTGTTGTTTTTGTGTCCACCATTATGTTGTTGTTTTTGTGTCCACCATTATGTTGTTGTTGTTTTTGTGTCCACCATTATGTTGTTGTTTTTGTGTCCACCATTATGTTGTTGTTTTTGTGTCCACCATTATGTTGTTGTTGTTTTTGTGTCCACCATTATGTTGTTGTTTTCGTGTCGACCATTATGTTGTTGTTTTTGTGTCCACCATTATGTTGTTGTTGTTTTTGTGTCCACCATTATGTTGTTGTTTTTGTGTCCACCATTATGTTGTTGTTGTTTTTGTGTCGACCATTATGTTGTTGTTGTTTTTGTGTCCACCATTATTTTGTTGTTGCTGTTGCAAGGTAACATTTGATTTGATTTTGCTTGTTGCAGGCTCAGCAGCAGCTGTCGGTGAGCCAGGCGCTGGCACCTTTCTGTGTTGCCCTCGCCCTCTCTGTCTCCAGGATACAACGATTTGAGGACCAGGCAAGTGTCTACTGCTAGTCAATCTTGTTTTAATTCTAATAATAATAATAACAATTTATATGGTGCTCGAATCCGCTTAAAATGTTCTATGAATATTTTCTTTGCGTTATATCTTTAGTTCAAATGTTATAAAAAATACACATCTTTACCATCATTTTATAGTTGACCAGTTTTCCCTGGTATCCTTTAATTCAACTGTTGTTAACACGGCGCTCCTCTTTACAATGTTAAAGGGGGATGAAACGCTTGAACAACCACAGCCAAAACATAAGAACATACCATTTACAGAACATGTCAACATGATTTGATGAGCACAGCACCACAGTATATTTTAAATAAATGTTCAAACTTGGCCATTATTGGCACTGGGCGCCACCATTACTATCCAGCGGCCAGTGAGTCACGAAATCCCAGGCACGGCCGCACACAGTAATTCAATAGGCGACGCAGCATAGCTCCCAGTAAAATCGACAAAACGCATACAAAAGCAAAAAATATAAACATTGAATGCACTGTATCCAGTGACTGTGTAAATTCTAGCAGTGTCAATATCTTTAGACCCCAACCCCCCCCACTGACCGATCTGTCATGAACCCCAGTTGCTCATGACCACCTGGTGGAAAAGTTGCACTGTGGGGTGCAGTGGCACAGTGGTTGGAGCATTGCACTCTCAAAGTAGGAGTCTCCCATCCCACAGCTATTTTTTTTCTTTTCTTTTTTTCTTTTGTTTTTCGCTAATTGTATTTTTTGTCGACTACATATCTTCAGTTCTATTGTATTTTTCGCATTTCGATATTATTACATATGCCAATATGTATATCTGTGCATATATTTCCATAATTTGTATTTGTTTAAATGCTGTTGGGAAAATAAATGTAACCTTATCCTATCAAACAAGAGATTTCGGATTTGAACCCTCTTGCCGCCATTTTGAACCTTTGGCAAGTTCAGTCACTCCACATTGCTCCAGTTCAGTCGGTTGTATAAATGAATACCTAGCTACACACAGTAGTGACATATGTGTAGGAATAGTTTCATGCAATAAATGAAGCATGGCTGAATGTTTTTCGGAGAAGTTAAGATGGTGTTCCATTGAACAGGACTGGCACAGAGAAAAGTGTAGAGTACTCTAAGCAGTCCTGCTTTATATGAACTCGCCTTTACCTTTTATAATGAATCATACACATGGTGCCATCTACAGGATAAATGCATACTAATGTCACTTTAGTCTATTAGTTATACACCAGGGTATCTGTCATATGGCTTTATACTGGAAGTTTTTAGTTGTTGCCACTTGACAACAAATCTTGATGAATTTGTATGGGCACTGTGGGGAAACTGAACGTGTTTCATAAAAAAGTCTTGCGGTCTAAAGGGCTAAAAACAAAATTGACAAGCATCTCGGAACAAAAGATACAAAATTGTTAGACTCTCGGTAAGCCAAATTTTTCTTTGTCCTCTAGCCATCTGGAGTTTTTGTTCAGAATGGCAGTTTTGTAATTTTTTTAATATTTCAATTTCAGATCTATGACTTCCTGAAGTCGGCCATCCTCAAAAGTTTCAAAGATCGCCAGAGAAAGCAGGAGTCGGCCTGGGTCCGAGAGATGGCACCAGAGAGCAGCAGCGCAGCGGAACTGATTCTGCGAACGACACGGAATAGGTATGTGCTGCTGACGTGTTTTTTTGTAGAAATTCGTATTTTTTACTTGAAATTCTGCATAAAGCTGCATAAACCTATATAGATAAATGGACAGTATGCGTATATATATATATATTTGGATCAAGTGACGTCTATAAAATATACCTGTACATAAAAAATCCACTAGGCTTTGCTGGAAACGATCGATTGGCACCATCTCTCAGGCTACAAAATGTATCTAAATTAAACAAAATCTGATCAGTTTTGTTGGGAATTTAGCTAGCAACAAAAGTATTTTCTCTTTGATGGCAATTGGTTTGTCCTTCTAGTTTATACCTATATGATGGGCGGATATAAAGTAATGCCAGTACATGTCACTACAAAATAGTTTAAGAGCCTAATGAAATATGAACATGCATGGTGTAGTTCTAGGGGTACTGGGGATAGGTTTACTGTTGCAACGGTACTGCAGTATTTATGTTACTATTACAGTATTATGATGGTATTGTGTAGTTCTAGGGGTACTGGGGATAGGTTTACTGTTGCAACGGTACTGCAGTAGTTATGTTACTATTACAGTATTATGATGGTATTGTGTAGTTCTAGGGGTACTGGGGATAGGTTTACTGTTGCAACGGTACTGCAGTAGTTATGTTACTATTACAGTATTATGATGGTATTGTATAGTTCTAGGGGTACTGGGGATAGGTTTACTGTTGCAACGGTACTGCAGTAGTTATGTTACTATTACAGTATTATGATGGTATTGTGTAGTTCTAGGGGTACTGGGGATAGGTTTACTGTTGCAATGGTACTGCAGTAGTTATGTTACTATTACAGTATTATGATGGTATTGTGTAGTTCTAGGGGTACTGGGGATAGGTTTACTGTTGCAACGGTACTGCAGTAGTTATGTTACTATTACAGTATTATGATGGTATTGTGTAGTTCTAGGGGTACTGGGGATAGGTTTACTGTTGCAATGGTACTGCAGTAGTTATGTTACTATTACAGTATTATGATGGTATTGTGTAGTTCTAGGGGTACTGGGGATAGGTATACTGTTGCAATGGTAGTACAGTAGTTATGTTACTATTACAGTATTATGATGGTATTGTGTAGTTCTAGGGGTACTGGGGATAGGTTTACTGTTGCAACGGTACTGCAGTAGTTATGTTACTATTACAGTATTATGATGGTATTATGTAGTTCTAGGGGTACTGGGGATAGGTTTACTGTTGCAATGGTACTGCAGTAGTTATGTTACTATTACAGTATTATGATGGTATTGTGTAGTTCTAAGGGTACTGGGGATAGGTTTACTGTTGCAATGGTACTGCAGTAGTTATGTTACTATTACAGTATTATGATGGTATTGTGTAGTTCTAGGGGTACTGGGGATAGGTTTACTGTTGCAACTTTACTGCAGTAGTTATGTTACTATTACAGTATTATGATGGTATTGTGTAGTTCTAGGGGTACTGGGGATAGGTTTACTGTTGCAACGGTACTGCAGTAGTTATGTTACTATTACAGTATTATGATGATATTGTGTAGTTCTAGGGGTACTGGGGATAGGTTTACTGTTGCAACGGTACTGCAGTAGTTATGTTACTATTACAGTATTATGATGGTATTGTGTAGTTCTAGGGGTACTGGGGATAGGTTTACTGTTGCAACGGTACTGCAGTAGTTGTGT